>QEPC01005198.1:2061081-2085374 GCA_003113815.1 Sphenodon punctatus
TAGGGCCGCGGCTGTGGAACTCCCTTCCGGAGGAAGCTCGCCTGGCCCCAAGCCTTTTGACATTTCGGCGGAACTGTAAGACCTGGCTGTTTGCCCAGGCCTTTGGGAGGGAGGGGGGGGGTGATTTTTAATCCCCCACCTATATATTTATTTATGATTATATACTGCCCTGTTTTATTGATATATTTTATATTTGTATTTTAAATGTTTTAAACTGTTTTTATTGTTGTTAACCGCCCCGAGCTGCATTGCAGGATGGGGCGGTATAAAAATCTATAAAATAAAAAATAAAAATAAATAAAATGCTAAAAATAAACTAAAAGGGCAGAATCCCCCCTCCCTCTCCCCAACCCACCACTTGCTGGGTTTGATTGCATTTATTGTGGTTACTCAGGGAACAGTTATCAGGGATAATGATGCTGCATTATCAAATGTATCAATAGACTTAGTTGCTTTCAGGTTCCGTTTTACACATGGTTGATCTATTAGGTTATTGCTGGACAGAATGATGCCATTTGTTCACATAAGGTGATGAAGATTAGATAAGAATTTGATTTTGTTTAAAAGGCTAGCGTGGAACATCTTAAAAAAATGAAACAGAAAAAAGGGTAAGGCTTTGATTCCTCATATTTGATATGCAAACTAATTTCTTTGAGAAATATCAAAACTAGTAAAAAGCTTGTTTATCTAATAGCACAACACAGCCAGTCTCAGTTCTGCGATTACAGTTTGGGTACTGATTGGCTTTCAAACAAACAAACAAAAAATTAGTTAAGTGCCACATTTAAAGCCACGAAATCAGCTCAGAAGTGGTTCAGATAATTGTTTATAAGCCTACTGTGGGTCATAGCCCTCCTTTTAGGAATGTTGAGGTCCCTTACCAAAGCAGAATCAATGGGTGTGTGTGTTTTCCCCACCCTCAAATGGGAAGCCAGGATTAGAGAATTTCTGTGCCTGTGTCCTGCACCACGTGTGTGCCACGGGCCACCCTACCCAGAACCGGATCCACTGATTAGGGAAAGCACAAAAGCAGTAGGTGTTGCTTCAGTTCTGGCCTGCAGTAAGGCAACTGAGCACTGTAGGAAATAACTGTTTTCCAGGCCCTGTAGATCTTTCAGCTGCCCCATTGCTTGGGTTTGCAGTGGGATACAGGTTTGTCCTAATATCCTAAAAAAAGTAACATTAAAAGTGGAAAGTAAAACTGTTGGGTTAAGGGTTAATTCACACAAGACAGCTGCTTTCCCACAAGCAGCCTTTGCCGCTGCAGGAGCGTGCACTGTTCAAATCTAGTGCATGCTCCCGTGTAGCCAAAGCAGCTCGTGGGAAAGCAGATCAGAGTAGTAACTGACATTAACCTGCATTCTGAGTGCTGTGTGAAATCCTTACTGCTTTTGTGCTCCTTGATGATCTGTTGTCTACCACCTGATGTAAAGGGTGGACCTTTGGAATGCAGGGAAATTAGCAGATGTCAATGTGATTAATTAATTTATTTATTTGTTTATTTAAATTTAATAGCCGCCCCCCTCATGCCTAAGGTATCTCAGGGCGGCTTACAATATTATAAAAACCCTGTAATAACAATCAAATGTACAACAGTAAACCAGACCCACAACAGTTTTAAAACATCAATAAAACCAACCCTCCCCTCCCCTCCAAAGGCCTGGGCAAACAGCCAAGTCTTACAAACAAGTCGGAAGACCAACAGGCCCGGGACCAGGCGAGCCTGCTCCGGGACGGAATTCCATAAGCACAGCCACTGAGAACGCCCTCTCCATTGTAGCCCCCCGTTTTACACGGGGGACCTCCAGAAAGGCGCCCCCGGTGGACCAAAGGGATCACTGAGGAGCGGCGGGCGAGGCGGTCCCCGAGATATGAGCAATGAATGCATTGCTACAAATCAAACACAAATTAAGAAACAAGTGGTGAGTTTGCAAGTGTGTCAGTACCGTAGGGTTTATCGTGTGGTGTTGATTAGAAAGTAAATCCAGTAAGAATAACCCAGATCTGTTCCTTGTTAAACAAGGTGTAAAATCTCCTGCTTGAATATTTTGAGAAGTTCATTAAAAGAGTCCCTGCATTTCTCTTTGTGTCTATGAGCCTGCAGCTAGGCTGTAGAAGATGCAGTGCTTTTCCTTTGGAAGCCGTGCTCGATGGGAGCTTAGCCATGGGTTTTGAGTTTGAAAACATCACTTTTCTTAAGAGATAAAACAAGATAAAACTTAAGAATATTAGGAACAATATACCTCAGGGGTGAGAGCTGGGGGTTTCAGATTTGATTAATTATGGGTTAATATGCAATTATGAAGGGTGGAGAGCAGGAGAGTGACTAATGAGAAGGTTATTTCCTGGGGTATGTAATAATGCTGCTGCTGTTGCACATTCTTATGAATAACGTGAAGAAACGAACAGGCAGCCGTTTGTTGGTAAATCCATACAGTGTTTTGTAATGCTACTTAAATTGGGAGGATGAGCAGATTGAATTAATGCTTGGAAAAGTGCATGTGATTGGCAACCGTAATCATGATTACCAAGTGTGTTGAGGGTTCACCATGTGGTGCCATTTTTCAGAATGGATCTACTGCATGGCAACACCAAAGTGACGTGTCAGAGGTGCCATCATAAATAACGCACAGTAGATTAATTTGGAAAAATGCCACGCCACTGTAAACTAGGAGCAAAGCCTCTGGAGACTGTGGGTGGCAACTGTGAAGTCTGAAAGCACTGTCACCCAGACTTCTGTTTAGGGCACTAACTTCCTGGTATGAAGAGCTTGATGAAATGAAAATGGTTTTAATAAAGCACTGACAGGAAGTCTTCCCCTTGCATGCTTTCTGACACAGGGGGATAGTAAAGGAGGGAGTAGAAAAGTAACAGAACTTTGTTGATATGAATAAGATCTTCACTGTGGAACATGAGTGGTTTAAACCTGTGGAGTAATTTAGGAAATACTCAGCTAAGGTCTAATTTTCCCCTCTAATTCTCTCCCCCCAACCCTTCCCAGCCTTTATAAGGCCCATAGTGATTCTTGAAATGTGCTTGAAGGCTTGTGTCTCCAGATTTCAGAGGTAGTTGTTTCTGCTAAACTTCATACCTCTTGAAAAAGCAGGGGGAATAGTTGGAAGAACTGAAACATTTTATTCACGCTTTCGGAGCTCAGTATAGTAAGCAATTGTATCTTGTTTCCGAACTCTGTTTCAGGAAGCCAGAGTTGCTGGAAATGCAGGTTTATCTAGTTACCTACAGTTGCCATTTGGAAGAGAGAGGTGTTGTGGCACTAGTTTAAAAAAAATAATCCTGTTCCCATTCTGCTTGCTTTTAAAGGTGTATTGTATTCTTGTCTGCATCCCCCCATAAGAAAATGTTACTGAAATGAGACTAGTGTTATATTAGGATGTCATAACTCATTATTTAAGTAAAACCAGAACATGGTTAAATCAAAATGGATTTCATCATGAATCGTTCATTATCAAAGCGATTATCTGTGCTACTCTTAAGAGGAATATGTGCTGAGACCCCTTCTGTATGTTGTGATTCCGCAAGCCTCTTATACCATCATTGACTCCTGTCTTTGCACATCATTTTACTTTACATATGTGTGTGCATATATATAATTTCATAACACAGAAACTACTCTTGTTGGCTTATCTTCCCAGCAAGATGCTTTGATGTGGGCATTTTTAATTTCCTAGGTTGTTTTCAAAGAAAGGGAAATTTACAGCTCTTTGCATACGTATTAGGATTGTATTTGCTGTTGATGGTGTGTGTTGAGGTCACTAATGAAAAACTGTGATAGGGCTATTGGATATATAACATAGCTTTTGTTCTATTGTGGTTTTGCTATCAAGTGCAGTGTGTTTTCAACTTCCTTTTCCTGGTATACGTTTGGTAAAAATATGTGCACTGCGACTCCTACTGTCCTTGGATTTTTCTCATGTACTTCATTCTTTAGCAAAACGCACAACATATTTTTGTGGTTGTCTCTTCCCTTCTTTTTGCTGGAGAGGGTAAAAGAAAGGGTAGAGTTTGAAAGAAAGCCTCTCGCATCTGGCTTTACTATTACTGCATGTTTAGCTCCAGGCAAATCTGTAAAATAATAATTTAAAAAAACCCACCCCACAAAGCCCAGATGGTAGCAGCCATCTGCAGGTCAAAACAAACATGAATAACCAGCTCAGGATGATGGTAAATGGGTGGTGGACTCAGGCTGCACACCCAGAGTCTTCTACTACAAAATCAGGAATGAAGTTTTGGTTTGTTGAAAGCTTAGGGCACTTTCTCACGTTACAATATGTGCCAAATTTGCCTCCGTGAGGCAATCAGGTGCAGGGTTTGTAATGTGGAAATGTACCAGCTTTGCACCAGTTCTGAATCCCCTGCAGAATTGCTGCCAAAAAGGTGCCAATTAACATTTCCAGACACCACACCTGATTTGCCCCCTGGAGATTTTCCTGGAGGCAAATTGGGTGCATTTTGTAACGTGGGAAAGCACCCGTTATGTGTTGAGACTTCGTTCCCTTTTTTCTGTCTTGTTTGGAACCGCTCTATAAAGTTGAGGGTTCTGTGGCTGGCATGAACTGTCCAGGGCATCAGCAGAACAGACTTCAGCCTCAGCCAGTATTGTGACCATCTTGTGGGGTCTGGGGAAGAGGAGAAGGCTAGGGGTAAACGGCATTAAGTCATTCCGTAGCCACTCCTACCTTGTGAAATGGTCGCAAGAGAGAACGACGAGACCAAGAGAGACTGAAGCCAAGTACCTTGCACAGTCTGCAGTAGAACACATGTTCATCTGTGGTCGTCTGTGGTGGGCATCTGGTGGTCAATGAGAGATTTTGAGGGTCAAGAGTGTTCTGTTGGCCCATAAGAGTCTGGGAATCACTGTTGCATAGTTCAGATAGAAAACAAAAAGAGGAACAACCAGCCTATTTCAGCTGTAAGTTTTCCCCTTTCTTTGTCTTTCTCATGGACAACACTAAAACTTCTGCAAAGCAAACCCAAGTCTCAGAGTAGCCAGTATTCTCGGTTTTCCATTTTTCCCGAGGCTTTTGAAGTATCCAGGGTTTCCAGTACTAATTTTCTAGAGCACTATAAAATCCTCTGACTGATTCCTGTTCTGGTCCCTTGAGCTGACAGTAGGTGGGTTTCACTATATTCTTTTAAATATCCTTCCTTTAGCTTTCCCACATTCATTGCATTTTGCAGGGATTACACTTCAGAGATGCTAAGGGCAAGCTTGATCCTTTACCACCTTTCAAGATAGCTCTTTTGTTATGCTTCTAGGTTCTGTTGGCAAGACTCTCTAAAATGGGTTCTAAATCCAAGCCCCCAAATGTGACTTCATGGCTTGTGTATGTCACCTCCGTAAAAGCAACCTGCCATGGCCTTGCAAGTTGAGGGGAGACAGGCATTTGATTTTGTTAAGCCTGTGATTGCTCTCACTTTCCTTCCGTGGACATGACAGCTTATGTTAGACATCTCTCCTCCACCACCCCCTCAGACACTGAAGGACATGGCAACATTTAATGTTTTTCGAAGAATATGCTGACCCTGAGGTTTAATTCAAGGATAACTTTCTTCAATCACAATAACAGTTTAATTTGACTTTGAGATGAAAACTAATTTAATGTGCACTTTCTTCTGTGGTTAAATACTAGACTGTGCTGAGTTAACAAAAAAGACAAATCAGTGGGTCAAATCCATCCCTTGTTTGTAAGCACATTGACTTTGGGCTTGCACAGAGTGCCTGTATCGCTGATGATTATGTAGTTAAATTAGCATCTAGAAGACACAGATGATACTTAAATTGTTCACTGAAGTCCACTAAAGGTGCAGTTGCAAGGTGATTGCAACTTTTTTCATTAAACCTTTCTTTCCTGCATTCAACATGAACTTACTTTTCACAGGTTGAAATGCTGTACAACTTTAATCCACAGAAGTATGGAATTTCTCAGCTATGGGCAAACTCGCATTATGTAAGCAAAACATAATACAGTCTGCTGAGATTAAGATGACACCCTGTTGTGAGTAGGAATGACTTTGAAGGTAAAATAGCTAATTTAGCTTGTTTCAGTCTTTCCTAAAGAGGATATTAAAGGGAGGTTTAATGCAGTAGTAGCAGATGGGGCAAAGTAGAAGTGACAATTCAAAATTAAAAAGGACATGTTAAAGTACATCTGCCAGTATGTAACTTTAATATATTCTTGTCAGCAGAGCCTGGTAAAATTCACAGTATCAAGTTTGCCTCATCCATGATTAGTTTTTGTTTTTTCTTCTCCCTGAACTATTGCATTTCTAGAGGAGATCAAAGGCTAAAGCCATGGCCGTTTTAAAAAAAAAAAGAGATATGAAGGGAAGACAAGCTCATGCTTTTACATCTGGGTTCCCCAGCTTGGTGGCTATCACAGAAGCACCTAGAGGGAGAGAAAAAAGTCTGAGCGATCTGTGACCGAGGCTACATGCGCTAAATTTTCTATTGCCTACTTCTGCAAGTACTCCCATTATGTTAAAGGACTACTAATGCCAGTTGGCAGTATGTGAATACTTCATCTTGGAGATTATACCATGTTTAAAGAGCAATGAGGCAGTTGCCTCCAGGGGTACATATTTCTGATACACCTTTGGAGTATTTTACCCTCTCCATCGCCAAGAAAACTGGATTAACACAACAAGATGTTAAATCACTTCACATCTTATTTATTTATTTATTTATTTTTCAGATTTATATCCCGCCCCCTCCTGCAATGCAGCTCGGGGCGGCTAACAACAACAATAAAAACAATTAAAATTCACTCAAAATATAAATATAAAATACATCAATAAAACAGGGCTAGAAAACAATAAATAAATAGATAAATGGGCGGGGGATTAAAATCACTCCCACCCCCNCTGGAGTTAAGTACTCCATGCTTGTGTGAATACATACAGAATAAGGTAGTTACCCCAAACTACCTCCCAAACTATTATTATTATTATTGTTTGCTTTTATTTGTTGTAAGCCGCCCCAAGATGCCATAGGCATGAGGGGGCGGCTAATAAATATGACTAAATAAATAAGTAAACTACATCTCTGGGGTTAACCTGTTTTTATAGGAAGATGGCCTTAGTTTCTTAGGCAAAATTTTTGTGTCAATACGTTCAGGGAGATAGTGAAGTTTCAAGAAAATTGCTGCTTGAATGGACCTGTAAAATGCCTAATTTTTAGAATTCCAGCTCCACTGGAGGTGTCAATTGTCTAATCCAGTAATAGAATCTGTTAGACATTTGCAGAACATTATCTCTCCCTTCCCCTTTTCTCTGATCTAATGCTGTTTTGTTTAGACTAACGTGCTAGTCTTTTTTTAATCTAAAGGATGTTAAGCTATGTACTCCATCGGTTTCATATACAATACACTGACTTGTATTATTCATCAAACTCTATTTTTGTTTGTGCACGTTTAATAGGGTCCATTGACAAAAGTGGTTCATGGAGGAAAGAATAATTTTCTAGAATACAGGAATACTGAAGTCAATGAAAAAGTGCCATATCGTTAACATTGAATGAATCAATTGTGTGCTACTGTTGCAGATCAGGCAAATGTGCTAATCGGTTATGCTAGAATGAATATAGTGTATACAAAAGCAAGTTAGGTAGATGGCTTCTCTCCAGTCTTAAAGTAAATGCAATATTGGGTTTATGCATTCTCACCAGGTTTTCTGGGACCTTTTTGTAGCAGAATCCAGTGGGAGTTACTTGTTGTCTCAGCTGGGTAAATAAAATTTTTCTAGTATCATCAGTTCTTATCCTTAGCATGAGCTGACTGTGTTTCTGCTGAAGAAAAATAACTCAAATCATCACCATTTTACTGTTTCTGCTAGAGTCAGGTAAATGTTTTGAAAATCCAGATTCTTTAGGAATCTAAATTAATTGTAAATGTTCTATTTAAGCCAGTGATTAGTTAACAACGTGTATATATGATGATTTGTATATGTCAACAAAATATCTTTAAAGGCTCCAGTTGTTCAGGTGACCCAGTTGATTTCTGAAGGGAAGGGAATGAATCCAGTCTGTCATATGGCAAAATTATCAAAGGGACCTCATCAGTCCAACTTCAGTTGTCATTCAAAAGCTTGTTTGTGCACACAGACATAGTGCTTTCTGGATTATTCAGGTGGTGAAATCCACATATCTTGGACCATGATGAGACAAGCTTTATTTTTCAGGATAAAAATGATTATAACAAGCTTTTCCTCTAAGCAACATTTTCTTTTATACTTATAAAGACAATAGATAAAGGAATGGGCTTATGTTGAAGTTACTGACAAAACATGAACTATCAAGTGATAGTGAACTGAAACCGATAAATGCTGCCATACTTCAGGATACAACAGTAATGCATTATACTTTAAAATGGATTAAACAATAATACATTATCATAGGAGTGTGCAGAAGGCACCACTGCAGTTTTCACTTACAAAAACCCTTTCTATTTGGGGGAGGGAAGGGTTCATAAACAACCCTACCATTTTTCTTTTGGGTTTTGTTTTGTTTTTCTTTAATAAAAAATTAATTAAAAAAAAAATAGAGTGCACAAAATGGCCGCTGGGCTGGTGCCGATGCTGCTGGTACCATTTTCAAAAAGGTCACACATGCACAGAAGGGCTCAGTGGCCATTTTCTGCATGTGCAGCGATTTATTCATTTTGAAATTATTTTTAATTTTAAAAAAACCAAGCAGTGTCAGCACCATTTTGGAAAAAGGCATCGGCATGCGCAGAAGGGCTCGGTGGCCGTTTTTGTGCATGTGCAGTGATTTTATTTTTTTTAAATATATTTTTTATTTTTTTTAAACAAAAACAGATAAAATCAAATTACAATATTGCTTCTTCATCCGTTTTCATAATATTAGTTATGAACACAAATGAAAACAAATGGAGCCCCATAACTAATAGAAAACATTAGATGCACACCCCCAATAATTTGCTGGAGGGTGACAAATGTAACCCGATATTTAAAAAGGGATCCAGAGGTGATCCTGGAAACTACAGACAGGTAACCTTGACATCTGTGCTGGGCAAAATGGTGGGAACTATCATTAAGAACAGCATTGCTGGGCATGTTGATAAGCATGGCTTAATGGGGAAGAGTCAACATGGATTTAGTAAAGGTAAGTCATGCCTCACTAATCTGTTGGAAGTCTTTGAGAGTGTAAATAAGCATGTGGACCAGGGAGACCCAGTAGATATAGTGTACCTGGATTTCCAGAAAGCATTTGATAAGGTCCCACATAAAAGACTCTTGATAAAATTAAAAAGTCATGGGCTAGGAGGTAGTATCTTACTATGGATCGGTAATTGGTTAAAGGATAGGAAGCAAAGAGTAGGAATAAATGGTCAGTTTTCACAATGGAGAGAAGTAAAAAGTGTGTGCCCCAGGGATCTATATTGGAACCGGTGCTGTTTTAATGTATTCATTAATGATCTGGAAAAGGGTGTCAAGAGTGAGGTGATCAAATTTGCCAATGACACCAAGTTATTCAAGGTAGTTAAAACCTGAGCAGGCGGTGTAAAACTGCAACAGGATCTTACGAGACTGGGTGCCTGGGCATCTACGTGGCAGATGAGATTTAATGTGGACAAGTGCAAAGTGATGCATATAGGGAAAAATAATCCAAACTATGATTACACAATGCTGGGTACTAAGCTGGGAGTTACCACTCAAGAAAAGGATCTGGGAGTGATTGTGGACAATACACTGAAATCCTCAGCCCAGTGTGCAGCAACAGTCAAAAAAGCAAACAGAATGTTAGGAGTTATTCGCAGAGGGATAGAGAATAAAACTGAGGATGTCATAATGCCTCTATACAAATCAATGGTGCAACTGCACCTGGAATATTGTGTGCAGTTCTGGTTGCCCCATCTCAAAAAAGACATAACTAAACTAGAAAAGGTACAGAGAAGGGCAACGAGGATTATAAAGGGTATGGAACCGCTTCCGTACAAAGAGAGGCTTGACAAGTGGGTCTCTTCAGCTTAGAGAAGAGAAGACTGAGAGGCGACATGATAGAGGATTATAAAATCTTGAGTGGTGTGGAATGAGTAGATAGGGAATGGTTATTTACCCTCTCAAATAGTACTAGAACTAGGGGACACTCCAGGAAACTAGTTACCGGAAGATTTAAAACAAATAAAAGGAAGTACTTTTTCACTCAACGCATAATTAACTTATGGAATTTGTTGCCAGAGGACGTTGTCGAGGCCAGTAGTACAGCTGGGTTTAAAAAAGACTTGATAAGTTCTTGGAGAGTAGGTCCATTAATGGCTATTAGCGAAGTAGCTTATGGGATGAACTTCTTACTGTCAGGAGCTGGGAGTGAACAACAGGGAATGGATTGTCCATTGTGGCTGTTGGTTCTTCTCCCATGCAATCGAGATTGGCCACTGTCGGAGGACGGGATGCTGGGCTTGATGGACCATTGGTCTGACCCATTATGGCATTACTTATGTTCTTAATCATTTGCTTTTCACTTCCTCTTAACATTAGGACATTCTTCCTAATGTTTAGCTGAAATCTGCTTCCTTATAATTTGAGGCCATTGTTTCTAGTCCTGCCCTCAGGAGCAACAGAGAACAAGTCTGCTCTGTCTTTGATGTGACAGCCCTTAAGATATTTGAAGACCACTATCCTGTCTCCTTAGTCTTCTCCAGGCTAAACATACCCAGCTCCTTCAACCTTTCCTCATAGGACTTGGTTTCCAAGACCCCTGGCCATCTTTGTCGCTCTCTTCAGAACCTGTTCCAGTTTGTCAGTGTCCTTCTTAAAATGTGGTGCCCAGAACTGGACACAGTACTCCAGATGAGGGGTGACCAGTGCAGAATACGGAGGTCTGACCAGCGTAGAATAGAGTGCAACCATTACTTCTCATGACCTGGTCACTATGCTTCTGTTAATGTAGCCTGAAACTGCATTCACTTTTTTAGCAGCTGCATCGCGCTACTGACTCATGTTCAGCTTGTGATCAACTACAACTCCAAGATCCTTACATGGATTGCTGTCAAGCCAGGTATCACCCATCCTATACTTGTGCATTTGATTTTTCTTATCTAAATGCAGAACTTTTACGTATTTCTCTGTTGAATTCCATTTTGTTAGTTTTGGCCCAGCTTTGCATCATGTCAAGATAATTTTGAATCTTGTTTCTTTCTTATAAGGTGTTGGCTATCTCTCCTGTTTTGTGTCCTCTCAAATCTGATAAACATCCCCTCTACGCTTCCATCCTTCATGAAATGTTGTCATTCTTTGTGCCATGAATTATAATACAGGAATGCAGCATGATAGACTATATAGTATTATGCATATTATAAAAATATGTGATATAAAAATGAAGGCAGCAGGGTAACTTGCAGGGCAGAGATCAGGTTGGGTTGAAGTACATGCATAAATGAATAAAATGCTTGCCTAACAAAGATATTTTGAGGCTCTTTAGTTTGCAAGGTAAATTGGTCCTCTACATTGATCCTACCTTGAAAAATACTTTCTTTACCTAGTCTTTATCTAGTTGTGTGCTCCTGTGTTAGGACACGGACCCACTCCACGGGTGAATATTGAGGGCTGGTACCCCAATATTGAAACAACCTCTTAAATTTGTGGGGAATTAGCCAAATTGATTCAAAGGGTCCACGCATGTCCACTGGGATCAGTCTGAGGATGTGATGCACTGCCAGCTGGTTGGAATGTCCCTCCCACACCCCAACACAGAAGTTTTGAGAGGCGGAGCAAGGGGTCTCAAAGGTGCACAAAAGGTGTTCCTAAAAGTACTTTAGAAATGCTAGGGCTGAAAAAGAAACCTTTGCATGATGTGTTGTGGGGGAAACAAAGCTTTGGAGGATATCAATGGCAGGATGGGCCAGAGGGCAAAAGGGAGTTTCTGTAGCAAAGCTTTGGAGGATTTCAATGGGGAGGCATGGCAGGATGAACAAGAGGGCAAAAGGGAATTTCTATAGACCGAGGAAGAGAGCTATTTCTAAACAGACGTGGAGCGATCGACCTAACGATCAATCTATTGCTTGCTCAGAGTTTCAGGCGGCTGTGGAGAGCTCATCTCAAAAGAGGGAGGCCACCTGTTTTTGGCTGCTCCATTGTTTACCCAGGAGCCTCCCTTGTTTCATTCTTATTCCTTCCGACTAGACCAGTTCTGCATGGGGCATTTTCTTTCTTTTTCCTTTCCCCCCTTCTGTTCCCCTGCACCCTTTGACCTGTGTCTCATGGGGTGCTGCTAAGGGGAGGGGGGGTGTCTCTCGTCTTTGGGGGGAAATGGTGGTGTTCCTAACACCTGGGTTTTAAAGCAATGTTGCATTAAAACCGCCAAAAACTGAATTTAAAATAGTAGATTTTGCCCCAAAAGTTGCAGCTATTGGCTGCAGACTTCACTAACACTTCCCATTGTGTGTGAAAGCAAACAATGTGGGGGCAAGCCAGATCCCTTGCCCGTCTCGGGGAGGGCCACACTTTGGGTTGGTGGGGAGGGGAGTTAAAATGAGTGCCCCTCCTCCCCCCCGGGGGAATCGGGGCAGGGGAGCTGCCATCACGAGTCCCTCCACACTATAAGTTGGCCGAGGAGCTGTCCACATGGGGTAGGATTCCCAGATCCCTTTTGCACAGCAAGATCAGGCCCCCAGAAGACGTTGTTTGGTGGCTGGGATGAGTGCACTCCACACGGGCGAGGCCTTGATCAGCTGTTCGGTGGGTATGGTGAATGCACTCTTCTGGGACCTCACCTTGTGGCAGTGCTGGACAGGGCCTAACAGATGGGAGGGCACACGTTATCCCAGATATGCTTGTCTGGGTCAGCCTTAGCCCAAGGTGCATCGCAGACAACACATCTCACTTGGGCTGGGCAGCTGCTACTGGAAGTGGGTAAACATCTGGCCGCCACGGAACTGACTAGCAGGTGTGGGTTATTGTGTCATTGTTTTCATCCTATGTTTCTCACCCAAATCAGATGTTGCATAACATGTGGTATGCATGGTTTGTGTGTTAATAGCAATGGAAGCTTCATGCCTTTTTGATGAGGGAGGCGTTTGTTTTATGTGCTTTTAATGAATATCTGTTTTCCCTCTGCAGAGCTAAGGAAGGCTGTTGAGTGCATAGGGCTTGCAGTTTGTTTTCTGGTGTTCTTTTAAATGTCAGTTGAGACAAAGCAGTCTGTGTTGTTTTGTGAAGCTTGCTTACAGTGCACAGCTTCTATGCAATTTTTCTGTTAACTATAGTACTTTATTCTAGGATAAGAGTATAGATCCCAGTTGTTTTCCAACTTTTTGCCTGTATAACCCCATTTTGAGGCTTAAATAAATCCCATTACCCCAGGAATCAGCAGTTTGGGAGGCTAGTTTCAAAGTGTTGGTTCTTACCTATAAAGCCCTAAATTGTCTGGACCCAGCCTACCTGTGGAATCGCCTCACTCCCCGAGTCCTGGATCGACCCCTGCGGTTTTTGGGGACATCCTATTGGAGGTCCCCCTTGTGCAATGGGGGAGTCATGTTTGAGAGGGCATTCTTGGTGGCGGCACCGCAACTGTGGAACTCCCTGCCGGCTGAGGCCTATTTGTCCCCAGATCTCCCCTCCTTCAGACACCATGTAAGACCTGACTGTTCTGTCAGGCTTTTGGTGGGGGAGGTGGGTAGTGGTGGGAGGTTAGTGTGGGGATGCTTTTATGTTTTTTATAGGTTCTCCCTTGTTGGTTTTATTGATGCTTTTGATTTATTTTTTTAAAAATTTGCTATTTATTAGAATTGCTGTTTGTTATTGTTGTTTTAATTGTGAGCCACCCTGAGCTGCCAGAGGCAGGAGGGGGCAGCATAGAAATCATAGTATAAATAAATTAAAAATATGCAAAATATATTGTACCAATTGGGAATCATGACTTCCTCCTTGGATGACGTGATCTTGCTTGGATTCCTGTCACAGTTTGGGAGCCTCTAGTTTAGCCTTATACTACAGAAGATTGACCTTCTTGTGGAACCATCATGTCTGTGTATTGAAATGTAGGTATATCATGAGGTGTCCAACAGAAATACCTGTCATTTAATTGAAATGGGGGTGTTTTAGGGAGAAAACGTAGTTTTAGGATGGCTTTCTTTCCAAATGGGACAGAGTACAAAAATGTTTTTTTGAATAAAAAATCAAGTAGGATTGCCTCTACATGAAGGTAGTTTATTTGCTTATTTGTAATTTGCAGTTCCCTTAGTACAAAGTCTCTATATAAAGATTTCATAGGTTCTTTAAATTCTGTTCTTGCACTTCCTCAAAATCATGTAATTTTTTTTTCCTGATGGATTGAGGGAAAGGTAGGTTAAACAAGACTTGCAATTGCTATAACCGACCGTATTAAGGGGTAGACTTTATTTATTTCAGTGAGCAAATAACTATAATAAGAAATGCATCTAGAATAGTGGTTCCCAATCATTTACAGGACATGGCCCCACTGAGAGAGACAAGAAGTTCTCAAGACTCCAAACGTTTGGAAATTTGCATATATCTAATTAATGCAGATTCAGTCTTGTTGGGACCCTCTTTGGGTTCCCAACCCCTAGCTTGGAAACCACTGAACTATAGTATTCCTGGAAATCCCTTTGTTAAACGTAGTGTGCCAACTCATAGACACTTCTGCACCAACTTTAACAAAACTTGAAATTGAATAGACTTCAAAAGACTTCATCAGTAGATTTGCCTTTGCAAAGTATTTGTGAACTTGGTGTGAGGTATTAAAATAAGTGTTCTAGAGATAATAGGCTACTTGCATTGAAAAGTTTAAAGTAGCATATTGGGAAGGGTTGCAGTTATAATTAAACATTTCATGGATTTCTGAGCTGTCAGTTTATTGCAAAATTGTTATGCACTCCTTTTTTTAATAAGCTATTGTAGACCATGAACTCCACTTGTGTTGTACGATGGAGCGCTCTTCTTGGATGAGGAAAATTACAAAGAAATTATACATGCAAGGTCTTGACTGAAAAACGCCTAGAGAATGGGGTAAAGGGATCATGGAATTGCACAAGTGGTGAATTTGATCAACTGGCTTTTAAGCCAAGAGCAGAATCCTTGTTTTGGTAACCTACATACCAATGGTATCTATTGCCTTCAGTCTTAATTTCCCTCTTTTACAAAAACAAAACAATAACAATTTTCTTTTGAACTTGTTTAAGTGAAAACCATGCATTTTTGCCTACGCAGGGTTGTGTACTTTGAGAAACTGGCTGTAAAGAATCACTTTGAAAAGCTGCAAAAGTCACTGGTGGCTTAGACGTTTCTGATATTTCAATAGTTGCCATTGATGAAACTGCCTTGAAGTCAATCTCTGCATCACAGACCTAGATTCCTAGAGCTGGAAGGGAACTCAGAGGTCATCTAGACTAGGCCTGACCGCCTGATCAGTGCAGGAAATATGCAGCTACAGCATCCCTGACAAATGGCCATCCAGCCTCTGTTTCAAAAACTCCTGCGAAGGAGTCTGTTCCACTGTCGAACAGCTCTTACCGTTAGGTAGTTCTTCCTAATGTATATCTGAAGTCTACTTTCTTGTCATTTGAGTCCATTATTTCTAGTCTTGCCCTCAAGGGCAACAGAGAACAAGTCTTTGCCATCTTCTGTGTGACAACCTTTCAGATATTTGAACACTGCTATCATGTTTCCCCTTAGTCGTCTTTTCTCTAGGCTAAACATACCAGCTCTTTCAACCTTTTCTCATAGGACTTGGTTTCCAGACCCCTGACCATCTTTGTTGCCCTCCTCTGAAATTACCATTCCAATTTGTCAATGGTCTTCTTAACAGTGTAGTGCCCGGAACTGGAAACAGAACTCTAGGTGAGGTCTGACCAACGCAGAATAGAGGGGAACTATTACTTCTCGTGTCTTTGAAACTATACTTCTGTTAATGCAGCCTAAAATTGCATTAGCCTTTTTTTTCAGCCAAATCACACTGCTGACTCATGTTCAACTTGTGATCAACTACAATCCCCAGACCCTTTACACGTGTACTGCTGCCAAACTAGGTATCACCCATCCTGTATTTTTGCATTTGATTTTTCTTACTTTAATGCAGAACTTTACGTTTGACTCTGCCATCAAATAAACTGAAGGACACTGAGAACTAACAAGTGAGTCTGGGTTCCCTAGAATAACTGCCCATTTTTCCAAAGGAATTTCATTTTTAAACTATTTTTTAATTATTTCTCATAGCAGGTGTGTAAAATTTCCTTAATGAAAAGCAGGACTGTCATACTTTTGGCACACCCCAAATGAGACAAGGACACCATTATCTTGGATTTTAATGGCCACACTCTTTATTCCAATTACAACGATCTGGGTGGGGAATTGTCAAAGGCAATTTGGGTCCAGTACAGAACATTCATTAAAACTGCTAACACTAATAGTAGGGGGACTGATCCTAAGCAAACTCAGTGTTTCCCTCCCTCCCAGAATGCGCACTGAGGGTAAGGGAGGACAAATGTGTCCCCCAAAGGACTGGAGCAAGGAATAGGGTGCAAAAGGCCTGAGGCCACATATGCCCCCTTGGTGCCCTCAATTTTACCCCTCCCAAGGGACATGACCCTAGCACTCGCTGCACCCTGCTTCTTCACCAATTGACTATTCACCATCTCATAAGGCGATGTCTCCAAATTGTGTGTAATTCCCTATAAACATTTACTGGACCTCCACCACAAAGGAACCACCAGCTAGAGGCTGGCCGGTTCCCCCCAGACCAAATGCAACCAGCTCAGCTAGCTTCGCTTTCAGGGCTCTGGTAATAGTCCACCCCTACTGGCAAAAAGTGCCCTCTGCTGAGCAATATAGCTCTGCCCACATAAGGCGGATATTGGAATGCATAGTACTGTCCCCACTTGGTCTCTAATCCTTCTATCCCTTCCTTACTAGTTTTCCTTTGTTCCTTAACTACTTCATCCAGGTAGACTGCTTCCCACCACTCCCTTCACTCACCGGGTATCCCCAGTAAACAAGTTGGAGGGAGAGATGGTCTCTTAGCTCCAACAATTCCTTTTTTCACCTGTATTATGAACTAAAGGCCTTCGCCTCTGGGAAATTTATTCTTGACTAAATACCAGCATATCTGATGACGACCCGTATGCGACTGCCTTAAGTTCAAGCAACAGCTGCTCCCATGTCTCTATGCCCTATCCCCATGATCTCTGCTCCTGGACTCAGACTGGAATTAGTTCACCAGTGAGTGTTCCTGGCTGCCTGCCCGCCCAGTGTACTAGGTTGTGGGGAAAATCCATACCAGCTTTTATTGTGGGCCCCTTATAAAACCTGAAATCAGTAACACACAAGTCAAAATTTGAGAACCTTACAGGCACAAGACCGAAATGCCCCATATCTCCACTGCCCCAGACCACGAATTTTGAGTCGACAAAGCCAACAACTGCTGCAAAGCTGGCTGCCCCACTTCTAGAGCAGTGAGGTCTGTAATAAAATACCTAATGTAGGACTCTAAGAAAACACTCTTAAGTTGGCTTCCTTCCTGACCCTGGTTGAGATTGCCGCTGCCAGTGCTGTGCCTGTTTTTTAGATGTAAACATGGTGCCCTAATAATAACTAATATTTTTTTAATGTTGTTGTCTTCTATTCTGATACCTTTCAGGAAAACTAATTTTTTTTGAAAAAAGTAAAAATAAGGGAGTGTGTCACTATGGAGAAAGTATCAATATTTATCTTGCCTTTAAAAAAAACACACCCCAAAACTTGTTTTTTATGTGTGTTTAACCTAGGGCTGTACCGAATAGTACTTCCAGGTACTTGGGCCAAATTCTGAAGTTCCAAGTAATCCACCCAAGTGCTTGGCGGCTTCTTAGCACTGTTTCTAAAATTTCAGAATTTGAACTTGGAATTCCAGACCTCGGAAAACTTCAGAACTATTCGGCTCAGCAGGTGTTGCGATGTGCACCAGCTGTGGCCATTTAATTGCCTCACCAGTCAGGGTGTACAATAGAACATTTACCCCTTCCTCCATCTCCTCCTTCCTCACCCTTAACTGCCTAGCCAGTCGGGATGCACAACACCACATGCAGCCCTTCCTCCCCGCCCCCCACCATATTAACCAGAAAGAAACTAGAAAGTATTCCCCCAATGCCCCAGCTGGTCACATCTTGGCAAAGTTCCTGAACCCACAGCCAAAGCACTACCCAGAGAAGCAGGCTAGCCAGACTGGGACAATCACTCCAGAAGACAACCCCACAAAAGTGCAACTGCATGCAGAAATAATAATAATTAAAAAAAAACAATAGTAGTGTACCCACAGCATGGTCCACCATCAGCAATGAGAGCACCCACTTTAATCATTATACCAACCAAGCAGTGCACAGAAATGCAGGCTAGCAAGAATGGGACATTCGCTCAAGAAGAATACAACAACCCCGCAAAACAGTGTGTAACTGCGTGGAGAAATAAATCCCACCAAAAGCCAGCAAACCCAGCAGTCACAAAATTAAGAAACCAGACATTCTCTCTCACTCAAACGAACCCACACCCAGGGGCACCCTCTTGGCATGACATTAGTACTGTAGTAACTTGGACCAGGCAAGGGGAAGTGGAGCCAGGCAGAGAGAGCCCAGTCTGGCCTCATGGTGCTAAGCAGCTGACAGAACAGTAGAAGTTACACTTTACAATTAGGTTCTGTTGTGCCATGCCACAGCCTAGACAACACACACAACCCCGCAAAACTGTGTGCAACTGCATGGAGATTTTGCCACCAAAAACCAGCAAGCGCAGCAGTCACAAAATATAGAAACCAGACATTCTTACACACCCCAGAGGCACCCTCTTGGCATGGCATTGGTTCTGGCCCCTTGGACCAGACAAGGGGAAGTGGAGCCAGGCAGAGAGATCCCAGTCTGGCCTTATGGTGCCAAGCAGGTGGCAGAACAGTAGAAGTTACACTTACGCTCTGCTGTGCCATGCGGCAGCCACAGGCTTGGTAAAAAAGAAAAGACAACAGACACAACCCTGCAAAACAGTGTGCAATTGCATGGAGGAATAAAAATCCCATCTAAAGCTAGCCAGCCTACCCAGCAGACAAAATTATAACAGCACCCACAAGAAAGAAACCAGATAGTCTCTCTCTCTCACACATACACACACACACACACGCTGCCCCAGGAAACCCTCTAGTCTTGAAAGGGCATTGATACTGTGGCACTGGTAACTTGAACAGACTAGGCAAGGGGAAGTGGAGGCAGACAGAGAGATCCATCTGGCCTCATGGTGCCAAGTGCCAACCAAGCAGCAGGCAGAACTAGAAGCAATGTGGCACCCAATTTTTTTAAAAAAAAAATTTTTAAAGCAGGGCAAGGTAAAGGTAACCTCTATCCCCCAGCATTGGCTCTATGGACAGGACAGGCATCCAGCTGATTAGAGATCCAGCACTGTAGATTCACCAGAGAATGGAAAATGACTGCAGCCACTTTTATTTTGCCCTGCCAGCCAATCAAAACTTGCCATCTGGCTTACCATCACTCAACTGTCCCCTCCCATACCCCTCTCCTCCCAATTATGGCACTAAGGGTGAAAACAGACATGACGCTAACCACCCTTGGTGATCATTTATGCATGTTGCAGGGCTGCATAGGGCACCAATACAGCCCTGCAACATGCATAAATAACCCCCAAGGGTGGTTAAAGGGTGGCTAGCGTCATGTCTTTTTTCACCCTAAGTTTCATTTCCAGAAGAAGCTCAACTGTCCACCAGCGCCGCCCCACTCCCCCGCAGTTTCCAAAGTTTTCCGAAGAACAGTCTTCGGAACTTCGGACTTTCGGAACCGAATTCCTTAATCTTTAGCAAATTCCAAAGTTTTCCAAAGACCCAAGTTTCAGCCCTAATTTAACCCTCTTGTAGGGTACTGGGAGCAGCATCAACCAAGGCTAGAGGGCCAGGGGCGCGGGTGGGGTGTAGCCATTATTTTTAAGGAGTAATGGTCTGTTAGGGTTAGGGTTACTCCACCAGGTGTCGAGTTCCTCCACCTTGTGATTGATTTGGCTGGAGACAGATTAGGGCTGCTGCTGGTTTACCGGGAACCTTCCTGTGCAGCAGTATCCCTGCATGATCTAGCAGAGTTGGTGTCAGAGGTGGTTTGGCGGTCCCTGGGGAGCTAGTTTGAAAGCCTATGCGGTGGCTGTGGAGGCAGAAGAAAAGGGTTTCTTTGCTGCCATCATAGCATCCACAAAGTGTCATCCAACTGTGCTTTTCTGGGTGGTGAGGGGGCTGGTCAGTCCGACCTGTCTCCACCTGGAGCTCGAGTCTTCCAGCACTTGCTGTGACAAGTTTGCTGGCTATTTTGTGGACAAAATCACTTGCATTCACTACTGCTCCAACGCTGCACTTGATACAGTAGGGTAACCAGAAGTAACTAAAGTCCTGCCTTTTCCTGTTTCATGGGATCAGTTTCGGTCTGACATCCACTGATTCCAAGGATGTTCTGAGGTTGGTCAGGGCCACATGTTGTGAACTAGATCTGTGCCTGTCTTGGCTGGTTAAGGCTGGCTGTTGGGACCGTTGCTGGCTGGGGTCTTTTAAGGAGGCCTTGGTGCGTCCATTGCTCAATAAACCATCTCTTGACGTTGACTCCCTGGCCAGCTATTGACTGGTCTCTAATCTTTCCTTTTTAAGGAAGGTTATTGAACAGGCGATGGCTCTGCAGTTCCAGGCACATGTGGATCAGATCAGTTTTCTAGATCCCTCGCAGTCTGGCTTACGTCTGGGTTATGGCAATGAGAGTGCACTTTTGGCCTTGGTCAGCGACCGCCGCCATGAGTTAGATCGAGGTTGTTCAATCCTCTTCGTCCTATTAGATCTGTCCTATTAGATCTGTCAACTGCATTTGATACCATTGACAGTGAGATGCTGGTGACCCGCGTCAGGATAGATGGAATCGTTCTTGAATGGTTCCATTCTTTCCTGACCAGAAGGACTCCATGTGTGGTAGTGGGGGTTTGTTCATCAGCCCCCTCGGGATCTCGTGTGGTGTCCCACAAGGACCTGTTTTGTACCCTCTCCTGTTCAACATGTATATGCAGCCTTTGGGTGAGGTCGTAAGGGGGTTTGGGATTTGGTGTTATCAATATGCTGATGACACCCAGCTGTACCTCTCGTTTTCAGCTGGCCCAGGCCCGGCAGACTCGTTGCTTACCTGATGTTTGGCAGCTGTGGGGGACTCGATGAGGATGAGCCGTCTGAAGCTGAATCCTGACAAGACGGAGGTGATGCTGGTGGGGAGGACTGAGGGTGTGTAGGTCCCCGACACTGATGGGGTTCATTCCTCCCTTGTTCCTCAGGTTCATAGTCTGGGGGTGCTCTTGATTCATAGGTCCACCTGGATGTTCAGGTGACAGCTGTGGCAAGGAGCCTTCTGCCAGTTACCTCTGGTACGGTGGCTTCAGCCGTATGTTTCAGACTCCGACCTGGTCACTATCGTCCATGCCTTCATCACCTCAAGTCTGGACTATTGTAACATGCGTTACATGGGACTACCCTTGGTGATAGTTCAGAGACTGTAGGTGATGCAGAATGCAGCAACCCACCTTCTTACGGTGGAGGGATGCCATGAGCATACAACACCTGTGCTTCACTCCCTGCACTGGCTGCCTGTAGTTTTCCGGGCCCAATTCAAGGTGTTGGTTCTTACTTATAAAGCCCTAAACTGTCTAGGCCCTGCCTATCTGCAGGACCGTCTCACGACCCAGGTTCTGGATCGGCCTCTGTGGTCAGCGGGGGGTGCTCTCCTTAAAGTCCCTCGTGTACAAGGGGGAGTGCCATTGGGGTTGGCGTTCACAGTCATAGCACCGCGGCTGAGGAACTACCTCCTGGTAGGGGGCCGCTTGTCCCTGGATCTCCCCTCCTTCAGGCGCCAATGTAAGACCTATCTTTTTTGCAAGACTTTTGGCGGGGAAGATGGGTAATGGGAGGGGGGTTGGGATGGGATTCTACTTTTAAACTCTGTGGCCTTTTGTATACTGTTCTATATTATATGCTTTGTTGTTTATATTTATACATTATTATGTTGATTGTTTTACTGTACACTGCCAGAGACAGGAGAGGGTGGGATAGAAATTTTAATGTAAATAAATATTTCCCCCCCACTTTGAATTATTCTATTCAAGATCACCATTTAATTGATCTACCTTAAGGAAATATTGTGGTGGTTTTGTTTTTGTCATGTGTAGCTCTTCCAATATTACTAATGGTTTCCAACAGATATATTAGCAGTTGTGAGAGAAGCAATGGCATCATTCTGATGGCCCAGACCCAGATTCCTTCAGTTTGTTCTAATATCATAGACGGTGTCCGACTAAATCAACAGTTTGGCTGTGAAGCATCCTTCCTCAGCATTTTAAACAGTGCTGTTTGGCTCTAAAGTTTTAAATATGCTTGAGCCAAATATGGTAATCAGTGTATCATGCAAGACAGAGGAAAACATTAAAGTGATGGATTGCTGGCTTTCTTGTGGATAAAATTACCACTTCATGCAAAAGGAAACACTCTGTACAGATGCAAGTTACACATGCTATTAAAGAAACTGGTCTGGAACCTATTGTTTATTTGAAACTTACGTTTTGACTTTTCATGTTTGAGGAGTGTATCATTGTATCACTGCCTTGTGTGCCTGACTTTTCTAATCAACTAACTTGTCAAATTATTTTATTAGTTTTGGTGTGGGGGTGGGGGAAGTGTTCCTATTTTTCAACCATCAGCCAAATGTCTATTCTAGAACTTCAGTTATGAAAGGGGATTTTTACATGCATAATAAGAGAGGCAGTCTCCTGAAATTCTCTATTAATAGGTTGGCCAAAAATATTACTGCTTTATTAGTTCAGATAGAAATGAACATGAAATAGTGTAATGTGTGCACACGACCTCAGACTACACAACCTCAGACTGCTTTACTGGCTAGAACCAAGAAAAATGAATCTGCTCTTGTCTCCACCCTCAGATAACCCATCTTCCTCCATTTCCTTTGCAATCTGCTCATGAGGGGGAGGGTTGCATGTCAGGCAGCCAGGCATTTTGCTTACTGGGACCCCCCATTCACCTGCTAATCAGCTCTTGTCTCCAGCCCCAGGTAACCCATCTTCTTCCATTTCTTTTGCAATCCGCTCCTGAGGGCGGCAGCTGAAGGGTGGCGGTTCAGGGCCAGTAGGGGCTGTGTCGTGTACCCCTGTTCCTGTGGCATGTCCTACTGCTACACCTCTCACCGCATCGCTGCACCATGCCGGTGCCAATCCGTCATTCCTCTCTGACTGCAGTAAATATCTGGTTTGCTTCCATGTATCTCTCCTCCCTTCCTTCTCCTTATCTCCTAAACTCCTCTCTCATCTCCCCCATGGAGCTACATTCCTCCACCTCCCATATCTCAGCTCCTCCAATCCTAACCACTGTCTCCCCCTATCTCAGCTGCCTTTCAATTGCGCCCTCTGGAATGGCCACTCCTCCATCCAGAAAGTGCCATTCATCTACGACCTCTTCCTCTCCATCTCCTTGCCCTTAGAGAAACCTGGATTTCCCCCTATAACACTGCCATTCCTGCTGCCCTTAATGGCCTCACCTTCACCCAATCACCACGCTCTGATGGTGGCGGTGCTTGCCTACTCCTTGCCAAATCTTGTCAGCTTCAATCCCTGGTCACTCCTCCCTCTCATTCCTTCTCTTCCTTTTGAAGTCCATTGTATTCGCCTCTACTCCCCCCTCCACCTCCGTGTTGCTGTCATCTAGTCCCCCCTCCCCCCCACTCTCCCCCTCCTATATTCTTTCTGATTCTGACACTTGGCTTTCTTTTCTCCTTACCGACAACAATAATCCCACCCTCGTTCTTGGGGACTTCAGTATCCACGTGGACACCCCCTCTGACTGCTGCTCCCTCGCTGACCTCTTTTGACCCTTGCCTGTGGACTGACTGCCCAACACATCGTGACAGCCACTCCCTCAACGTTGTCTTATAAAAAAAACCTGTTCTCTCTCAGAACTCTCCTTTGACACCTTTCCAGTTTCTTACCATTGCTTTGCTTCATTCAGTCTCTCCCTCTCGCCCCCTCCTGCATCACCAACTTCTCTCCCCTTCCGTGACCTACAATCAGGGCCCCGATTCTCCCACAGATTTTTTTTTTAAAATTCCGTAGGAGTCTGGGAGGCTTGGGGCCCAATTCTGCGCCTTACTGCAATGAGCTCCCCAGCCTCCCAGATGCAGCTTGGGGGCTGGCTTCTCCTCCCCCCGGCTGTGTCAGTTGGAGGGGGCTGCCAGGGCTCGCCTCCCCCCCCC
>QEPC01005198.1:2085792-2101321 GCA_003113815.1 Sphenodon punctatus
AATCCGGTATCCGATAATGCCGGTATCGGGCGTACCGGCATTATCGGATTCGACCCGGTAATCCGGACCCGGTACCGGATTTCGGGGTACCGGATTTTTTTACATTGCAGCCATTTAAAAATGGCTGCAATGTAAAAAAACTTAAAGCCCCAGCAGAAAAGTTTTTTTAAAAAAAACCCTCCCCGAATCCAGGCTGCGCAGGTGGAAGGGGGGACACCCCCCACCCACCCCGCCCAGCCTGGATTTTTGTGTTAAAAAAGAAAAGAGTAAGACCCAGAGGCGAGGTGAGGCGAGCCCACCCCCCAGCACCAGCGGCCGCGGCGTCCCCGCAGCCGCGGGTAAGTATGACCCGATCCCTGGGGGGGGGGGGGTTAAAGGAATTTATTTCATTGGTTTCAATGGGGACACAGCGCCCCATTGAAACCAATGAAATAAATCCGGTATCGGCATACCGGATTTAATCCAGGAATCCGGTTTTCGTAGAACCGGTAACCGGTAAATCCGGTAGCCGGTAATGGGCCCGGGGTCCCACCACTACTATGCACCCTTGGGTCCCGGAGCTCTGTTCTCAACTGGTTCTCTTTGTATCTCTTGGACCGATTCTACAATGTTTCATTTACTGGTACCACCTCTACGTTGATTCCTCTCTCTGTAAGAGTTTCCCAAGGTCCTTCCTGGGCCCTCTTCTCCCTGTGCACTTTATCTCTAGGTAAACTCATTAAATCCCATGGCTTCCAGAATCATATCTATGCCAATGACATGCAACTGTATCTCTCCACTCCCACACTCTCCTCCTCCATCCAGTCGCATATTGCTGACTGTCTTTCTGACATCTGTGCTTGGATGTCTCACCACCAACTCAAACTTAATATGGCCAAGACTGTGCTCATCTTCCCCCAAAAACATTCCCCTCCTACTTCCCTCTCGGTTTCCATTGGGGGTGTCACCATCCAGCCTTCACCCAGGGACGTAGCCTGGGATTAATCTTGGACTTCTTTATGCCTCTGATCCAAGCTGTTACCAAGTCCTGTTGCTTCACTCTGTATAATATTGCTAAAATCCAGCCCTGCTTTACTGTTGCCACTGCAAAAACCCTAGTCCACACTCTAGTAATCTCTCACCTTGACTACTGTAACTTCCTATTTACTGGCCTCCCCTGCTCTGATCTCACCCCTCTCATCTCTGTTCAATGCTCTGCTGCCAAAGTCATCCACCTTGCCCGTCGCTTTGACCACGTTCAGCTCCTCCTCTTCTCCCTACACTGGCTCCCCCTACGGAAACGCATTCAACACAAGCTCCTGGTCTTCAACTTCAAGGCTCTTCATGGCCTTGCTCCCCCATATTTCTCTGATCTCGTGTCCCACAACATTCCTGCCTGGGAGCTTTGCTCCTCTGCCCTCACCCTCGCCTGCTTGTGACTCCCAGGCTCCTCTAAATGCCTTTGCCCTTTCTCTCTTGAGGCCCCCTATTCCTGGAACTCCCTCCCTGGATACATTCGTTCTGCTCCTTCTCTCCCAACTTTCAAGTCCCTCCTGAAAACCTACCTCTTCCGTCAGGCTTTCCCCTGGCTTGTCATGAGTGATAAGAATCTTCTCTCTGTAACTAAGTTAAGCATGTGGACCTGCAACCTTGTAAATATATCCTTGTTTCTCCTAATATTCACCTCTCCCTTGTCCCCCACTCCTTTGTCTTTCTTTTTTATTATTATTATTATTATTATTATTTATTTGTTGTTGGCACCAACTTTCATCTTGGCCAAACATCATAAAACCAAAACAAATACAAGATAAATCAGCAGCAATAAAACAACATAACAATATAGTATCTGGTCCTATATCGAGTCATAGGGCACTAACATAAATATAAATAAGCAAGTACATAATACATGCATAACATAGAAAGATGGGGATCAGGAATAGCACAAGTTAAAACCAATGATAATATAAACTAATACCACACCTTGCAACCAAGAGAGGGTAAAATTAGAAAAACCAACCGAGAAACAGTTTACATAAAATCGTCTAATCCTGGAGCAGCCGCAGACGTTCCCTCATAACCAGTAAACAAAAGGTCGCTACTTCTTTCATCACCTGCTCATTACTAGAAGCAAGCAAAGAAGAAATTCTATAGATAGATAATGTTCTTTCCCCATCAGAATTGGAGCTAGCCACACAGATCTAATACAATCATAACAGGGGCAGTACAGCAGTACATGCTCCAAATCCTCTATTGCATCCATCCCACAAAGGCAAACACGAGAGTTATAGGGCTTATGCATATACCTGCCCTCCACCACAGCAGAGGGGAAAAACTGAAAACGAAAAAGGGTATAGGCTCTGCGCAAAATTGGATCGGACAAATAATCTAAATAATCCTCAAATTTATGGAGGACCTTAAAGGAGCTAAGCATAGGTGCAGTTTTCTAAGTGGAGATTACCGCAATATCCTCTTGGTTAGCTATGTCTTGCCCTCTTTGCTTAAGGATAAATTTCTGATAGGTTACGGGTTTCCCCACAAAACATGAGAAGGAGAACCCCAACCCTTTCAGGGAGGCATCAATCCCTCTTATCCAAGGAACCCTCATATTCTAATTCCTCCATAAGACACAAAGTTGCCAAAGAGTGCTTAGTTTGATTAAACAGTTTCAGCCAGTAGCAAAGAGCACGATGTTTATTCAAGAACTCAATAGAGGCTACACCTAATTCTGTCCTAGCAACAGCAGCAGGAATCCCCTGTGACACCCAAAGAAGGCTTCTAAGAAACTTATTCTGTGTTATCTCCAGCATGTGAATATTTTTAGATATCATAATTTCAGCACCGAAAGTCAGCAGGGAGTGCACCTTAGCCCTATAAACATCTAAGATAGTAGAGGTCTTAACACCAAATGACTTGCCAGACAGCCTTAAGATTCCCCTGGCCACCGCATTAGCCTTTAAAGCTATCAGTCTTTTATGTTTTTCCCACTGACCGTTATTAGTTAGCGTCCTCCCCAAATAAACATATGACTTCGCCTCAATCAGAATTGTTCCCTTCATCAACCAGGGAGATTTTTATGTTCTTCTATTTCCCACCACCATGATTTGGGATTTCTTGGGGTTGACCACTAGGTCATTCTCCTGGCAATAATCTGCCAGTAGATTGAGCTGATAACGCAAACCATTCTCTGTTTGCGACATCAAGATTATATCATCCGCATACATGAGAAGGTTAATGGCTCTCCCCAAAATATTGGGGGGGATGGCAGGCTGCTGAAGGGAATTTCTGTGCAAGATCACTCAAAAAAAAGACTGAAGAGGATTGGGGCCAATACGCAACCTTGATGGACTCCTCTTCGTATCTGAAATGGGTGAGAGAGACCACCTTCACGAGTCAATTTTATCCTTGCTGTATTACTAGAATGGATATGTACAAGTAGGGCCAAAAGATGTTGCCTAACTGACGCAATTTGAACCATAATTTAGGGCTTGAAATGTAGGTCTTTCTTAGATTGTAAGCCCCTTGAGGTAGAGACCTGTCTACGACGACTGATTGTACAGTGACAGGTACATGGCTGGTGCGACATAAATAATAATAATAATAATAACTCTCTCTTGTTTCCAAACTTCTCAAGAAGCTTGAAAAAGGAGAAAGTACTTGGATTGGTTTTTAAAGATGTGGTACAAAGAGAGTAAGTGTTGGAGTTAGCAGGTAGAATGAGGCTTTGCACCAGTTTAACCTCCCCCCCCACCCCCCACCCCCAATGACCTATCTATTGTAGGGTCTCCCATCGATCCCACAATATAATATTAGTAAAACTTTCCACCTCTTCAACTGCTGTGATCTTGATTTTAGAAAGTCCCAAAGGTGGCAAGAGCGGAGGTTTTAGAAGGCCTTAACAAATATTTCATTGACCATTTGCTTTAGGCCTCGGTTTCTTTAATGAGGCATTATGAGAGTTCTAATGATGGCCTTATCATGCTGCATCATTGCTTTCATACAAATGTAACCTTCAAGAAATGTATTCAGTATTGTTTAAGAATGAGGCTTCTCAAAATGATTTGCTATTCTAGCATATGCTGACATCTCCTGGCCTTCAGGCAGAGTCCAATTACCTCGTAACACTATTCGAATGATGATCTGCCTGACACAGGTTCTTCCAGGATAAATGATTAATGTTCTTAAGCTGCAAATACAGTCTATCATGTTTTAGTCCTTAGTCATCCTGTTCAACAATGACCAAAAAATGCTACCAATGAAAGTTATAATGAGCTGTTGAATATTCTACTATTACAGGCACCTTCAATAAATTTCTTTACTATTGCCACTGGAAGTAAAGCAATTAGCTTCTTATCAGATAGGGAAATGCAAGAAACAAGCAATCTTGTTGGGAGTCAGTGAAAAAGGTGGGTGTGCAATCTGAGTCAGCTGCCTTTGCTCTAGCGCAGGGGTGGCCAAACCGTGGCTCAAGAAACACATGTGGCTCTCAGGCGGTTCAAATGCAGCTCTTGGCCAAGACTGGTTCTGGGCACTGTGCTGCCTTAATGATCCTGCGTCTTTTTTTTCATTGCATTCAGATCTCAGCAGCTGAATTGCAGCTGCTCCTTAGAATGTAGGCAGCTAGATCCACAAAGGACCAGCTCTGCCAGGCAATCACAGAACAGGGGAGGCAAGAAGGGGGCGGGGCACAACCCAGGAGATGCTTCACAGGGACACTGGTGTATGTGTGTCTTGTGGTTCTCGACCACTGAAGGCTTTAGTACATAGCTCTTGGAGTTGGGAACTTTGAGCACCCCAGTTCTAGCTGGTAGCCAATATTGCCTCCCAAGAAGAAAATAATATATGAACTCTGTGCCACTTTTTCCATTTCCTCTGTCAGTATATAAATGTTTTACAAATGAATCTGTACTCGGGCACTAAACTACACACTGAATTATGCCACCAAATGAATGTTTGTGTTGAGATGAAATATATTTACCTACAACTGAAACTTAATGGAAGTAAAGTAAAATCTACTTTATCAGGATGAGCTGGGAGATGCAGACATATCCTAAATAAGTGGCTGTCCCAATCAAAAGAGAGACCACCTTAGTCGCATCATTGGAAACAACAGTTCCCATAGTTCCATCCCATTAATCTTCTATCTTGATCAGCGTCTCGATTAAGCAGAGCTGACTGCATTTTAATTTGTTACACGTTTTATCTTAATATTTTCCAGTTTTTATTTCCTTGCCTTAAAATAGGTTTTATGAGCCATTTGGATTTATGACGACAGTTGCGATTTATATTGCAGTGATAGGAACTTTAGTTTGGCAGGTTTGATTTAACTTATGTTTTGTTAACTGGCTGGTGTTTAAAGAGCCTTATGTGTCACTTACCTCCAGTATCCATATGTGATCTATGTTTATTTTGTATATTCAATATAGATTGAAGGTAAGCTTAATTTGTGTGTGTAGAGTCTATATTTGGGGGGGGAAATTAAAAAGGAAAAGGAATAATGCCCCAAACCAAAAACATACAGGCAAATGTATGTTTTGAACTATTTGCCTGGGTGGAGGTGGTATTATTATTATCATTATTATTATTATTTTTATTTATATAGTACAAGCAGTGTACTTGGAACTTGAACAATCAATAGTTATAGACCGGTCCCTACACCAAGGGGCTTACAATCTTAAGAGAAACAAGGGAGGTGGAGACAAAGGAGAGGTGAACATCCGGAGAGATAAGGATACATCTATGAGGTTGAGAAGTTGTAGGTGCATGTGCTTAACTCAGTTACAGGGAAGAGATTTTAAGTGGGGGGAAAAGACCCAATTTTACTCATGACAAGCTAGAGAAGGCCCAATGGAAGAGGAAGGCTTTTAGGAAGAATCTGAAAGTTGGGAGGGAGGAAGCAGAACAATGCATCCACAGAGAGAGTTCCAGGCATGGGAGGCAGCAAGAGAGAAGGGGCAAAGATGTTAGCAAGGAAGTTGCGAGCAGGTGAGGGTGGGAGCAGAGGAGGAGCAAAGCTCCAGGCAGTAGTGTGGTGAGATACAAAAGCGGAGGGAGGTGGAGGAGCAAGGCCATGAAGATTCTTGAAGGTGAAGTCTGGGAGCTTGTGCTGAATGCGTTCACCTAGAGGAAGCCAGCAGGGAGAGGAGAGGAGGGGCTGAATGTGGTCAAAGCAACAGAGGTGGTGAAGCAGCAGAGCACTGAATGGAGATGAGGGGGATGAGATATGAGCAGGGGAGGCTAGTAGGGAGGATGTTACTGTAGTCAAGGCGAGAGATGACTAGAGTGTAGACTAGGGTTTTTACAATAGAACAGTAAGGCAGGGCCAGGTTTTAGCAATATTATACGGAGCAAAGCAATAGGATTTGGCAACAGCCTGCATCTGAGGCATAAAGGAGAGGGAGGAGTCAAAGATTAATTCCAGGCTTATGCACCTGAGGGATAGGCTGGATGGTGACACTCGCAATGAAAATTGAGAGGCAAGTAGGAGGGGAATGTTTTTTGGGGAAGGAGTTTGGGTTTGACAATATTGAGTTTGTTGGCGGCAAGACCTCCAAACAGAGATGCCAGAGAGACAGCGATACAAAACTGGGTGGAGGAGGAGAGCATGGCAGTGGAGAGAGAGAGAGTTGTGTATTATCAGCATACGGTAAAGAGAGTGTGTGGTCGCTGTGTTGGTTCCAAGTGACAGAGAAACAAAGTGGTTCAAATGATATCTTTGATTGGACCAACTGTTGTTGGAAATAAATTTGTTCAATTTATATTTTTCTACTGGCTATGCTACATGCCTGAGGAAGGACCCTGTGTGGCCTGAAAGTTTGCTTATTTCCACCAACATTAGCCTAATAAAAGATATCATTTGAACCACTTTGTCTCCATCAGCATATAGGTGATATTGGCAGCCATATGTTTACCGAGAGAGAGAGTGTCAAGGGAGAAGGTGGCCCAGAACAGAGCCTTGGGAAACTCCCACAGAGAGGCGAAGTGATGTAGAGGAGGTACTAGCAAGAGAAACATTGAAGGGAGTGCTTTGAGAGACATCTTTATCTTCTTCATCTTCAATTTTAATTTATATCCCGCACTCTTCCATTTTCCAAATGGCTCGAGGCGGCTTACAACAAAAAAAATACAATACATATTGTGCACAATGCACCAATTAACATCTTAATACAAATCAGCAGCAGCAAAACCCCAAATCAATCCATTTTAACAAACATAATATAGTTCTAACAATCCCCCAAAAGAGAACAATTACAGAATAAATCACCCTCCAACCTTCCCTTCCCATGTCTGTACTCTACAGTATCAGAGTTCCAGACCCAACTTCTTTTTTATCTCCACCCTGCTGCCACCAGGGAGGGGCCCCTCCTCCTACCCCCCTGCTCTCACTAGGAGGGAGGGGTCCTGTCATGCGTCAAATATACATACCCCTCCCTCTCCCACCAAATACTAATTACCCCAGCTCCGTCTGCCGGACCCAACTGTTGGACCCAGCCAAAGGGACACAACCAAAGGGACGTGCCCCTTCGGCATGGCCGCTCTCTGTTTGAGGGAGCGACTCGGAAGCCGGCTACCAGCTGGGAGCAAACTGCCCCCAATATGCTGGTAAGCAAACTCCTGGGAGGGGCAGGTTGATGAAAAATACCCCAATCACAGTGTCCATTGGGGGCGGGGGGAGGGGGGGAAGGCGGCTAGGGAACATCCCCGATCACAGTCTCCAAGAGAGGTGTGTGTGCATGATATGTGCCCCCTGCTGCAATCTTCAGGGAGGGGGGCAGGCAAATTACACCCTCAGCCACTGTCTCTAAGTTGGGAACTGGATGATAAAATGACTTCCCGCTCAAGGCAAGTCCATAAGAGAGAATAAGGCAGGCAGATTTGTATAACCAAATTAAATTGGATCCCATCTGATACTGGGAGGATAGAAATTCAGTGAGTGAAAGAGAACCACTCAAGAACAGAGTCCCAGAAACCAAGGCGGCAGAGAGATCGAGGAGGATAAGAATGGAGTAGAGGCCTTTAGACTTAGCTAAAAGGTTGTTGGTGATTTTAGCGAGGGCAGTCTCGGTCAAGTGGAGAGGGCAGATGTCCGATTGAAGGTGGTCAAGGAAGGAATATGAGGAGAGGAAATCAAGACAACTTACAAGATGAGTTCCTTAATTCTGAAAAACTGTTATATAAACCCCCATCATTTTATTTATATTTTAATATAACGGATTGAAATGTGATCCAAACTTTGCACCAGTGCTATGGGATTAAGTACACACTGGTTGCTTTTAAAATAGGTTGCCTATCTCAAAAAGGCATCCAGAACTGTACACAATAATCATGGTGCAGTTGCACCAAAGTTTTATATAGTCATTATGATATTTTCAGTTTTATTCTCTATCCCCTTACAAATAATCCTAACATTCTGATTCCTTTTTTGGTCACCACCATACACTGAGCTGAGAATTTAAATGTATTGTCCACAGTGACTCCAAGGTCTTTTTCCTGAGTGGTAACCCCTAATTTAGAGCCCAGCATTATGTACATATAGTTAGGATTATTTTTCCCTGTGTGCATCACTTTATACTTGTCAACGTTAAATTTCATCTGCTATTTAGATGCCCAGTCTCACAAGACCCTCCTGCAATTTTTCACTGTCTGCTCGTGTTTTAACTACCTTAAATAACTTTGTGTCATGTGATAATTTGTTGTTGATGTTTATTAATTGAAGGGCATTGGCCTTTGCCATAGCCCACAAACATAGAACTTAAACATAACACGAAATCAAATACAACACGATACAAAATTACATAATTTAAAATTAGACTTTTAAACTAAAATTTAATTTCTTTAATTATCCTGCAAATTGCCAGACAATTCCAATCTGGCAATATAAAAGCATATACCATCCTACGTACTGCCAGGAAGTCACAAAAAGCTTCCATTTTACCCAGGACCCTAATTCATTACTTGTCATGGCACATGAATTACGCCTCTTACCTCGCCTCTCTGTTACTCTACTTAGCCGAAAAATCCTTCATGCCTCCATACAAAATTGACTATGCATTATTTGTCTCCATTTTTCTTTAAGCCTTTGCCTTTTTTCTCCTGCTAATGCTATATAGGTAGCAACAGCTACGAGGTTGAACTTTTCCATTAACTTAGCAAGGAACATACAGATTTTATTCCCTTCCTGGCTAGCCACCCTACTAATCAAATCGGCAAGCCAGGTCTCTCACTGTTTATAATATGGAAATCGCAGAAGAAAGTGCTCCACTGATTCCAATTCCCCTAAACTACAAAAGCATAAACGCAAACTATATTCCTGAGGATTGGAGGGTAGTGAATGTAACACCAATACTTAAAAAGGGCTCCAGATGTGATCCTAGAAACTACAGGCTGGTGTACCTACCCTTCAATACCGCTGTGCGAATTAATTGCAATCTCATAAGGGTAAAATTCCTTCTGAGTTTTCGATTGGGAAAAACATCTAAATATTTTTCAAAGGAGAATCTCTCCTTCACCTGTCCAAGCCAGGGGGAAACATTCCACTCCTTTACCTTAGCCAGATCTTCTTGCATAGCAATATCCCTCAACCTTTGCTCCGCCATAGATTTTATTACCATAACTGCTTAATTGCATAAATTGCATAAGGGAAAAACCCATAGTCTGAAGCAGATATACCAGGTATTTCAACCACTGATACTCACCATGCCCCGAATACTCAAGCTCTTCTAATAAACATTGAACACGTAGCTTGTCCTCCTGCTGTCTCAACATACTCATGTGCTAATTTGATCACCTCACTCTTTACTCCCTTTTCCAGTTAATTAATGAATACATTAAACAGCACCGGTCCAGATACAGATCCTTGGGGCACTCCACTATTAATTTCTCTCTATTGTGAAAGCTGATGATTTTGTTTCAAAACTCTTAACCGCTTACCAAGCCACATAAGACACCGCCTCTTATTCCATAGAATTTTTAATTTCCTCAAGAGTCTCTTATGAGGGATCTTAACAAACACTTCCTGAAAATCCAGATGCACTGTGTTGACTGGCTCACCCCTATCCACATGCTTATTTATTTTATGTAGATGCTTTAAAAATTTCAATAGATTAATGAGGTACGACTTCCCTTTGCTAAATCCATGTTGACTCTTCCCCATTAAGCCATGTTTATCAATATGCCCAGTAATTCTGTCCTTAATAATCATTTCAACATTTTGCCCAGCACAGACATCAGGCTCACCAGACTGTAGTTTCTAGGATCACATCTGGAGCCCTTTTTAAGTATTGGTGTTACATTCACTACCCTCCAATCTTCAGGAACAGTGGCAGATTTTAGCGATAGGTTACACATTACCAATTGTAGGTCTGCAGTTTCATACTTGAGTTCCTTCAGAATTCTGGGATGAATACCATCTGAACCTGGTGATTTGTTACTATTTAGCTTGTCAAGCTGCTCTAGAAGTTCTTCCATAGCCACACTGGCTGTATTATTATTATTATTATTAATTAACATTTATATAGCACCAGCAGTGTACCTGTCACTCTACAAAGTAATAAAATAGACACGGCCCCTGCCCCTAGGGCTTACAATCTGAGAGACAGGAGCTGGAGGAGAGACAAGGGGTCTTGTGTCAGTTCTTCCAATTCATCACCTACAAGAAATAGTTTGAGCGTGGGTATCTCCCCAACATCCTCAGCAGTGAACACAGAAGCAAGGAATTCATTCAGCTTCTTTGCAATGACCTTATTCTCCCTAAATGTCTCTCTTACTCCCTGGTGCTCAACTGACACTCTAGCTGGTCTCTTGCTTCTCATGTGCTTGTAAAAGTTTTTGCCTCTTTATCAAGTCTCGTCAAATTCCCTCTTGGCCTGCCTTATTAACGTTTTACCTCTAATTTGCCAGTGCTTATGCTCTTTTCTATTTTCTTCATTAGGGCTAGCTTTCCCATTTTTTAAAAGATACCTTTTTGGCTCTTATAGCCTCCTTCACGTCTGCATTTAGCCATGCTGGCAGATGTTTGGTCCTCTTGCTACTTTTTTAAATTGTGGAATACATTTCATCTTCTAGAGATCTCCCTACCCTGCAGTCTTCCTCCCCCACAGCCTTTCAGCTGACAGGGAGAGAGACTGCTACTGCTTCCACCTCTCAGCTGACCGGATGTGCTAGGCAGAACTCTATGTGCTGGTGGACCTGGATGCCGGCGAGCTTAAAGGTGAACCTAATTTCCGAGACATGGACTCGTGGGCACCGTTAGCCCCGATTGGTCCATGTGATGGGCTTGTGATGTCCCTGCACTCCGCCATGAGTGGTGACTGTGGCGAGTCTGGCGACTATTTGGAGGCCATGTGGGAACACCTAATAAACAGGCACACAGGAACACACCTGGTGAAGGTGAATGTGTGCTATTGTCTCATTTGATTCCACCCTTTGTCTAAATCGGGGGTGGCCAAAAGGCAAACTGTGGTCTGCTGGTGGATCACAAGCTTGTCTCCAGTAGATCGGTGTGAGGGGGTAAGACCAGCCCCTCAGAAGATCTCCTCTGACAAGCAGAGCAGGACGGGTATCCCAGAGAGGAGATGGCTAGGAGAGCTTCTCTAACACAGTGGGAAACACTCATAAATCCAGTTGCTGAGGACCCTAAAGCAGAGATCAGTGAGAGGAGTCCCGACCGGGAGCCAATGGAAGGAGTCCTGGTAGATCATCACCCAAGATTGATGCTTGGATCAAGTAGATCACATGCACCATAGTCCAATCAGGGCTAATGGGTTGTAGCCACCTCCATTCCATCCAGCAGCATGGGGCCTGGGCGCTGCAAGGGCTCGCCCTGTTCCCCCAGGTCAAAGACTTTACCATGGCCAGCTTGACTCCCGGTTAGGCAGAGGTGAGAGGGAACCCTGGAACCCCTGAAAGTGACTATCTCCCCCCGTCCCGGTGGGAGAGGGGGCGGGGCTGGGGATTTTATCCTTGAGCTTCAGGTCCTGCTGGGGTGGGAGCTTGAAAAGCGGTGCAGCCGCCCAACAGCATGGAAAGGCCATACCCAAAGAGCCTTTGGGCATGGCCCTTGATGGGGTCCTGGCAGTTGGGAGGTGGAATTATGCTGGATTTTATGCAGGTGGGGTATTTTAAATTTCATGGTGGTTATTGGGTCTGTTTTGTATTGGGGTGGGTTATTTGGGGTTGGTTTGTTTAAGGGCTGGGTGGGTTGCTCTTTTTTGGGAGAGTGGGAGATGTGTAGTGGAGGGAAGTTGTGACTGGCCTGCTCCCTGGGGTGTGGGGATTGGAGGTCACACACAGATTGGAGGGAGGAGGGGGTGTGAAGGAGAAGGGGATGGTGTAGAAGAAGGGTTGTTTGGGGTGAATGAGTGGGGGTATTTTTTTGGAAGGGGCATTGGCTGGGGTTGTTGGGGGAGGGGATTTTCAAGGAGATGAGTATTTTAATTAATTTGTAATGTACATAATGTACATAAGTGCTATTTGTTTTATGTGTTGAAACCCTTTTTCTACGATGGTCTCGGCTACGTAATGAATGAGGAGATGGGGCTATGGGGTGGGTCCCCTGGTAGAAGAGCTGCTGTGGAGTGGGGGCCGGGCTGGTGGTGATCTGCTGGGGGAGGAAACAGCAGCAACTAGGGTCATCCTGGGCTGGAGGAAGTATGGACCTTGGGGGTGGGGGGCGATGTCATTGTGAGAAGAGGGTCAGGTGGTTGGCACCTGTCCTCTGGTCTGCCCCCAAGCTTGGGTAACCAGGTGGTCGTGGTCTCTGGCAACCCTGGCCTGTGTGTGGTGCTGTTAAATGCAAGGTTGGTTGCCAATCGATAATCGATGATTCTGGGTTGGGCAGCCAACCTTGTGTGTGAGACACAGAGACCTGCCTATACGAGATGTCGGGACCAATTTTGGCTGACCTCGTTCTGGCCAGGTACCCTATTCAGCATCAACCCAGGCTGGAGGGTTCGTGGGGGTGGCGTAGCCAATATTTTTAGGGAGTGCTTGGCCGCTCAGAGGTTTTCGGTGCATACAGAGTCCAGAATGGATGGTCTCCATCTTGTGTTGGATTTGACCTACACACCGGGGGGCTCTGGCTGGGGCCAGAGTGGGGATTCTGCTTGTGTACCATGCTCCCCATTGCACAGCAGTCTCCCTGACTACTCTAGCTGCTGTGGTCTCAGACGTGGTCTTGAAATCTCCTAAGCTTATTGTTTTGGGGCACTTCAACATCTACACTGAGGCCAGATTGCATTGGGCGGAGCAGGAATTAATGGTCGCCATGACAACCATGGGGCTGTCCCAGGTGGTGAGAGGCCCAACTCATGAGGGAGGGCATACTCTGAACTTGATTTTCTGCAGTGACCTTGAGGCGAGGGGGGGGGAGGAGTCCAATAGTTGGAGGTGTCGTGTTTATCATTGCTGTGGTCAGACCATTACCTCCTGTGAGCTCCCGGCACATCTACCTGGAACAGCTAGTTGGCTGAGGCCATTGATCGGGTGGCTCCTAGGTGTCTGCTCCCAGCGTTTTACTGCCACAGGTTACCGTGGTTCACGGAGGACCTGGCATGGTTGAAATGCATGGGGAGGTGGTTAGAGACACGGTGGCGCCGTACTCATGCCCAAGGTGACTGATTGTGACATAGAGCATTTTTGAGAGCCTATGCCGTGGCGGTGCAGGCAGCGAAGAAGTGGTTCTTTGTTGCCCTCGTAGCATCTGACTAGTTGCATCCAGCGGAGCTGTTCCGGGTGTTGTGAGGCTTCCTCCATCCAGCCTGTCTCCACCTGGAACCGGATTCGTCCAAGGCCCGCTGTGACATGTTTTAGCATACTTTGCAGACAAAATTGCTTGCATTGAGCATGACTTCGACTCCGCCATTTTGGAGACAGTGGCAGAGCCAGAGGTTAGGAATGCCCTGTCGAGTCTGATTTTTTGTGGGAGGAATTTGAATCGGTGACATCTGGTGAGGCGGTGGATGTGCTGGGGTCTGTTTGGGCTACAGCTTGTGAATTAGATCCTTGCCTGCCCTGGTTGGTCAAGGCCACCAGGGAGATATTGGGGCCAGTGGTGGTGATCATCGCCTTCCTTTGGGAGGGTAAGGTGCCAGACTGCCTTAAGGAGAATCGCAGGGTTTCATTCTGTCCCCTCTCCTATTCAACATGCCACCACTTGGGGAGGTTGTGTGCTGTTGGGGGATTCATTGTCATCAATATGCAGACAACACCCAACTGTATCTATCCTTTTCAACTGACCCAGGCTCTGCAGTCTCGTTGCTGTCCCGGTGTTTGGCTGCTGTGGGGGACTGGATGGGATCGAGCTAATTGAAACTCAGTCCTGACAAGACAGAGGTGATGATGGTGGGTGACCGGTAATCCGGGGGAGGGGGAAAACCCCATTATCGGGGAGTTTGCCCTCCATTGGTTCCATCTTTGTTCAAAGCCTGGGGATGTTCCTGGGTTCACAGCTGTACCTGTTCACAGCTGTACCTGTATCTGCAGGTGTTGTCTGTGGCATGTGGTGCCTTTCGCCAATTACATCTGGTGAAGAGGCCAGACTCTGATCTCACCACCATCATTCATGCATTAATCACCTCGAGGCTTAGACTACTGTAATGCGCTCTGCGTTGGGCTGCCCATGGTGACGGTTTGGAGACTGCAGCTGGTGCAAAACGTGGCAGCCAACCTGCTGACTGGGATGGGCCACAGGGAGCACATTCATCCAGCGCTCTGGGCAACACACTGTCTGCCTCTTGTCTTTGGGGTCCGATTCAGGGTGCTGGTTTTGATCATTAAAGCCCTATATCCTGGGCCCTGCTTATCTGAGGGACTGCCTCATTACCTGGGCCCCTGAGTGATCCCTGCGGTCATCTGGGAGCACCCTCCTGGAGGTCCTGAGGAGTTCAGTCCTAAGACTGAACTCCTTATCTTTCCTCCCTACCTTTAGTCTCCCTCATCCTTGTCCATCCTTATCGATGGGGTCACCATCCGTCCCGTTCCCCAAGCCTGTAGCTTGGGTTTCGTCTTCGATACTCACCTTTCCTTTAAACCTTACATCGACTCTGTTGCCAAGTCCTGTCACTTTGCCCTCCATAACATTGCTCAAATTCGCCCCTTTCTCTCTGTCTCCTCAGCCAAAACCCTTGTTCACACCGTGGTCATCTCTCGCCTTGACTACTGCAACCTCCTCCTTGCTGACCTCCCCAGCTCTCACCTGTCCCCCCCGTTATCTCCATCCAAAACTCCGCTGCTAGGGTCATCCACTCAGCCCGTAGCTTCGACCACGTGCAGCCTCTCCTCTCCTCACTTCACTGGATTCCCCTTCCCAAACACATCCTTCACAAATTCCTGGTATTCACTTACAAAACCCTTCACAACCTGGCTCCCCCTTACCTCTCAGCCCTAATCTCCTTACACACTCCTGCACGCACTCTCCGCTCCTCCTCTGTCCCCACTCCCTCGCTCTCACTCGTCTCCCCTGCTCCCCTAACCATCTTCGTCCTTTCTCCCTTGCTGCTCCCCATGCCTGGAACTACCTCCCTACCCACATCCACCTTGCCCCCTACCTTCATAC
>QEPC01005198.1:2101340-2112206 GCA_003113815.1 Sphenodon punctatus
CTCCGCAGCTTTAAATCCCTCCTCAAAACCCACGTCTTCCTCACCGCCTTTCCCGACGCCTGTTAGAACTTTCCTCTCAATATTTACTGTCTGCCCTCCCCACAGACTCCTGCCTAACTGCAACCAAGCCAAGCACATGCACAAGAGACTTCGCATCTGCTTGAATGTTATTTATCCCTTGTCTCTCCCTATGTCCCCTCTCCTTGTCTCTCCCCTCCATGTCTATTAGATTGTAAGCCATAGGCAGGAACCGCGTCTATCTTATTGTTCTTTAAGCGCCAGGTAGACAGCTGGCGCTACACAAATGCTTATAATAATAATAATAATAATTGGCAGGTCCATGCGGACAGGCGGGCGTTCTCAGTGGCTACACCGTCACTGTGGAATGCGCTCGGATCTCCTCGCTTTCCGGTGGCAATGTAAAACCTGGTTGTTCCGTTATGTGTTTGGTGAGGGGGTGGGGGATGGGTTAGTTGGGGTGGGTGAGTAGTTTGGTTGCAGACCTTACTGATGTTGATATTTTAATATGTATATTTATAATGTTTTATTGTTTTACCTTGTTCGCCACCCCGAATCACCTTTGACGAGAGGGGCGGGTTACAAATATATGAAAATAAATAAATCTGGCTACCCCTGGTCTAAATAGACAAGCCGGACAGGAATTGGAGAGAGAAAATAATGTCCATCACTTACAGACAAAGACTTCAATCACAGAGGGGTTGAATGAATTATTTGTCTTAAGTGTCACACAGGGAGTTTTTGGCAGTGGCAGAAATTGTACACAAATACGAGTCCAATGCTAGAACAAAGCTATTCTTCCATTCTGGTTATGCAGAATACTATGGTGTGTTTCTTGACTGCCCTGGGGCTCTATGAGGACATAAAATCTGGCTGCTAATATTTCAGGGTCTGCTCTTTGTATTTCACTCGAGTGCTTATAAAGTAGTTGCTACAGCTTCATTTACTGTTCTAGAGCAAAGCTCAGAAGGTATGGTTCTTTTTTTTTTTTTTTTTTTTTTTTAAAAGGTTGAGGCCTAATCATCCTGATGGTCATCAATTGAACAGAATTGCATGCATAATCTAAACATTAGACACATTTTGGAAAGGGTAATCGAAGATTAAAAAGAAATCGCTGTCATTTTTCTTAAATATTAATGTCCCCTTTAAAAAGAAGTAACTTTCCATAGACAAAGTATAATTTTTTGTTACAGATATTTCTTACTACCATTGAAATATTGTGTTTTGAAGACATCTTTATCTTCAGGTTGTGTGTGAGTTTGGGGTTTGTTTGGGATTTTTTAAAGTAATATTACGTAGTACCCTTAAATTACTAAATTTGCAAAGATAATTTTTAAAAGATGCACAAATAGCTATCCAAAATCTTATCACCTACAGTACTAACATTGGCTAGCTCAAATAAAAGGTTGTATTCAATTTTTTTATAAAAGCAAATGCCTAGTCTAAGCAATGCTGCACTCAAGATTAGTCTAAAAATGTAATGGGTGCTGGAAGACAGCAAACACAGGGTGCTTCCTTCCCACCCCCACCCCCTGGCTTGCTTCCACCCTTTCCAAACCTTTCAGACAGGGGATGTCACCAGATCAAAAGGGGGTGGGTGTTGGGGCTTTCCTGCCCCTTTCCATGTGCCATCACACCATAACTCTTGGAAAGAGGTGCGATCACATTAGGAAGAGTCAGGATGAAGGGGTTCTGCCCTCCCCATAGAGGGACAGAGGGATCTTGCCAGAGAGACAGCAACACATTCATGAAATTCAGAAGTTGTGGGTGCATGTGCTTAAGAGCTAGAGCAAGAAACTATAGCTGGAAGTGAGGCCTGCTTCTGGAGAATTTAAGTAGGGCAAAAACTGAGAGCTATTACCGCACCAGGTTGTAAAACAGGTTAATGATAACAAGTCGAACCACTCTCTCTAGGATATGAGGGCTGAGGGTGTTTTGAAATGGGAAGTGGGGGAGTGTGATAGACAGCTGCCAGCCCCAGTAACCAGTTGCTTTTTGAGCTTAGCTTCAGCTAAGCAGCTCATACTATTGACGCAGTGCACAGGGAAGTGCTCAGCAGACTTCTCGCCCCCCCCCCACTAATCTCATGAAGCCGTGGATGTGACAAACTCCATTTTGATCGGATGTTGGGCCAGAATCTGTAAGAACAAGTCAGATTTGACCTCACAATCATAGTCTGTTTGCTTGTAACTTTGACACTTCCGATGTTGCACATTCAGCTTTCCTTCCACAGAGCCTCTTCGTTTCTTATCTGGATTGCTTAATTGCCAGCCTGTTTTTACACATATTTTAGTGTACGTTTTTAAGATCAAGTAATGGTAAAGTCATGCAGATGGTGTGATATGGATCACATTGTAGATTCATGATAGATCCTCTGAAAATCACGTGAATAAAATACCCACTGCAATGGAGGAAGTAGGTAAGTAACTGATTTTCATCTTTCTTGAGGAAATGTTTCCTCTGTGCTTATTTCTGATTTTACATTGTTTTGTTTTATTATCTCTGTCCCTTCCTTTTTTGATTTCGGAGCATAGAGTCCAGTGTAATGTAATAGCTTATAGGAGCATAATTTCTGAGGACACTGATCCCAGCCTCTGTATTATCAATATTGTAATAGGAGTAATGCAATGTTACGTTGCGACTTTGTTGTGGAATTTGGATGGAGGACCTTTAAATAAAGTGGTAATGTGTTTTTAATTTCATATGGGGTTTTTAATATAATTTCATATTATTTATGAATGCATCTCTTATCTTTTTAATTCTATACCTTTTATTTTATTGTACTAAACTTGTCTGGATTTAAATGTCGATACCTTAGACACATAGTGAAGGTACCTTCTTGTTCACTACATGATTGTGAATTGCTTTGAAAAGATGAGGCTTAAAGTACAGAAATTTCCAAAGACAAGCCCATATGAAGAAAGAAGGGAGCTGCTAGCTTAATGTAAAATATATCATTAGAGCCTGTGGGGGTTGCTGAAATATTGGATGCATTTAGAATTAGGATGTAGAACTGTGACAAGATTTCAATCACAATGCTTCCATCTCCTGGACTGTTCTGCAGCAATGATGCTGGTGAAGGAATATTTTGTTGTTGAGGATGTTTTACTGTTGTGAGGGATTATTCCAAGCTAATTAGTGCAGTTGCTGATCATTTTTCTCAGTGGTCTCCAATTCTGAGAGATGTTTTAACGTACATAGAGGTCAGCATAGAACGAACAATGCATGGTATCTGTGACTATATTTCTATGAATTTCTTTGAATGAATTTTTTTTCTGCATCATGAAAGCTGTTTAATGGGCTCAGCTCAGCAGTGGGTAAACCTAGCTGGTGTTGAATCCTGGATGGATACCAACTGGCTGGTACATGGGGACTGCATGACTACTGTTGGCAGGAACTCTTTTTAGACACAGCTGTAGCACTATGGAGGCTGGGCTACCATTGCTTGAAAAAGGTTCTGGTTCTTGGTAAAAGAGTATCAGCTATGCACACACGTGCATGTCTGAATAACTGCAAATTTCACTACAGACCATGATTTTATTCCTTGAAATTAAATTTCTTCAACAGATTGGGATAATTTTGAAGAGCAAGTGCAATGTTCCTTAATGTAAGGGGCAGACAGACAGTTGTGCTATCGACAGATAACTTGGCTTGCTTCCCCAAGCTACAGCACTCCTGCCATTCCAGTCATAAGCTTATACTGCAAATCGCATCAGATTGTGTGTCAGGGGAATAGACGGAATGGACATGTTTATTCACTTAACATTTGCTCGGAAGTAGGCCGAGACCTCCAACCTCATTTTCATTTCTGACATAATCCAGATCTTCAAATATGAAAGGCTATTGTGTTTTGATCCATTGATCTCAAAATGAATTCTCACCAACCATGTTACATTAAGCAGCAGCTAAAAATTCCACTGTAGAAATGCATAGAATCGTGAATGCTGTTTCATGGGCTCAGCAGCAGGTGAATCTAGCTGGTGTTGAATACTGGTTGGATATCAGATGGATAAAAGCATCGTAGACATTCAGATGATATTGTAAACAGAAGTGCTTTTGGAAAGGAGGCTGTTGTTGAATTGAAGCAAAATAAGTAGCCAGTCAGAAGGAACTGGCTGACTATTCAAGCCAGAGCAGTTTGAACCACTGAGGTTTATTTTCAAGGCGAGTAATTTCTAAAACCCTCATTGAATCGCTTGGCAAAAACTGCCATGAAATTAATCTAACTTACATGGAACACGGTAAATTAGATTGGGTAGCCACATAAAAGAAAGGAAATATGTAGGCCTGAGAGGAAATTTGTAAACATGAGAGTAATATGGTGATTTGCTGAAGATGAGCTGTTTTATTAGCCAAAAAGCGGTTTTATTTAATAACAAGAGGAATCACAGTATATCTTTCACTCTTGGGTAGAATGGACAGCCTGGACTTCAGAATGGCTTTGACAGTGTCTGTCTGTTAGCTAATCAGAATCCCTGATGGGAAGGTAGAGAGGTTTTGAAACGTTGGAGAAGTGAAGTACGGTGATCATTGCAAGAGAACCTATTTGGTTTTCTAGCTGTTTCTGGGTTGTGAAGTTTCTTCATTAAATCTGAATAATGGCCAGGCACATAAGTAAGTGAGAAATATACAAAGCTGGCAGTTTGATTTATATTAAATGAAAGGTTCTTCAGCATCTTTTCACATTTTGACCACTGAAAACTAGATTGTAAAGTGAAACTTAAGCCAAAGATAGAAGGAATTCTTAGATCAAAAAAAGTCAGTTTGAGAGAGGAGTTAAGACACTTACAAATCCAGCCATGTTCCAAAAAGCATGGAAATTCTAAGTTAAGGCTCCTGCCTTAACTTGCACACTATGTAAGCAGTAAAGACATTGTACAGTCTTGCATATTGTGTTCACAATTATGTTAACAAGCAAGATGTTAGCCCACAACAGGTGGGTGTTCACCTGCCCGTTTGCTAGGTGTTTGCCCACACTGGCCACGTGGCCTCCACCCACCGGACCTACACCCCCACTGACAGCAGGATGTTGGAAAATGTGGAGGCCACCGTGCAGCGAGTGTGGTCTAATGAGTACTCCTGTGTCATCTGTCAATTAGGTTGTGTGCAGCACCTCTGCATGTACAGGTCCAACAGCATCATAGAGTTGCGGGCGGAAATTCTAGAGCGCCTGAGGAGTGACCACTTCCTGCTCCTCTCTCTGCTCTCTCTTTCACTGGTGCCAGAAGTGGGGGGTGCCCACAAGGGCATGCAATACATGCGGTGGTCTGCCCATGCTAAGCATGTGAGTGGGGGCTGTGTGGACCGAACCTGGACTGCAGCGGGATATTGTTTCATTAACACCCTTAGGCTCCATGCACCCACATTTTGCCTTGGTCTTCCAGCCCCTCTCTTGTTTCTCTGGATGGATATCCAGAGAAAGCTGGATTGAACATTGAAGCTGGGGACAACAAGCTCTTCCCCAATGTTTTGTGTGTGATCTTTCTCCATTCTGGCCACAATTTCTCCTTCATTTATAGCTCCTTTCTCAGGCAGCAGCTCACATGCAACTCCTCACTGCACCAGCAATTACGAGCAGGAGAATATTTGCCCTCTTATGTCATGCATTGAGGTACTATACTGTATTGTGGGTGTGAGGAAACTGATGGTAATACTACTGCTTACAGTCAGATTCCCCTGCTTCTTCACTATGCTTCATTCCATACTCCCCCTTGCTCAGTGCTCACAAAAATAATCCCTTGGACTCAGTAAATGACCTTCCTTGCCACACGTTTTTAGTGTACCCTTGTACAATTTTGCAAACTCGCATCTCCAGAAAATCTGGGTTTTTTTTAGTAACACCAAAGATAAATGAGTGGTCACTCTTGAGAAATAATTGTGGACAGAGTCTATTTCAGGCACGCTTCCTGAATCTGCTCTGGTAAGGACACATCTCCTTACCAATAACAATAGGGGTTTTTTGTATTGTTTTTTTTAAAGACCATACTGTGTTTGTACTGCAACAGTGTAGCAAGCCTCCTGCATTTGACATCTGTCCCTGCCCTCCTGCTCCAAGACTCTTAAACATGTTAATATCAGTGCTGTATGTAGTACGTACTACCTCAATAAATCTTTGTGGAGGAGTACTGCTCAAATATTCCCTAACACCGCCTCAATTTTATAGACTAGGGACATCACCAAGGTAGGAAACGGCAAGATTAGCCCTGCCTCCCTAATGTTTCTAATTCCCAGTATTTAACAGAATCTGACCCTGATAGTTATAATCTGGTTGCAAACTTCCAGTGCTGTCCATATTCTTCCCATTCTCCCCAACCAAATGAAAGCACACAGGGAAAACTCCTGCTCTTCCCAGCTTCAGTGTTGCCACATACTTGCAGAGGAAGAGGATTGGGGCTGAAAGACCAAAAAAAAAAATGTGGGCACGTGGAGCCTAAATTGCAAGTGAGCACAATGTGCAAGACTGTACAATGTCTTTACTGCTTACATGGCGTGCAAGTTAAGGCACAAGCCATAATAATAATAATAATATTTATTAGCAAGCATTTATATAGTGCCAGAAATGTACCTGGCACTTTACAAAGTAATGGAATAGACATGGTCCCTGCCCTACGGTTTACAATCTGAGAGAGGGGGAGGGGGAAAGACGAAGGAAGGGGAACAGAGGGAGAGACGAGTGTGTAACATTCACAAAGATGCACAGTCCCAGGTGCACGTGCTTGGCTTGGTTACATCGAGAATGATGGCTGGCTGATCCGTATGGTGAGGATATGAGTACACAGACCTCAGGTAACAGATTGTACTGGATGGAGGGTATCAGCAGGAGTTAGGTGAGGAGAGCGAGAAGAGAAGTTGGGGAGGGCAGAGCTGAAGAGGTTGGTCTTGAGGAGGGATCTGAAGGTACCAAGGGAGGGGGTGAGGCGGATGTGGAAAGCGTGTGCCCAGGGTGTGTTCCAGGTGTGGGGGGCAGCTAGGGAGAAGGGACGAAGGCGGTTAGGGCAGCAGGGGAGGCATGGGAGGGCAAGAGGGGACAGAGGAGGAGCGGAGTTCATGGACTGGAGTACGGAAGAAAATTAGAACAGAGAGGTGGGGGGGCAAGGTTGTGAAGAGCTTTATAGGTGAAGACTAGGAGTTTGTGCAGGATTCATTCAGGAAGGGGGAGCCAGTGAAGAGAGGAGAGGAGGGGCTGCATGTGGTCGAAGCGACGAGCGAGGTGGATGACCCTGGCAGCAGAGTTTTGGATGAAGAAAAGTGGAGAGAGGGGAGAGTGGGGGAGGCCAGTGAGAAGGAGGTTACAGTAATCAAGGCGAAAGATGACCAGGGTGTAAACAAGGGTTTTGGCAGAGGAGATACAGAGAGAAGGGCGAATCTTAGCAATGTTATGAAGGGAGAAGTGACAGGATTTGGCAACAGTTGATGTAGGGTTTAAAAGAAAAGGATGAGTCAAAGATGAAGCTTAAGCTACCGGCTTGGGGACGAGAAGGATGGTAACCCCGTCGATAAGGATCAACAGGGAGGAGGGAAAGGAAGGATGGGGGGTGGGGAAGATAAGGAGTTCAGTTTTAGCCATGTTGAGTTTGAGCTGACGTTGAGACATCCAGGTAGAGATATCAGAGAGAGAGCTGATGAAGCGAGCTTGAACAGATGGAGAGAGAGAGAGTTGAGTGCCATCAGTGTAGAGGTGATATTGGAAACCATGGACAATGAGTTTGCCTAGGGAATAGGTGTAGATAGAGAAGAGGAGAGGGCCAAGGACAGAACCTTGGGGAACACCAACCGAGAGGGGAAAGGAGGAGGAGGTGAAGTTATCAAGCGACACATTGAAGGAGCGGTCAGTGAGGGAGGAGAACCAGTTGAGGACGGAGCCATGGAAGCCAAGGGAGTGAAGTGAGTCCAGCAAGAGTGAGTGGTCAACAGTATCGAAGGCAGCAGAGAGGTCAAGGAAGACAAGAATGGAGTAGAGGCGATTAGATTTAGCCACAAGAAGTTGGTTGGTGATCTTAGCGAGAGTAGTTTCAGTAGAGTGAAGGGGGCGGAAGCCAGATTGGAGGGGGGTCAAGGGAGGAGTTGGCGGAGAGGAAGTCAAGGCAGCAGGAGTAGACAAAATGTTCAAGAAGCTTGGAAGCAGTGAGACAGGACGGTAGCTAGAAGGGTCAGAGGGGTCAAGAGTGGACTTTTTGAGGATAGGAGAGACAGTGGCATGCTTGAAGGCAGAGGGGAAGGAGCCAGTAGAGAGGGAGAGGTTGATGATATACAGGAGGGAAGGGGCGACAGTGGAAGCAATGGAGGTCAGGAGGCGGGAGGGGATGGGGTCAAGGGAGCAAGTGGGAAGGGTTCAGGGAGGCGGGAGAGAAGGAGGGGGAGAGGGGAGGGAGTAGAAGAGAGGAGTGGGAAGCAATGTCGAGGCGGATCTTGTCTATCTTAGAGGTGAAGAAGGAAGTGAGATCCTGAGCAGAAAGGCAAGAGGGAGGAGGAGGACAGGTGGGCTTGAGGAGGGAGTCAAAGATGAACAGGCGGCAAGGGTCCCGAGAACAAGACTCTCTGCAGGAGGCGTAGTAGTGCTGACTAGTAAGGGAGGAGAGACCGAATTTGAAGTGAAGGAAGTCAGCATGAGAGTGGGATTTGCGCCAGAGGTGTTCAGCAGCACGGGTGCAGGAGCAGAGGTGGCAGATACTGGGGGTGAGCCAAGGACGGGTTGTGGGAGCAGGCAGGGTGGGAGGAGAGGGGGCAAGGGAGTCAAGGGTGGAGAAGAGAGAGGCATTGAAAGCAGAAATGGCAGAGTCAGGGGAGGAGGAGAAGAAGACTGAGGAGAGAAGGGGGGAGAGAAAGGAGGCAAAGTCCAGGGGGTTAATGCCCTGCAGGTCACGGAAGGGGCGTGGAGATGGGAAATAGGAGGGGGGACAGTGGGAGACATTGAAAGAGACAAGGAAGTGGTCAGAGATGGGATGAGGGTCAAAGGCGAGATCAGAGACAGAGCAGTTCCTAGAGAAGACGAGGTCAAGAGAATGGCCGTTAGCGTGGATGGGGGAGTTGGTCCAAAGATGAAGGTTGAAGGAGGAGACTAGTGAGAGGAAGCGAGAGCTGGAGGGCTGGGAAGAGACATCAACATGAATGCTGAAGTCACCAAGGATGAGAGTGGGGGTATCGTCAAGAGAGGAAGAAAGTGAGCCAGGATTCAGAGAGAAAGGAGAGGAGAGAGCCAGGGGGGCGGTAGATGACAGCGATGGAGGGCGGAGTAGAGGCGCAAAGATTGAGCCTCAAAGAAAGGGAAGGAGACAGAGGGGGGCAGAGAAAACAGTTGGAATAGACAGGAGTTAGTAAGGGGGAGGCCCATGCCACCACCCTGGCCTTTGAGTGGGGCTGGTGAGAAAAGGAGAGAGACACACACCCCTCCCCAAAAGGGAAGAGTAGCAGGGGTCACAGAGTCAGAGGGGAAGATCCAAGTTTCAAGAAAGGCAAGGAGCTGGAGGGAGTGAGAGAGGAAGAGATCATTGATGTTGGGGGCTTTATTGGCAGAGGAGTGACACTTTCAAAGGGAACAGAATTGGAGCTGATCAGGAGCAAGACATAATAATTCTGCCTTTATTTTCATGCTTTCTGGAGTATGACTGAATTTGTGAGAGCCTTAACTTCTCTCTCAAACTGAATGTTCTTTGATCTAAGAATCTCCCTGTTTTTTGAAAGGGGAATGCACTAAATTCCCTCTACTGCTGCAATACCAACCTGAGTTTGATTGGCAGCCAGCCAGTCAGCAAGTTTCCCTTGCCCAAGCTTTGCTCCCAGATGTAAAAAAAAAAATCCTGCTGGTGAAACTGACAATCTCATCAATTTTTCCAGCAGCAGGAAGGACTGGAAGTGGATCTTGCTTTGCAGATGTGTCTCAGTTACACACCTGATAGTATTCTGTGCAACTGGACGTACAATTCCTCAGTTCACACAAACCACATAATGTCTGTCCTGACTCCATCCGTTCTCCCAGTGAGTATTCCTTTCAGCCCCAGCTTTGACAGTTTCACCAGCGGGCAGTGGCGGTGGGCCCTCGAGGGAGGCAGGGGTAATGCCCCACCTGGCCCCCCAGGCCTGCTTTGGCTGGCAATGGCAGCTTATAAAAAAAAACAAAAAACCCCGACCACGTTGGCATCACGCTGAATGTGCGGAGCCACCTCAAAGAACCTTGTTTAGAGAGGCAGAGAGCTTCTGAAGGTCTCTGCCTCGCTAAACAAGGTTCTTCGAGGTGGCTCCGCACATTCTCACTGGTTATGTGCGTGCACGTGCACACAACCAGTGACTCAACCGCCCCCCTGAAGGCTTCCTAAGGAAGCCTTCTGGGTCAAAAGGGAGGCGTTCTCCCTTTCTGCAGAGTGGGCGGCTAGAAGAGACGTCCACTCCACATAAAGGGACCCTGCAATGCAAGAGTGCCGTAGGGGGCACTCTTGCATTGCAGCAGCCAGGCAGGGGGAAGTTCATATGGGGGCGTCCAATAGAGGCACCCCCGGTATGAACTAAGAGCTGCACGTGCATCAGCGGCAGAGCTCCCAGCCCCCTGCACAGGCTGGGTCCCAGCCTGTGCAGGGGGCTAGGAGCTGCTGGCGCACGCAGCTCTTAGCCTCCCCGAGTCCCCCCTGGATGCAGACGGCGGCGCTGAGGGGAGGGGGATAGTGGGTTAGAGCAGGGGGATGCTCCAGGGAACCCAGGAGTCCTGACTCCCAGCCCTCCTGCTCTAACCCACCTCCACTCCCCCTGGGGAGGGGGACTCCTGGGTTCCCTGGGAGAGGAGTGGGGGGCTAGTGGATTAGAGCCAGGGGGATCTTGGAGCCAGGGCTGCTGGGTTCCCTGTGGGGGGCTAGTGGG
>QEPC01005198.1:2112425-2146341 GCA_003113815.1 Sphenodon punctatus
TGGTAAAATTGGACTCAGGCTGTGACTGGGGTGCTTTACAAGGATGGGTCCCTGTGTTTTGGGTTTATAAATTATTTATTTTAAGCTTGATGTGCATGTAGACTGTGTTTTCTTCCATCCAATGTTAACCCTGGGAACTCCTTGCTGCTGGGTTATGCCATCCCACTGGCCTACCGTCCCCCTGGCTCCGCCTACTGTCCCCCTGGCTCCACCCCTAGGCCCGCCAGCCCGGCTTTACTGCCTCAAGTGCCCCTCCAACATCAAAACCCACCAGCCGCCCCTGCCAGCGGGAGGGGGAAGTCATGGAGAGGGAGACTGCTTTAAACACCCCATCTTTTGGAGAATTTTCCTTGCAGCCCTGAGCTGTGCTGCTTTCACGATAGGGTTTGGTTGGAAACTGGGATCAGTAGCCTCATCAGTTTCACGTGCTGGGGTGTTTACTTGGCAACCAGAGCAGCCAGCCATTGGATTTCCCTTTGATCCCCAAATGCGTCACTTTCACCAGCAAAGTTTTTCTTCCACCTGGGAGCAGCTGCCTCAATTTCATGGAAAGGTGGGGGAAAGAAGGCAGATTGCTTTGCCTCCTCGTTGGAGCGTTTCCCTTGCAGCCCTGATCTTTGTCAGTTACACACACAAAGGAATTCTCTCCAGCTCATGTAAAATTCCTTAATGCACCTAACTCCTTAGAGTCTCTCTCTTGAGACTAGTCCTTTGCCAAGGAGGCTGGGGGTAGTGTGGGGGAGTGAGGAAGCCATAGAGAGGCAAGCCATCATTTCAGCTTTTTTTAAAAAAACTGCCTAACTGAGTCAGACCAGTGGTCCATCTTAGCCCAGTATTGTCACAACCTGACACAGCAGCAGGGGTTTCAAATTCGGGTCCAAATACAGCTCTTCCGGGGTCTCCGGCAGAGGCCATCCTGGCGTGGTACCTGAGACCCCTTCAAGCCCCCAGCAGGGGCCTCCCCCAGGCGTGCTACCAGGGATCCTGAAGTGGAGATGCCAGGGATTGAACCTGGGACCTTATACATGCAAGGCATGTGCTCTTGCCACTTGAGCTATTATGGGATATTCGCATTTTCAAAGCCCCATTACTTCCAATTGGTATTTTTGTTGTCTTTGTTGTTTCCAATCAGCATTCCTTGTGCCTTGCCAGAACACCCGCTGGGGAGTTTGCTTGGTGTCTATATAAGAATAGCGTGCAATAAATACCACTTGGATCTGTACAACAGTAGCACTCATGAAAGCTGATCTCCTCATGTTAGTGAAACAGCAAGGAAGCTGCTTTTCTCACTCTCCCCATTTGTCAAAATGGGTACTTCAAAACAGAACTTCAAAACTATACAACAGATTTCCAAAAACTAAAAACATGAAATCCATTCACGCCACACTTGAATTTTCAGGCACCTGTAGATTTCTTAATACTGCTCCCACAACTAAGTGTTCAGCAGCAGAAAAGAGGCACATAGAAGAGAATGTTATTCTGCCTCCAAAATTCAAATGTCTGTAACTGTCTTGTTTTTCATCCAGGTTGACTAAAATTTGGAAAAAATTTAACTCTCACTGTAGTGATCCTCCCTGCTACATTTCATAGTTATGGGAGAAATCATCCTAATTTTATAATGGATAGAATATTTGGGATTTTAAGACAGTAATGCAGTCAGCTTAATTGTGCCCAGGGTAGGCAGAATTATAATAGGGTGCATATTGGTGTACATATGAGCTTAAGTGAATCTATTAACTTCCCTGTACCATTGTTCCCCATCTGTAAAGTGGAAATAATAATTCCTCCCTTCTCTTTTCATACCTTTTCTGCTTTGCTTATAGGCAAATACTATGTAGTGGGTGTGCTATAAAAACCTGAATCATAGGGCATTTTCACAGAAGACACACTCCACCCTCAGCCCCCACTATACATGTTACAGGGCACCCATAGGGCAACACTGCGTGGGTGGAGAGTGTCTTCTGTGAAAATGCCCATATAGTTAATGTAACTTTGTCTCTGTCCAGGCAATTTGAAAGACAGTGTGAAGGAAATATACTCTAATTTGTACAGAGTAAAATTCTAGTTCAATAGAATGAAAAGATAATGGAAATTTATGTGAAGACACAAGCTAGGTTGGAGTGCAGAGTACGAAAAAGAGTCCCCTAGTTTCCTTCCCCAGTGACAGATGATATAGCTGCAGCAGGGAGTACGCCCCTCCCAGGCTTGTGAGCTGAGTGTAGCTTCACCGCCTGTGCCTGTTATAGGTACGCCCTTGTACTTGGCAAAGGTTTCCTGTGCATCTGTGTGTGATCTACTTTCAGAAGCTTAAATTTGTGTCTCTGGATGACATCAGAAGGCTAGTGGATGCTAAGGATTTAGAGGGTAAACAGCTTGGATTCTCAAGGTTAGGGAATATTTTTAGCCAGAGGTATCTGGAAAAAGCATTTGAAAGCTTCCACAGATATTTTTAACATTTGTAGATCTAAAATAAATAAATAAATAACAAAGGAAGTTGGAATCCATATAAATCTCTTGAACCAGATGTTGATCCTGCATTACAGTCCTACAGTGGGATTTGAGTCTATACCCAGTGATGACACCCAGGTACAGTGGCATGAGGCTGCCTCACTAGTTCTGGAAGGTGAACTTCATCTGAAATTCCCCCTTCCCCTCTGCAAAAAGTCATACAAAAGTTTACTCACCAGCATTATTCTGTCCTTCAGTAAGTTTCCAATTGTTATATGGGGAGCTACTGCATATATAAATGGATGCTCTGTTGTCGGCTCGATATTTTGCTTTTTAATTTGTAAAGAGCTTTGAAAGAATTTGAAAAGTCAATTTTCAGACTTCCTTTAATCACTGATTCAACTGGCCAACACTTACGCATACCCATATCTGAAGAATTTGGACTGTGTTTTAACTTATCTTTCTTAGAGATTTGTGGTGTGTTTTAGAACGGGAGGGGAGGCACTGTAATGGGGACAGTGTGGTTGGGAAATACTGGCCCTTTAAGAGGGTAGCACAGGTGTGAAATGTGCTGGTGCTAGCACTAACCAGAGGACCATGCCTTGGCCAGGCACTAAAGGAAGGTCTGGGTGCTCAATTCAAGGGAGGATAGTGCCTGCCAGGCCACAGGTTTGTAAGCCTTGAGAGGCTACTAGAAGAGTTAGCACTGCCAGGCCAGTTAAGGGGCTGCCTAAACCCAACTAGAATAGGCGTGGTGCAACCAGCCCAAGAGTTCACAAAGGGATCATTCATAACAGGTATTGAGAGCTCAGAGGAGGGGGGAATGACCAGGGAGACAGGAGGTAAAAGGGAGCTCTGTCTAGAGGGTTGAGCCAGCCAGCAGCAACAGCAAGGAGGAGTCTGGCTATGACTGTGTGGACAACGGAGCAGAGGAGCCCGAGGGTATAGTGTCTGGCTCTCTGGACTACGTTAGAATGTAAGGTGGAGAAATAAAGAACTTATGGTGAAGCTGATTCCCACGTGGACTAGCCTTATTGGCGCAGGGTTCCTGTAGGGACCTGGGGCTAGTGAGCCATTTACAGAACCCTGTTACAGGCACTAATTTTAAAATGGGGGTGGGGGGAAGAGGGAATTGAGGACAGCCACAGCCAGTCCCTCATTTATGTTTATTTACTATCTCTAGGGATGGTCAAACTTGAACTCAGATTCCCTATTAGTTAAGTGGAAGTAATATCCCATTTTGGAGTCATTTAAACAGCATTCATCAAATGGATCTTCTTCCAGTATTTGTGTGTGTGTGTTCTTGGGACTGTGATTTTTTTTTTGGATTATTTTTTTTAAAGGTAGGGCATAAAATAAAAATGAGTAATATACATTAATAAGGTATTATAAGGAATTATAATGTTAATAAGGAATTATAATGACATCTGGCAAAATGCACACCTGGTGAATTCCTAAGGAGCTGTACAAGTAAGGAATTTGGTGCAACATTAACTGAATGCAGGAGTTAGCTTGTACTTTGAGACTATGGTAATACTTTCAAGTTTAGCAAACATGGTTGCCCTACCAACTGCTATCTTTGTATACTATCTAGCTTCAAAGAGAAATGTTTTATATTCAGCAGTGACAGGAAGATGTTGCAGTTCTGTTACTCTCTTCCTGAGGACTGGTCAACTATTCAGAGAATGCGTGTAGTTGATCTGTGTTTTTCCTCTAATATTGGTTCTCGGTGAGAAGTCGGGAACACTTGCACAATACCCTAGTCCATTCCTTGTTTTATTTTCTCTTGTGGCTGTACTAGTCCCTTCCCATCTGTACCTGATAATAGAATGCATGCTGGGAAATGAGTGCCCTCTTTATTATTTTGGTCTACAGTTTCCACACCAAATATGTGGGAAAATCTCTTTATTAAAAGCCTCTTGGAAGGGCATGTTCCAGTCTTTCTTATGGGACTTTTATTGTGTCTATACTGTACATAGTGCCTTCCTGACAAGGTGAAAAAAAACGTACAGTGTCAGTGATAACTTGCTTATATGTAGAATGCAAGAGGAACAAAAACACTTAATAGTAAAGCAGACTTTTCATTTCATTAAGGGTTCTTGGAGAGCAGGTGATGTGCATCTTGCAGGACTCTGAAGACTCTTAATTCAAAGTCCTCTTTAATGATCTTTATTAAATTTTCTCCTTCTGCTTTCCTCTAATAATACTTAAAAGTTTGAATAGTATAACGGATAATTAGCTTATCAATAACTTTTATCTTCTTCACCTTCATAGGAGAGACATCATGTTTGTAATAATATTATTGTTTAGTATTCTGGAGATATTCCCGTCTTGTTACATCTCTAGGCATGTTTGGTAAGGAGGGGTGGAACCTGCTTCAGAGAGAGAGTGCGCTACTTTGCTTGTGACTTCCCCAACTCTTATAGTGGGAGAGAAGGGATGCAAATTGATGTAAGAGAGAACACATCCAAGAATATTTGACTGAACTGAATGAATACAAGTCAGCAGCATCAGATGGTATGAATGTTAGTGTGTGGGAGAAACTAGCTGATAAAAACTTTGAGCTACTGGAAATTATATATGCTAAGTCGTGGATGATAGGTGAGGTCCAGAAGACTGGAGGAGGACAAACATAGTGCCTATTTTTTTAAAAGAGAGAGGAAAGGAGACCCAATTATACTGGTCAGTTTTTGTTGCAGACACACCCAACAGAACGTGCTGGGTACCTTGGTGTGCGTGTTTGTGTGTGGAGGCTTTTTTGTTTCCCCCCCCCCTTTTCTGGGATCATTGTCTAACAGGTTTCGTAAGAGACTGGATGAAATCTCTCATGTGGCATTTCACCCCCTCCCCTTGCCAATGAAATAGAAAACACGAGAGTATAGGATTATATTGAGCCCAAGGGCTCTGTATTGTAAATGATCACAAAACAATACAAAACGCTTAAATGACTCTAGTGAAACTTATAAATTCATCTACTTCAGCCTCTTCCCCAATACAAGGATATGGTGCTGGTCTGAAATGTGGTGTGTGCTGGTTTGAAGTCCTTTGTGAATGTGTGTGCTGGAACATCGCTGGATGGGCATCTAAATTTAGGGATCCCGAGTTCAGGTCTTATATAGACAAATTTGATGTAATTGGTCTTCAGGAGACCTGGAGTACTTGGGATTCAATAGGTATGGATGGTTTGTGTTCCTGGGTTTCTCCTGCCCAGCGGGTAGCCGAAAGAGGGCATGTTAGGGGTGGCTTGTTGATCATGCTTCCAATTGATACTGACATACAAGGGGAACTATGGGACCTGAATGGGCATAATATTATAGCTCTTCGATTAACTATTCTTGCCTCACAGCTATCATTGCTTTTGATTAACGCCTACAGCCTGCCAGCTAAACAAGTGAAGACCTTCTGGCAAACTCTAAGAGAGCTTATCCTAGACTATCAGGCTAAATTTCCAAATGATGAAATACTGATTGTGGGGGACTTAAATGCCCACATTGGGGCTAATGCCCATGCTATTCTATCTAGTATGGGGCTAGAGACTGGGGGATTCTTTTTGTGATCTTAATATGGAGAGAGTCTCCCAAGACGATAAAATAAATCAAGCTGGCCAGGAGCTTTATAGTTTAACTTTGGACTTTTCTTTAAAAATACTGAATGGTAACAGCAATGGAGACCCTACCAGGGAACTGACATATGTGGGTACGGTTGGTGGTAGTACTTTGGACCTTGCCCTTCTTTCATTAGGATTGCTCCCTTTTTTTTGGTATTTCCTGTTTGGGGCACAGGTCCAGAGTGATGATTTTCCTATTCAGGTATATTTTCACCTTTATTATGATAGTATATCGAAAAATAGACCAAAGAATAGTAGGCCAGATACAACAATAATTCGCCCCATACGTTGGTCTAAATCGCAAGAACAGGCAGTGACAATTTTTTTTCCTCAAGATGAGGCAAGGGGTTTGGGCATGAAATTGCTGGGAGCTGGCAAGTTGGAAGCAGCTCTAACAATTTGGGAGCAGTTGGTGGCCTTATTAAGGGTTTACCCAGGAGGTACATGAATGCACACGGGCACCCTCAAAAAAGAACGTATGGTGGAATGGGGAGTGTAGAGCTGGCAGAGTTGCCAGCCACTCGTATTTTATTAACAAATAATGGACTGCCCCACTTAACTCAGTTCAGAGAACTTAGGAAATCATATAAAGCTTTGATACAGGGAGGATTATTTTGCACAGCAATGGAGGGTATTAAAGGATGTAATAGATAGAAGGGATACCTGTACCTTTTGGAGGTTGGTTAATAATACGGAAGAAAGTGGATATTCGCCACAATTAGTTAAGATCCCTTCCTCGATTTGGACGGAGCATTTTGCCAGACTATTTGAGGGCTACGAGCAGGATTATAAGAACATCTTTCCCTCGAATAATTATCTGCCCCTTTGGGACCCGGTGGACCTCGTGGATGTACGTAAAGTAATAGATAAATTGATAAGGGGTAAAGCAGCTGGCCTGGACTATATCCCGGAGGAAGTATTCAAAATAATGCCGGATTGGGGGATTTGTGTCATCGCTCACTTATTCTCCTTAATCAGTACCGCCGCACAAATCCCAGACTCCTGGAAATCAAGTATAGTGGTGCCGATATTTTAAAAAGGAAATAGAGCAGATCCTAGTAATTTTAGGCCTATAAGTTTGTTTTGTATAATTTCAAAAAATTACGCTAGTTTACTTTTAGATTGCTTACAGTCCTAGTGTGAGGGAAACAATATCCTGGCGGAGGAATAAGCAGGCTTTCAGCCCAGTCGCTCCACCATTGGATGCATATTTGTTCTTCACCACATAATAAAAAAATACCAGAGGCATAAACGTAAATTATACTTGGCTTTTATAGACCTATCAGCCGCCTTTGATAGGATCTCTAGAGTTAAATTGTAGTTGGAACTGGCTAGGTTAAATGTAGATAAGCGGTTACTAGCCTTGATTAAGTCATTATACGCAGGCACAGTCCTGAAGGTAAGAATGCCCACAAATGGAGAACTATCAGATTCGGTTCACACGTACCGTGGGGTTAGGCAGAAATGCCTGCTGGCTCCAACATTATTCAATATTTATGTAAACACTCGGTTACTTGATCATAAGGACCCAGGGTGCTATCATCCACCACAAATTGGCCATTAAAAAGTTTACGCATTAATGTATGTCGATGGTACCGTTCTGTTGGCCCTTTCGAAACGTGGGCTCGACAGATCATTGACTGATTTTGCAGATAGGTGCTTAAATAAGAACCTTACAATCAACTATGAGGAAACAAAAATCTTGATCATTGCAAAAAGTTTTAGAAAATGCGTTGGTCATTGTTGGGGCATAGTTTGGAACAAGTGAGGTTCTATAAATACCTCGGCATCATTATAGCTGATAATGGGGATTGGCAGGCACATAGTTCCTCAACAAAGGTAAAGGCATACACGGAATCTTTGGCCATTCAACGGTTCTTTTACCGTTATGGGCAGAGATACATTAGGGCAGCACAAATAATTTTTGAGGCAAAAATAACGAGGATATTGTACGGGGTTCAAATTTGGGGATATGACCAACGGGCATTAAATAGGCTGCTCCCCGTAGTTAACCAATTTTGGAAAAGGGTTTTGGAACTCCCTCCAGCCACACGTTCAGCGATCCTTCTATTAGAACTAGGAATTCCATCTTTAAAGGCACCTGCAGAGATTCGCTTTTTGAAATTTTGGGCAAAACTTGAGAGAGGATTCTGGGACATCCCTGTTTTATGTCTTGAGGGAGAAACAAATGGATGTCGAGTGTGGAGTGGATCCTTGGTGGACAGTAGTTCAGGTCCATCTTACATCTTTGGGGTTCTCAGATACGTATTTACAAGGTCTCCCAAGTTCTCACATAGTAAGGCTTGTAAAACAGCATGCTATAGACATCGATAGGCAACAGCTTAGAGCATCAGCTGCAGGAACCATAGTGTCCCCTTTATATAAATACTTGATTCCAGCTTGGGGTGGGGCCTCATTTTTCACTCTGTCACCGACCCAAGACTCAGACGAGCATTTGCTAGACTGAGAAGTCAATCTATGAGGACAGCAGCATTGGTAGGGAGGTTTTGGGAGATTCCTTATGAAAAGTGAATTTGTCCCTGTGGTGGGGGGATTGAGGATCTGTGCCTCTATTTAATTATATGCCCTCTCTACGATTCAACAATCTCTGCTACAAGAGGTTATTGGATGGGACTCAGCTCACCCAAAGATACAACAACTAATATACGTACTCAGTGACTCTGATGATGCAAGAACAAAAGCAGTGACTATTTTTTCCCTTAGAATTGAGAAGATTTGTATCAATTTTGATAAGGATGTCTAACCGTCAGGGGGCGCCTGAAGGCTCCACCTAGTTGCGGCCAGATGGTTGCAGCAACTGTTATAAGAATTTTGCAGCGATTTAGCCTTAGGGCCCTCGTTGAGGTATCCATATGTTTGAGCCATGCAATGTAACATGACAAACAAGTTTATATTATTAATGGAATTGGTGTCATCATATCACTAATGGATTTCCCCTCGTTGCTGTGGAATTTAACCACCGCGGTGTTAGCATGCGATATGAAGCATGCAAAGTTTTAGTCTTGTTCTTTTGAGTCATTCTCTGACTTATTTGATTAGTATTGAACATTGCATATTTTAATAATTAAGAAGTCAGCTGATTGTACAGCTGATCTTTTAAATGTTACGTTATGATATACTAATGGGCATTATTTGTTGTAGTATATTTTGTTATGGCCATGTGGCTAACAATAAAAGTTAAAGTTAAAGTGTGTGCTGGTCTGAATATGAAAACGCAGGCAAGTGCTAATATAAATTGCATTGTTCCAGTTGTAAGTATTGACACAATTAGCATAACCTTTTCTAACCACTTTGCTTTCTGAGGGTTCTATTACTCTGTCCCAGGTAAGATACATTACCTACTCAAGTTGCCGAGTACTAAACCAAGTAGCAAACAACAACCCTGAACTAAGTCAGTGTTCTGCTTGGTGACAGGGGTACACAGATTATCCTTAATTTTTCCATAGCCGGTACAGGCCCAGTCTCCACATACAAATGCCGATACAAGAAGAACTGACCCAACATAGTTAATAAAATGGAGACTTACCCAACAAACACAGAATTAATCCCTGTCTGCATCAAGTTCGACCTCAGTACCTGGGAAGCCACGGGAGTGAGTTTTGAAAAACATTAAATGTGTAAATATTTGGAGGATAAAGAAGTGTTTACTAGCAGATAGCATGATTTGGTCAAGAACAAATGTTGCCTAACATAAGTGCCATACTGGGTCAGACCAATGGTCCATCCAGCCCAGCATCCTGTCTCTGACAGTGGCCAATCACGGTGGCCTGGGAGAAGCACCCAACAGGTCACAATGGAGGATCCATTCCCCGTTGTTTTCCCCCCAGCTCCTGTCATGTTCTCTCATCCTGTCTGGCTAATAGCTGCTAATGGATCTATCTTCCAGAAACTTGTCCAAACCTCTTTTCAACTCGGCTATAGTACTGGCCTTTATCACAGTCTCTGGCAGAAGATTCCAACAACCCAATTATATGCTGAGTGAAAAAAAAATGTCTCTTGTTTTAAACTTGTCACCCATGAGTGGGAAAGGGGCGGATGCGAGCAATGTTGTGGAGAGCGAATTGGCAGGATTTGGCAACAGTCAATGTAAGGTTTAAAAGAGAGGTGCATGTCAAAGATGAAGCCCAAGCTACGGGCTTGGAGAACAGGACAGATGGTGACCCAATCAATGCAGATGGTCAGGTTAGAGAGAGAGGAAGGGGAGTCAGGAAAAATGAGGAGTTCGGTCTTGGCCATGTTGAGCTTGAGTTGACGTCGGGACATCCAGGCGGACATATCAGAGAGGCAGTTGACGAGGCGTGAGTGGACAGACGAGGAGAGAGGGTAGAAAGATAGAGTTGGGTGTCATCAGCATAGAGATGGTATTGGAATCCGTGGGAGGCAATAATTTTGCCAAGCGACAGGGTGTAATAGAGAAGAGTAGAGGGCCAAGGACAGAACCTTGGGGGACCCCAAGTGAAAGGGGGAGGGAGGAGGAGGTTGACTCAGGGAGGGAGACATTAAAGGAGCGGTCAGAGAGGTAGGAGGAGAACCAGTCAAGGACAGAGCTGCGGAAGCCGAGTCCAAGAGGAGCGAATGGTCGACCGTGTCAAAGGCAGCAGAGAGGTCAAGGAGGACAAGAATGGAGTAGTGACGCTTAGATTTAGCGACAAGTAGATCATTGGTGATATTAGCCAGGGCAGTTTCAGTAGAGTGGAGGGGGCGGAAGCCGGATTGGAGAGGGTCCAGGGAGGAGTTGGCAGAGAGGAGGTCCAGGCAGCGGGAGTAGACGACACGTTCCAGAAGCTTTGAGGCAAAGGGAAGGAGGGAGACTGGCCAGTAACTAGAGGGGTCAGATGGGTCCAGGGTGGGCTTTTTGAGGATGGGGGAGACAGTGGCATGCTTGAAGGCAGAGGGGAAGGAGCCTGTGGAAAGGGAGANGGGGGGCGACAGTGGGAGCAACAGAGGTCAGGAGGCAGGAGGGGATGGGGTTAAGGGGGCAGGTGGAGGGATTGGATGAAGAGAGCAGAGCAGAGATTTCCTCGAGAGAGGCAGGAGGGAAGGATGTGAGGGGGGAGGGGGTGGGACGGGAGCGTGAGGAGAGAGGGGGGTGGGAGGCAATGTCCTGACGGATCTTGTCAATGTTTGAGGTGAAGAATGATGTAAGATCCTGAGCAGCAAGGGAAGAGGGTGGAGGAGGGCAGGAGGTTTAAGAAGGGAGTCGAAAGTAAGTAGAGAAGAGGCAGCGAGGGCGCGAGAGAAAGATTCGATCCTGGAGGCATAATAGTGTTGTCTAGCTAGGGAGATAGCCGAGGAGAGGGAGAATTTGTAGTGGAGGAAGTCAAGGAGGGAGCGGAATTTGCGCCAGAGGCGTTCGGCAGCCCGGGTGCAGGAGCGGAGGTAGCAGATGGTGGGATGAGCCAGAGGTGTGGGGGTTTAGGGGCTGGACGGGATGTGAAGAGAGGGGGGCAAGAGAGTCAAGGGTCGAGGAGAGAGAGGTGTTGAGAGTGGAGATGGCAGAGTCAGGGGAGGAGGAGAGGGGATAGAGAGGAGGCAAACTCCATGGGGGTAAAGGCCTGCATATTGCAGAAGGGACGCGGGGAGGAGGAGAGGGGTTGGTGGGAGAGGCTGAAGGAGGCGAGGAAGTGATCAGAATTAGGGCAGGAGTCAACGGAGAGGTCAGCAAGAGAGCAATTTCGTGAGAAGATGAGGTCGAGGGAGTGGCCGTCCGTATGGGTGGGAGAGTCGGTCCAGAGTTGGAGATCGAAGGAGGAGGTCAGAGAGAGAAAGCAGGAGACAGGGCGTGGAAGGTGTGTCGACGTGAATGCTGAAATCACCAAGAATGAGAGTTGTATACATATGCCAGCTATCGGCCAGTCTCTAACCTTCCCTTTTTAGGGAAGGTTATTGATGGCCCGGCAGTTGCAGGAGCATCTGGATCTTATAGGTTTCTTGATCCCTCGAAGTCAGGATTTTGCCCGGGTTATGACACAGAGACTGCGCTTGTGGCATTGGTTGACGACCTGCGCCGGGAATTAGATCAGGGTCGTTTGACCCTGTGATTTTATTAGATCTGTCAGCTGACTTTGATACCGTTGACCATGAGATGTTGCTGATGTGACTGCAGGACCGAGCGGGAGTGGGCGTTATGGTCATTGACTGGCTCTGCTCCTACGTGTTCGGAAGAACTCAGCGAGTGGTGCTCTGGGATCATTTTTCATCTTACTGAGAACTCTCATGTGGAGTCCCCCAGGGTTCTGTTCTGTCCCCTCTCCTGTTCAACGTGTATATGCAGCCACTTGTCGAGGTGCTTAGGAAGTTTGGCGTGCAATGTCATCATTATGCTGATGTCACCCAGCTTTACCTCTCTCTTTCATCGGACCCAGGCCCAGCAGTCTCTGTGCTTACCAGGTGTCTGGCAGCTGTGGGGGATTGCATGAGAGCGAATCGACTTAACCTGAATCCTGACAAGACAGAGGTGATGCTGGTGAGTAAGGCAGCGGGGTGATGGCCCCCATCATTGATGGGGTCTGCCCTCCACTGGTTCCCCAGGTGCGAAGTATGGGGGTGCTCTTTGACTCACAGTTCCACTTGGATGCTCAGGTGGAGTCTGTGGCAAGGAGTGACTTTTGTCAATTACATCTGGTGCGTCTGCTTCGGACATACGTTTCGGACTCTGACCTGGCCACTGTCATCCATGCTTTCATCACCTCTCGGCTAGACTACTCTAACGCGCTCTACGTGGGGCTACCCATGGTGATGGTTCGGAGACTGCAGCTGGTGCCGAACGCGGCAGCCCATCTCCTCGTGGGATTGGGTCGCCGGGAACATATTACACCGGTTCTTCAGTCTCTGCACTGACTGCCTATAGTCTTCCAGGCCCGATTCAAGGTGTTGGTGCTTGCTTATAAAGCCCAAAATGGCCTTGGCCTGACCTATTTGCGGGACCGTCTCACTCTCTGGGACCTGGATCGGCCCCTGCAGTTATCGGGGGGTGCTCTCTTCGAGGTCCCCTGAGTCTGCCGGGGGACTATGGTGGGGAGGGTCTTCTCAGTGGCTGTTCCACAACTGTGGAACTTGCTGCCGGTGGAGGCCTGTTTGGCCCCAGATCTTCCCTTTTTTTGACGCTATTGTAAGATGTGACTATTCCGCCTAGCTTTTGATGGGGAGGATGAGGAGGGTAGGGAATGGGTTAGGGAGGTGGGCGGTCTGGGGTATTTTATTTTATTTTCTCCCGGCTGATTGTTTTAAGTTGTTTTTATTGTCTACTGTTTTGTGAACCACCCAGAGCTACCTGTGGCAGGATGGGTAGGGTAGAAATGTTTAAAATAAATAAGTATAGTTTGTTTTGTTTTTCCCTATGTGCATCATTTTGCACTTGTCCCCATTAAATATCAACTGCCATTTGGATGCTTGGTCACTTAGTCTTGCAAGATCCTCCTGAAGTTCTTCACAGTCTGCGTGGCTTTTAACTATGTTGAATAACTTTGTGTCATCTGCAAATTTGATCACCTCACTCTTTACTCCCTGTATATTGATACCATTTAGATCGTCGTTGTATTATTGTAAAGTGTGTGGACGATAGGTCCCCCCTTCCTGGTGAGAGCAGGGGGGAGTTGATGGGTTCCTTCCCTGGTGGCAGCAGGGATGGAGCATATGGATGGGATGATATGGATAAATTGTGAAATATTGTAGTAATGTTGATATACTGTTGTTGTATTGAATTACGTGAGGGAAGGAGAGAGTGGGAGATTCACCCTTTCTTGGTGGCAGCAGGAATGGGGTGAATGGGTAGGGAGGTAGGATGATGGGATAATTTGAAATTTTTGCACTGTGGTAATTTTTGTGTTGGTCCATATCGGACATTGCTATTGTTATTTATTGTGAATATTGTTGTATTTTTGTCTTTCAGTTTGGTTGTAAGCCACCTCGAGTCGCCTTGGGGAGAGATTGCGGGGTACAAATTAAAAGTGAATTGAATTGAATTCTCCAGATCATTAATGAATATATTAAACCACACTGGTCCCAGTACAGATCCCTGGGGCACTCCACTCGTTAGTTCTCTCCATTGTGAAAACTGATCATTTAGTCCTACTCTTTGCTTCCTATCTTTTAACCAGTTGCCAATCCATGATAGGACGCTGCCTCTTATTTATTTTATTTATTCATTTTATTTATTTAAAACACTTTCTACCTTGCCCCTCTTGCCACAGGCAGCTCAGGGCGGCTTACAAACACTAAAAACAATAATTAAAACAACAATAAAAGGAGAAAAAGATCACATCCCCCCCACATACCCATGTCCCCTGCCAAACACCTGGCGGAACAGCCATGTCTTGCAACTTCTCCGAAAGGAAGGAAGCTCCGGAAGGGAGTTCCACAATCGTGGTGTGGCCACCGAGAATGCCCTCCCCTGCGTGGCCCCCCGAAAAACCCGGGGGACCTCAAGCAGGGCACCCCTGGATGACCGCAGGGGCCGATCCAGGACCTGGAGAGTGAGGCGATCTTGCAGATATGCAGGGCCCAGGCCGTTTAGGGCTTTATAGACCAAAACGTATCCCATGACTGTTTAATTTCCTCAAGAGTTTCTCATGAGGCACCTTATCAAATGCCTTCTGAAAGTCCAGATACACTATATTGACAGGCTCACCCTTACCCACATGCTTATTTACACCCTAAAAATCCTATAGATTTGTAAGGCATGACGTCTGTTTCTTAAATCCATATTGACTCTTCTCCATTAAGCCATGTTTATCAATATGTTCAGTAATTCTGCTCTTAACAATGGGGAAATTTGCAGATGACACAAAATTGAGAGGTTCTGTGGACATTCTGGGGGATAGGATAAAAATTCAGAACAATCTTAAGTTGAGTATCTGGGCTGTAAAACAGTAAAAGGAAATTCTAGTTTGACAAATGTAAGGTACTTACACGTAGGGCTGAAAAAAATATGGGATAACCAAAATGTATCCAAAAATGGGAATAAATGGATTGGCAGTAGAACAACATGGGGGGGGGGGGTTTGAGGATCATACACTCCACATGAGTCAGTAGTGGGATACTTTTGCAAATGGCTAATGCCATTTTAGGCAGAAAAGGAATTTAATGCAAAATGCAGGAAGTCATTGTGCCACTCTACTAATGTCTGGTTAGGCCTGAACTCGAGTAATGTGTTCAGTTTGGGGCAGCTCATTTTAAGGAGGACATAGGAAAACTGGAGAGGGTCAGAGGAGAGCAACCAGGCTGCTGAAGAGTTTGGAACGCATATCTTGGGAGAGGTTGAGGATGTTGGGTATGTTTCGTTTGGAGAAAAGAAAGCTAAAAGGGGAATATGGTAATTTAACAAATACTTGTCAGGCTGCCATAAAAAAGATGGAAAACACCCTGTTCTACCCATGAGTAGAAGCAGCCTAATAAAATTACCTTCTACTGAAGTAAATTACTCAGGGTAATTTACCTGGGTAAATGTTTAATTAGTGAGCACAAACAAAGAGTCCCATTTACTTCACTGGAACTTGCATGTGTGCTGACCACTAGTGAGTGCATTAACTGCCAGAGGATTGTGCTGCTCAGCAAGGTGCCAAGTCTCATTGACTTTGAAATCTGGACATTGGGGCTTCTGTGTCGCTTTTTAAAAATGTATGTAGCAGTCCTCATACTCTGAGTTGGGAGCACTAGGTTAACCCAATTGTCCTAGACCTGGTGCATATGAATTTAGCGGAAAAGATATTTGTATGTAGGAAAATCGGACATTTACGGCTGCATGTGTAGGGTGGGGTTTTCTTAAACACTCTGATTTGAAATAGCTTTTCATCTGTTGAGTTCAGTGGGTTAGATCAATTGTGCTGTTGCAAATTCCACCCATGTGCAAAGATTTTGGCACTTGATAAACTTAACAGTTTAATACATAAAAGAAGAAAGCAGCTTTAACTCACTTTGGATTATTTTGGCACAAAATCCTCAAAGGTCCCTTCGCCGCCAAATGGCGGCAACGGGCAAATTGTCGTTGTCCCCCGTTCGTCCCCCCCCCCCGGCTGCTGGGCGGGAAGACTCTGGACGTGGCTGCGCAGCAGGCCCCGCTGTGGAGTCTGTGAGCGGCTGTTTTGTCAGCCACCCTGAAGGCGCATGCGCGGTTTGCGCTGTGCGGGGGATGGAGGCACGCCCCTTTCAGGAGGGCCTGATCTCCTGTAAGCCATGTGCAATGGCAGTCCAGCGCATGGAGGCGATGAGGCAGCAGTAAGAATCTCTTGCTGCTGGATCGCCGGGCTCCAGGTGGGGAGGAGGATTTGTCTGCACAGAGGCAGGATGGGAAAGACCAGGAGGAAGGGCACTAAGGCCAAGGCCCCAGCAACAACAGGATTTCGTAGGGACGGCGCTGGAAACACAGGGGGAGATGGCAGCAGGATCGACGGGGAAGCTATTCCCCCAAGGGCAGTAGTATTTGCACGCCTCATGGAATGTGAGGCGCGCATGCGGGCACAAACCCAGCGGGGCCCCATGGGAGTGGGCTGTCAGGGGTAGCTGGGGAGCTGGAAAATGCGAGCCCCGGGCCTCTTACTGAGCCATCTGGCAGCTCAGGAGGGATTGAGACCGGCCTAGTTGGGCCTAACCCAGGCGGGGCACAGGAGGTGGTGCGGCGTAGGTGTGGGTTATAACCCCCCCTGCGCGTTAACGTGATGAAGTTGGGGGAGTACGATGCCACAAGGAAAAAATTCTGAAAGGGGAATACGTGGATCTTTTCGCCCTACTTTTGAGTGACCCGATAGTGGATCGCACTGATCACGAGGAAGAGAAAGGAAAAGAGAATTTTTTCCGCCCAAAGGTGAATCGCAACTGGGTGAATTGGACCACTGCTTTTGCAATTTATATGGGTGTCATTCTGCAGGTTGACCCAGGAAGAGGGTTGGAATTGCACAAATACTCTGATATTGTGCGCCGGGCTTACGGCACAGGACCGGCTGGAGCATGGTTGCGCTATGACGAGACATTTTGTCATAGGGCAGCCAATACTCCAGGGCTCCGATGGGACACTCATGCACCTGACCTATGGTTAGAGTGCATGCTCGATGCCACACATGCACCACAAGCTGACAGTGGCCACCCCCTGGTAAAAGGCGGTGTTGCACCAGCAAATGATCCATTTTATGGTGAGAGTAGAAAAGAGTTTCAGGGACCCAGCCCATGTTGGGAATACAACCGGGCGGGCCGATGTAATCGAGGGACCTGTAGATTTCGTCATGGGTGTTCGAATTACGGGGGGGAGGAGGGCGGGCAGCATCCAGCAACCAATTGTTTCCGTCCCAAGCAAAAAGGGGGAAGAGGGAGATATGGCCATGGTTCTGGAAACGGAAAGGGTGGACAGGGACCCACGACTGCAAAAGGGCCCGACCCCAATCAAAATTGAGTGCTTAGAAATGGCCCTCAGGGGACACCCTGTCCATGAGGAAGTGGTGTATGTCATCAAGGGGTTTAGATAGGGATTCCTTATTCCGGCAGGTATGGTGCCACAGAGGGGGACAGGGAGCAATTTAAAATCTGTGCATGGTCTTGAGGGAGTGGTTAAGCAGAAAATTAAAAAGGAAGTGGTGGAAGGCCGAGTAGTAGGCCCATTCAGCCAGCCCCCCATGTCAAATCTTGTAGTCTCCCCGTTAGGCATAATGCCAAAGAAGGCAGTGGGTGAGTATCGTTTGATACATCACCTGTCATACCCACGTGGGTATAACTCAGTAAATGATGCAATACCTAAGGAATTAACAATGGTTAGGTATGCATCATTAGAGACAGCAGTGGAAAAAATAAAAGCCATGGGAAAAGGAGCCCTCCTCGCAAAATGTGACATCAAGTCAGCTTTCCGCCTGCTCCCAGTCCATCCAAGCAGTTTCCACCTATTAGGTTGCCAATTCGAAGGGATGTATTATTATGACCGAGCGATGCCAATGGGGTGCTCCATATTCTGCTCGGCATTCGAACAATTTAGTTCGTTGCTGGAGTGGGTTTTCAGGCAAAGGCTGCAGGCCAGGGACGTGACTAAATATTTAGACGACGACTTGTTAATAGGCTGCCCAGCAGAGGATGAATGCGCCACCGCCCTGCGGTTGTTTCAGGAGGTGACCCGTAATTTGGGCATCCCACTAAGGCCTGAAAAAACAGAGGGGCCGACGACTGAACTTGCATACCTGGGCATTGAACTCGATTCAGAGTTGTCTACGTCATGATTACCCCAGGAGAAGTTAAGGGCCTTGAGGGAAAAAATAAAGGGGAGTTTGGCAGCATGCAAGATCACGGTCAGAACACTGCAGTCACTGATTGGTATCCTAAATTTCGCATGTAGGGTGGTAGCACCAGAGAGGGGCTTTTTATCTAGGCTATACAACAAATTAAGGGGGGAGCAGGCGCCCCACCACTGGATACGAGTGACACGGGAGATGAGACTGGACATGGGGGTATGGCTGCAGTTCCTGGATGAATTTAATGGGGTGAGTTTTTGGAGGGAGAAATGGCTAATACAGGCAAAGTTGCAGGTGCACTCGGATGCAGCTGGTGGTCAGGGGTTCGGGGTATATTTCAGAACACGCTGGTGCGCGGCCTCTTGGCTGGCTGAGTGGCACACTGAGGGAGTTACCAGGGACCTCACATTTCTCGAATTGTTCCCCATCGTGGTTACGGTTTTGCTGTGATCGGAGCAATTTGCCAATTGGGCGGTCTTATTTTGGTGTGACAACTTAGCAATGGTGCATGTGGTCAACACTCTCTTGTCATGACCTGAGAGAGTGATGAGCCTAGTTCAGACCCTCGTTATGAGGTGTTTAAAGACCAACATATTGTTCAAGGCAAGACATGTTCTGGGAATTGACAACGGCATAGCTGATGCCCTTTCTCGGTTCCAGATGAACCGCTTTTGGGAACTAGCACCAGAGGCCAGAGCTACCCTGAACCCCTTGCCATCAGAGATATGAAACCATGGGAAGTAAAATTGCAAGACCTTGTTCAAGGATCCCTTGCCCCTAGAACCCAGATCGCTTACGGTAGGGCGTTGCGCGAATTTCAATCCTTTAGTCAAAGGAAATTGTGGGGGATAGAATTCCCTGTTTCCGAACCAGAGGTGCTACAGTTTGCAATGGCACTAAAGGAAAACGGGTTAGCAGTTGGCACTATTGCTGGAAAAGTGGCGGCCCTGAAATCCGCGAATAGGCTTCAGGGGCATCCTCCGCCGGATAAAGGTTTTTATTTGAAACAGATGTTTGAGGCATGCTCTAGGACGCCAGCCTCTTCGATGCACATTAGAGTGCCCATCACAACCCCTATATTGGTTAGATTAGTGGGGGCCCTTCCCGAAATATGTTACAATTCCTTTGAAGTTCAGTTATTCACAAAAGCTTATGTGATCACGTATTTCGGAGGATTTAGAATCGGCAAAGTGATAAGAACATCAAGCAGGGTCGACTCTGATCGAGCACTGATGGTAGAGGACATCAATTGGGCGAATAATGTTGTTGCTGAGACGTTCCAAAACAGACCAAAGGGGCAGCGGACACACGGTTCAGTTGTTCAGGAGTGGCATGGAAACTATTTGTCCTCTCTTGCCATTGAGACGGTACCTTGATATACGACGCAGTGTCAGGGCTACTTGTTTATTCACAAAAAAGGAAGCTGTACAACCGGCCACTAATTTACTGCAGTTTTACGTAGAACACTAAATCAGTTAGGTTTGCCAGCTAGAGAGTTTGGATCGCATTCTTTCAGAATTGGGGCGGCCACAGCCGCTGCAGTGGCAGGGTTGCCAGAGGAAGCGATTAAGGCAGTGGGCAGATGGCGATCAAATGCATTCAAAAAATGTCAGGGCATAAGGAACTAACACAACCATTGATTATTGTCAGGGCGCAGGGCTCCAGTGGCCGAACGAAGAGAAGTGTGCATCGTGGGTCACAGTCTGGTACATTGGGCCAGCAAAGCCGCCTCTCAGACCCCATGGGGATTGCATCTGGACTTGGCTGCACACACCTGTATTAGGTGGAGAGGGCGGAGCGGTATGCGGCGGAACCAACTGCTCCCGCTGTTTGAAGCAAGGAATTTCCCGGTACCACCCATTTTAGTGATCCACTTGGGCGAAAATGATTTGACGGATAGAAAAGACGTGAATTTGATAATTCAAATTAAGAGGGATGTATTATTAATTAGAGACAAATTTAAAGGTTTATATATAATTTTGACAAACTGGATTCCCAGGGTGAAGTGGGCCAGGGCTGAGAAGCCAGGCAAGATAGATAGAACCAGAAGGAACATTAATAGGGAAATAGGAAAATGGGTAACAAACTTAGGTGGGACTGTCATTAAGTACCCGGGAATAGTGCACACTCGACCCAAACTCTATCGACAGGACGGGGTTCACCTGTCCCAAGTGGGAAATAATATAGATTTGGCTGCCCTTGCCGGGCATTTGGAATCCTTATTGTTTTAAGGCGGTTGGGGGTCAGGCGCGCGATTGCTGGCGGCGTCACGTGTAATCTCTCCTCGCAGGGTTTTTGAAACCCCACGCGAGCACACAGCGCAATTGTCTAAAAGCGGCCTGAGTCTTGATTGGGGGGTGCTTCGACACTACTTCAGTATGCATTCAGCATCCATGTAAGGTAGGTTGACAGAAGGCCGTGATTCGTCACCTCTGCTTGGACAAACAGGATTATTGAATTGTTTTAGCAAGTGCCAAGATGTGGCAGCTCAAATATTTGAAAGCAGCTCTATAATCTACAGAAACCCCCATAAATCTGAACAAAAATGTGTATATTTTAAATCCACCATCAGGCTTAATCTTGGGGCCCACATGCAGTTCCTTTAGCTTCTCTTGATGCTGAATCAGTTTAGCAACTGTTTCTCAACCAGGCATGATTCTCTACCCCATCCCCCCCCTTTGAGCCTGACTGCTTGTTTTCAAAAGAACTCTTTCTTCGTTTGTGCTTGGTTCAGTGAACAAGGTGGTTTGAAAACAGTGGGGTGTAGAGTTGTATGTCTTGTCACCCTTTGCTTTTACCCCAACTGACCTTCAAGCTGTGCGGGAGACAATACTTATGGTGATTAATCAGCCTTTGCTTGTTACTTTGGGTAGTTTGGCTGGTTTACAGAGAAGGGCAAGAGAGAGTGGAAAGGAGGAATATAAACAAACATTTTTTAACAAAACATTTTATGTAAGGGGGACAGTAGGATGGAAGACGCCAACCTGGATCAGCTGCTAGGAGACAGTAAGTTTCTGAGGCGTGCTCCACATTACAAAATACAGCTTTGTTGAATGAAATGTAACTTGCTGCTGTGTTGCTGTTTTTGAGCCAGAGTAGACCTCTTATTACGTCTTGTAGTCAGTGTATGTAAAGACAGGATTGGGAGTCGTTTTTTTCTTCCAAATTACAATGACAGTATTAAGAGCAGCATCCTTAATTTTTGGTGGCAGGTGTTACTCCTCCTGAGCTCTGGTGCATACATTTGTTTTAGGTATTCAAAATATCCAATAAGAACTAATATATAAAGCACTTTGTAGTTATTAAATCACACTGTACATTAAAATTATTTGACCAGTATTTTAGTTATTGTTGAAAACAGAATGCATCTTACATGCATGAGTATTTCAAAGCTTTTTTCTTTTTTGCTAAAATATATTTAAAATAATCTCTCTTGCTATTAGCCTTTCCTCTTAGTTTTGCAATGATTTACAGATAATCTTTTTGTCAGAGGAAGCACAGTCGCTTAGTATTATGTACTGAAATGGTTCCATAATAATTTAAATGACTGAATCAAGGCCTATTGAAAAAGTATGTGTGGTGGGAGGGGTTGTTTAACCCTCTGGTTGAAAGTTCTGTATACCTTTTTATTATGGAGCAGATCTATAAGTTCTAACTTGTTCATACTGGGTAACTGAAGTATTAATTGTGTCCATTCTTCAACAACTTATTTCAATCTTTTACTATGCTTTGACTTTGCTTGGCTATTCAGATTAGTTCGAATACAATATTTCACATAATAGTAAATATTGCCAAACTAATGTGCTTACAAGTGTAGCTCTGGGCACTCGCATGCATTCTGTACTTATATGTATATATTTGTGTGTATCTTGTTTGTGAGTACAAAGTGTGTATGAGGATATACAAAAAAATCATGCAAGTCCTCAGAATTACATGTGAGTGGTGTGTGTTTTTCCAGCTGTATGCCACTGGTTAAAACATCGCAGTTGATTCAGAAAATAGTTCCACAATATTATACAGTACTGTATTTAGGAAGCATGAGATTTAAAGACTCTTTGAGCATTATTTATTTATTTTTATTTATTCATTCAGATTTGTATGCTGCCCTTTCCATAAAGGCTCAGGGTGGCTCAAGCTAGCTAACTAGAGGTTTCCACAAATGCATTTCAGACAGTCAATTATTATTTATATAGCGCCAGCGATGGGCCTGGCGCTTTACAAAGAATAAGATAGACATGATCCCTGCCCGAGAGCTTACAGTCTAAAGACAGGGGGAGGGGAGACAGGGAAGGGGGAACAGAGGGAGAGACAAGGGATGCAACATTCATGAGGATGCGAGAACTCAGGTACACGTTCTTGGTTTGGTTATAGTAATTGGGAGTATGCAGATAACAGGTGGGGGATAATCCTGGGTGGGGATGGTTAGCAGGAGTTAGGAAGGGCGGAGCGGAAGAGGTGGGTTTTGAGGAGGGACTTGAATGATAAATATTCATTTATCGTTCTATGGTGTTCGGATTGTGATGGAGTGATGCTTCTTTCACATAGATCAGAGGTACACAGAACAACCCCTCAAGCCTAGGAGGCCAGAATGTAGCCCATGGCTGGTTTTTATGTGATCCCTTTCCAGTTCCTGGATCTAGTTCCTAAACCACACACTGAAAGACTGAGCTCAGGGTAAGGGAAATGGAGATGAGGACATGCACAAAAGGAAAGGGGACATATCCATGTCACAGATCCATTATCTGGACTCTTTCTGAGTACTACCCTTAAGCACCTCCACCCCAATAACTGTGTGGCCCTAGGTGTTTGTACTCATTTTCAAAGTGGCCTCTGGGAGGGAAAAGATTCCCCACCCTATAGATCCATGATCTGGGCCCTCCTTTTTGTTCCTACACCCTGAGCACACCCCTTAAGCATCCCAAGCCCCAATGTCTAGGAAGCCGTCCAAGTTTGTACTAACTTTTGAAGTGGCCCCTGGGAGGGAAAAGATTTCCCCACTCCTGACATAGATGTTGAGTAAGTACTTGTGCTGTTCAATGCCAGGCAGAATCTGTTTAATAAACATAGTTAATAAGCTGAATATTTTGCATGTGCTTTGAAAGAAAAAAACAAACCTTAATTTTAATCAACATAATTTTTTAATTGCAAAAATTGTTTTTTTCCCCTTCCTAAAATAACTTACAACACCTGATTCATAGTAAAAATCCAATGCATCAAACTGTTTGAGGTAAGGCATGATGTATGCAGTTCATGCTCAGAGCAGTGAGCTACGTTTCAAACTCTCTAAGCTTAGTAGATCACGCCTTGGTACATAAAAAGCAGAAACAGTATGGAGACAGATACTCAGCAGTGGTCAGAGAGCACTAGAACAAGGTGGTGGTGCCAGGTTCAATAATGTATTCCTCCCACTCTGCAGCCACTCCAGCCAGGGCTGTAGTCTGCCTGCATTAGATTATTCTAGCAGGAAAATAGAACACTCTGCTGACTGTGAGCCTGTGTCACCAGTGTAGGATCTCCCTTTGCTCTCAGGTGATTACCCCATGAGCTAGACAGGTTACCTTGATGAGAAACTGCCTGTAGTGGGGCAAAATTGAGTTTCACCCACGTTGCATTGGGAGAATCCAGCTAGTTAATGACGCTGAGCTTTCCTGAACAGAGAGAGGCTGGCAGATCCTTGTGCACTTTCAGATACTGTGCTCTTTCCATCCAATTATTATGTACATTTTAAAGTGAGTTATAGATCTTATTAAATATCCAGGCTTCGTGCTGTGTGTCAGACTTCATTAGAGTGCACATTTTGTTGTAAATTTCTGGACTTATTCCAGCTGGCTCATAGTAAGAGATTTGTCTTTGAGTTCAGGTCCAATGTAGTATACTGCATACCACTAGTGCAGTGGTTCTGAGGAATTAATATAATCTTTTCAACCTGATTGCCCCCGAGGCCTTGTTTACTGTGTGGGTTTCAGCCAGTGGTATGGCTGACTCACTGCCAGTTTCTAATGCAGACAGGTAAAAGATTTTAGCTGCATTGCATTGGTGCATTTTACCCTGATTATTTCAAGGGGGAATATGCCTCTATTCACGGAAGATTTACACTACTTCAATCCAGTGGTCGTGCAATGGAAAGCACTGGAGACATAAGAAACAATAAATATTTATGTAGGACTATGTTCTCACCTGCGGTGGCGGTGGTAGCAGCAGGAGGGGTGAGGGAAGACGCAGCAGCGCATGTCAGGATTTTGCGCTCTGACATGCGCGCGAGAAGACGCGGCAGATCACCATTCGCACCGGCTCTTTTCCCGTTGGCCGGCTCCTCCGCCTTGCCACGTCTTCCCTCGCCCCTCCCGCTGCTGCCACCGCAGGTGAGAACACAGCCTAGATCATAAACTAGTCTTGGGGAGTGGTAAGGAAGGACTGAACTTTAGCACTGTTGTGCAGGGCAAAGCGACATGCCTTAGCAACAGACTGAATGTTAAAGTGCAAAAGAAAGGGAGGAGATGAATTGCAATATATGTGCCTGGCAGGACAGGCTGGCTGAATGGTGATTCTGTCAGTGGAGATAAGGGGGAGAGGATGGTTTTACAGAAAAGATGAGGAGCTCATTATTGGACATGTTTAGTGGGGATGGGCATCTGGATTGAATTATGGATCTGGATCCGTTCTGGTTTCGGAACTGTAATTCCCGAATTAGTTATGGATTCGGATCCTATTGAAGTCAATGGAAAACCAGTCCATGCTTCCGTCCATACTCCCTCTTGGGCAGTGGGTCCGACGCGACCTTGCACAGGGACCTGGAGTGTACTTACTGGCATCAGGAGGCTTGATTGAAGCTCTGCCAGCCTGCTGCTGTTGGGGGTGGGAGGGAGGCTCCCAGTGGACTCCCTGCCAAGCTTCTGGCTCTGGAGTGCACGTGTGCAAAATGGTTCGTCTTAGCCCGAATCGCCTCACCTTCTGATGAAATTGTAAGACCTGGCTCTTCCGCCAGGTGTTTAGCGGGGGAGGGGGTGGGTGCAATGGGTTGATGGGTTGGGGAGGGTATTTTTATGTATAGGGTATTTTATGCACAGCTAGAATTTTAGTATAATTTTATAATGTTTTTATTATATGATTTGTGGTTTTGTTTATATTGATATTGTTTTGTTTTTTGATATTGTAAGCTGCCCCAAGTCGCTTAGTGAGAGGGCCGGGGTAAAAGTGCAATAAATAAATAAAATGGCTGCATGCACAGACTGGTTGGCCTTGTCCAAAATGGCGGCAACACTGGCACTGCTATTTTGGGAAAGGGATGTGCATGTACCGAATGGCCCCAGCAGCCATTTGCAATATGGGAGGCAACCCACAGCAGTGGCGGGCTGGCAGAGCTTCAGTCAAGTCCCCCTGAGGCCAGTAAGGACACTCCAGGGCCACAGGGGGCAGGGGTGAAACTGAATCCGGAACACCAAGCCCTAATGTTAACCTTGAGGTGCCAGTAGGACATCCAAGCAGAGATGTCAGAGAGACATAGTGGATGAAGGGGGAAAAGTATCGTGTGCCACACAAAGGAAGTGATAGTTCCTTTCTACACTGCCCTGGCCAGTTCTCATCTGGAGTATCCCATTTTGAGGTGACTCACTATAAAAAGGACTCTGTCCAGTTGGAAAAGGTTAAGAACAGGGACGTAGCTATCATGGGTGCAGCTGCATCGGTGCCCACATGTCTGGGGGGGTGTCCTCACGCATGTAGAATGTATATGCACATTGGAGTGGAGTGCCCCATCAGGTGGCCCATTCCCAACTAGTTATACCCCTAGTTCAGATGGACCAGGGTACCCCCCCTTCCCTGTGGTAGGGGATATAGCTGCAACAGGGAGTGTGGGCCCCCCAAGCTAGTGGGCTTCAGTGCAGCCCCCATTATAGCTATGACCTTGGAGGAGAGGGGGATCATAAAGGGATGGAGGCAATGACCTGTGAGGACAGATTGAAAGAACCGGGAATGTTTCATGTAGAACTAAGAAAATTAAGGGGACACAACTAGTTTTTAAATATGTTGAAGGCTGCTACAAGCAAAATAGTGCTCACTTCATTCTTGTCATAGTGAGAACAGGACTCCGTGAGCCACTCTCTGGGTGGTGAGCGGCCTGGCTAAACTGGCCTGGCTCTGCAGAAATGGAATCCTCTATTGCCTGCGTGACATCTTTATTAATTACTTTAGTAATTATTTTATTAAATTATTTTAAATTAAATTAATTATTTTATTATTTCCTGTTCATTTTCGTCACTTTCGATCAGTATCCCCCACTGATGTGGGGAAGGTGCTTGGGACGATGAAGACAACCAGTTTGTGAATTAGATCGTTGCCTGCCCTGGACGTTGGGGCCATTGCTGGCTGAGGTTGTCAACGCCTCCCTTCAGAGGGTAGGGTGTCAGATGCCCTTAAAACAGCAGTTGTCCGGCCCCTGCTTAAGAAGCCATCCTTGGACGCTGACTCCCCATCCAGCTATCGGCCTGTCTCTAACCTTCCCTTTTTAGGAAAGGTTATTGAACAGGTGGTTGTCCAACAGCTCCAAGCTCATCTTGATGTCATCAAATTCCTGGACCCATTTCAGTCAGGCTTTCATACTGGGTATAACATGTAGACTGTGCTTGTGACCATGGTCAGTGATCTGTGCCTTGAGATTGACAAGGGGAACTCTACCCTATTGATCTTGTTAGAACTTTCAGTTGCCTTTGATACAGTTGATCATGAGGCGGTGTTGGCACAACTGCGGGACCTGGCGGGGGTGCGTGCGACTGTTCTAGAGTGGTTCCATTCCTTTCAGTTCAGAAGGTCCCGGAGTGTAATGACGGGTGATTACTCTTTGTCCTCCTCGGACCTCATCTGTGGGGTCCCGCAGGGTTCTATTCTGTTTCCCCTCTTGTTCAATGGGTATATGAGGCCGCTGGGTAAGTTGATTAGGAGGTTTGCGGTAAAGTGTCGTCATTATTCTGATGATACCCAGCTGTACTTCTCTTCTTCATCTGATCCAGACAAGACTGAGGTGGTGATGGTTGACTGACCTTGTGACCTAGAGGGGATTAGGACTCCTGTTGTTGATGGCGTCCGTCCCCCTCTGATCAGTCAGGTTTGAAGCCCAGGAGTGCTTCTGGACCCCTTACTGTACCTGGATTGTCAGGTTGCAGCAGTGGCCAGGAGCACTTTTCACCAACTTCATCTATTGAAGAGGCTGTGGCCTTGTCTTTCTGATTTGGATGAGGCCACTGTCCATGTTTTCATCACCTTGAGGCTAAATTATTGTGATGCACTCTACATGGGGCTGCCCTTGATGACTGTTCAGAAGCTGCCCCGCAGAATGCAGCTGCTCACCCCTGTTTGGGGGTGAGGTGCTGGAAGCACATTACACCGGTGCTTAGAAGTCTGCTCTGGTTCCCTATAGCTTTCCGGGAACAATTCAAGGTGCTGGTTTTGACCTTTAAAACCCTAAATGTTCTGGATCCCACATATCTGAAGAACCGCCTGTCCTTCCATGCCCCATTGCAGCCCCTGCAATCTTCTGGGAGCAACTTCCTGTGGGTACCGTCTGTTAAACTTCTTTAAACCTTCAGAAATCCTAAATGGCTTGGGACCCACTTATCTGGCAGATTGCCTGGCCTATCATGTTCCAACATGGCCTTGCGGTTGGCTGGTGATGCCTGTCTGGAGGTTCCAGTTTTTAACATGGTCTCCACAGCAAGCAGGGAATTCTCGGCCTCCACTTTCCAGCTGTGGAACTCCTTCCCCTGGGAGGTTTGTTTGTGTCTGGGCTTGAGCACCTTTAGGAAGCAGTGCAAAACTTTTATTCACATCAGCGTTCGGCAGTGGGGCTTATTTATTTATTTATTTATTTATTCAGTCATTTGTATCCTGCTCCCTCCAGCCCTATGGCAGCTCGGGGCAGCTCACAGAATGCGATATTGTGAGCCGCCATTGGTGAGAAGGGTGGGGTACAAATAAAAAAATAAATAAACAGTACAAGAAGAGCTTGCAGGGAGGTATTTTTGGTTGCTGCCTTGTTGTTATGGAACTTACTCTTCCTGGAGATCCATCATAGCCCAAGTCTGGGTGTCTTCCATAAGCGGTGTCAGACCTGTCTGTTTGAAAAGGCATTTGGTGGGTGGGGCTAGGGTGTTGTCTCGGTTTGGGGTATGGGGGGTTGGGTTTTAGGAATGGGGAGATGGTTTTAGGAGGGTTGGGCATGGTGTTAGAGCTTTATTTTATTAATTTTTATGTTTTTATAACTTGTGAGCTGCCATGAGCCTTCAGGAAAGGGCAACATAAACTTAAATAAATAAAAGGAAAACTATAAGAATTTTCTAGCTACAAGTAGAGTTAGTCTGTGGAAGAAACTGAAAGAGTGTGATGGCCCAATCATTGGAGGCCTTTATAATAGGTTAAATATCTGTCAAGGATAGTGTAGGTATGGGTAGGAATCTTTGCACTACCAGGGCCACGTTGAAAATTAGTACATGCTCTGAGTGTAGCGTAAAAGGTGGAAGTAGGGAATTTTAAGGAGTGTGTTCAGGAAGAAAACAGTCCAGATCATGGATCTGTGCCATTGATCTGTTTTCTACCTTTGTGTGCAGGCCTTCATCTCTTCCCCCTTACCCAGAGCTCAGTCTTTCGGTGCCTGTGGGTAGGAACTGGATCAAGGGACCAGATCCAGGTACTGGAAAGGGACCACATGAAAACTAGCCCTGGGTTCCATTTGGCTGCTGGGTCTGAGGTGTCCCACCCCTGGTGTAGATACTGCAGATCCTGCTTAATGGCAGGGAGTCAGATTAGATAACCCTTGGGATGACTCCTAGCTCTGTGATTCTATGTAATTTCCAGACTTCGTTGGTATTGATGACTCGCTCATCTATTAGTGGGGTTACTCACCAGTAGCAACTGGGAATCTTTGACTGAGGTAACTTCATATAGACCCATTCATTCTCTGCTGAGAGAATCAAATTTAAAATGTATTACTCTCTTGTCAAAGAACAGTTATAATAATAATAATAATAATATTTATTTTTATATAGCGCCCCCCTGCCATGGCACTTGAAGCGCTTTACGTACAACAATTTAACACAACTTTTAATCCTCACAACAGCCCTGTGAGGTAGGTTAGGCTGAGAGAAAAATGTGACTAACCCAAGTTCAGCCGGTGAGCTTCTTGACCCATCCATTCCTACACAAGCTTACTGGTGAGTTTGAGCAGAAAGTGCCATGGGAAGACTGTCTTCCTGTACAGCTGCTTATTGCGGGTCTTCAATAATTTATTCTCCCCCAAACTTGATAACATCCCATTGTGATAAACTTAGTCCTGTGCAGTGGCGTAGCTATTGTGGCACAAGGGTATTTTCTTTTATTTGGGGGAGGAGCTTGGAAGTTGGCTCAGGGTGTTAGACTGTGCCCCACGCTATGTGGCACAGATCGCAGGCCTGAGCCCAGCAACCTGGGCACGGACTCGGTAGTGATCTCTCCCCTCCTGCAGGGGCTGCTGCTGGCTCCACCCTGAAGCTTCTAGTCTGGCTAGGCCAGGCCAAACTTGCCCAGGGAGCTAAAGTGAGTGTCTGGGAACCCTGCAGTGGTGGCTGGTGGTTTTTGAGGTTGGTGGGTCACTCAGGCTGGCGAAAATAGGGGCGGAACCTAGCCTAGGGATGGAGCCAGGGCAACAGTAGGTGGAGCCAATGCATGCCCAAACAAATAGGGCCCTATCATCGTGTACAGCGTGCTATCGAACATGAATAAGAGATAACGTGGAAATTAAGAACAACTTTATTTATACAGTCCCCTCCCCATTTATAAGTAAATACCCCATTTATAAATACTTACATAACTCATTAAGATTTCAATACATATAAAGGGGGAAGCAAGCATTGAACACAGAACACATTGAACACAGAACAAAGTCACACCTGTGAACAACAAGTGCGGCGTATCCAGCAATTTCATTTAGGCAGGTTATATTCACAGGTTCAAATGTCAGTTTCAGCAAAGCTGCAGATTCAAACCATTCCCACAAGCCATCCAGGGACCCCCAAAGACAGCAGCAAAACAAACACTCCACATCATCAATTGAACAAAACCCACATTGCAACTGAACATGAACAAACCAACTTTATTCCCAGGCCAGGGAATGCACAGATATATAAAAACCAGATATATAAAACCATGCACACCTAAAAACCAGCTAAAAACCATATGAAACAGCGAAGAACCAGATAAAAACAGATATAAAAGAATTAAAGCTGATAATAAACAGATATAAAACCATATAAAACAGCTAAAAACATATAAAACAGATTTAAAACCATTAAAAGCAGATAGCCCTAACCCCCCATCATGTCCATGTCTCTCGCCCCATCTGTGTTGCCCCTATCTGTGCCCCCACCCCCATCATGTGTCACCACCACCCAACATGTCCTCGTGTCTGGGGGGATTTGCCCCCCCCACTGTGCCCCCATCCCCCCAGACCAAATCCCCCCCGAGCCCAGACCACCCACCTACCTGCTCACGCTGGCTCAGGCTGCAGCAGGATCAGGAACACGTGTGGCCGGCAACGCTGGGAGCGAGGTCTGAGACCCCACCCACCCGCACATTTTGCGCCTGGCCCGGCACAGCCGCAGTGGAGCCTAGAGGGGTGGCTTTGAGCCGCCCCTCTAGGCAATTGAAATAGCTTGGGCTGTGGGTTCCATTAGAAGCCATTGCCCAAGCTGGCCACGCCCCACCCCCCCTCCCAAGCTGCGCGTGCAGCTTTTCTGTAGGTCGGCAACAGTGCTGACCTACAGAAAAGCCCCACCGCCGCATCTCTTCAGCGCATGCGCGCCAGCCCAGGGAGGAATGTCGCTCTCACCGGCAGGCGAGCATGCACTGAAGAGATGTCGGGACTCAAAAACCCCCAGCGCCGGCCCAGCACTATTCCGGATGTGCATGGGCCCCAAGCGCCGGCCCCTGCGCATCCAGAATGGTGCTGGGCCCGAGCTGGGGGCCTGCACACATCCGGAATGGTGCTGAGCATGGGTACTTTGGCGCTGGGGACTGCTGTAGGTCAGTGCCCCCAGCATGAAAGCGAGCAGCCACCACTGAAACCCTGTGCACCGCCCCCACGGACCTGTCCCCTAGGCTGGCATGCCGCAGCCCCATTTGCGCCCCTTCCTCAGGCCCTCAGCAACCTATGCCCCTCAGCATCCCCTTCCCAGCACCCCCATTCTCTGTGCTCCTTCCTCAGCATTCAAAGCCCCAAATGAGTTCCCAGTCCAGGCCCATTCCTGTCACCTCCCCTCAGAAGCCTATGCCCCCACCACTCCTGTCCTCTATGCTGTCTCCTCATCACCCAAAGCCCCAAATGACCGCCCACCCCAGCCCCATTCCCCCTCTCTCCCCCAAATCTTCTCCCGGTGAGGGAAGCACAAGGGTGGCTGAGGGGAGGGGGCGGGCAGGGATCAAAGAAGGTGGAGTTCTGGCGGTGAGAGGAGGAAGCAAGGGGAGCAGAGAGGGCACAGTGCTCAGGTTCCTTCCTCTGAGCACAGTCTTTCAGCACTTGTAGGCAGGAAGTGGATCGAGGGGCCAAGTTAAAGCTAGCCACAGGCAGGCCACATTTGGTCCTAGACCTGAGGTTCCCCACCCCTGCCCTAAACACACACAAACACCTTATAATTATCAGTCTTCATTTATAAATACACACACACATACACCTCTGCCATTAGCACCCTACTACACACCAAACACACACACAGCCCTGCAAGCAGCAGTGTACTATTCAAACACAGCTGCATTCATACCTGTGCTAGCAGCACCCTGCACGCGCATGTGTGCGCACACAACCGTGTCTGTTCTATGGAGCTCTGTGAATCTGGTGTCTGTTCTATGGAATTCTATGCAATGGGGGTGTCTATTTAATGGAGCTTTGGTCTTTTGAGTTCTGTGGAGCTAGGGTGCATGTTTCATGACGTTCTGTGGAGCTATGGTGCAAGTTTCAACTTCCAGAGTGTTCTGTGATGCTATGGGATGCATTCCTCCCATTATAGTCAATAGAAGCTGAGCCACTGATTTAAATGGTGGAGAATGTGCCTTTGGTGTCCTATTCTGCAGAGGTGTAGGTCTGTGGAGTTATGCAGTTCCATGCACCCTACATCCCCATACCACTAGCTTTTTTCGTTAGGGCTGACTCGGTTTCAAGCAAGTGGCTATTTCAAATGTGCATAAACACATGAACATTTATGCAAATTAACAATGTCCAGTTTTCATCTCGGAGGGAAAGGTGGCAACCCTACCTCTTCTACTGCAAAGCAGCCAGAGCAAAAACACAGCAGCTGGTAGTAGTGACTAGACTGTGTGTGATCATCTCCAGTGAGGAGATGAGTAAACGCTTTGCAGAGCAGANTGCATAAACACATGAACATTTATGCAAATTAACAATGTCCAGTTTTCATCTCGGAGGGAAAGGTGGCAACCCTACCTCTTCTACTGCAAAGCAGCCAGAGCAAAAACACAGCAGCTGGTAGTAGTGACTAGACTGTGTGTGATCATCTCCAGTGAGGAGATGAGTAAACGCTTTGCAGAGCAGAAAGCAAGAAAAGAATGTGTTCTTTAATTCTGTGTACTATAACCTTAAAATAAACTTTTTCTCAATGCCATAACAACCTAAGTATATATCAGAGCTTTTATTTGTATATGCTGCAATATATTTTTATGTGCCTGTTTTGTTTTTTGTTTGTTTCATGTTTTTGATTATTTTACTTCTGAGTCACCCATAGGGGGCCCCATAATTATGGCCTGAGCCTAAGCCCTTTGGTCACTCAACCATTACAAAGAATCCTGGTAAGAAGAAATATTTTCTCCATGGGGTAGATAGGGTACAGAAGCCCTAGAACAGGAGTGGGGAACCTTTTCCATGGGGCCACTTAAAAAATTAGTATAAGATCTGAGGGCCACATAGAAGTTGGGGGCAAGGGTGCTTAAGGGATGTTCTCTGGAAGAGGAGGGTCCAGATCATGGATCCATCCCCTGTCGTTGCGTGCATGCCCTCATCTCTGCTCCGTTCCCCTAAGCTCAGTCTTTCAGTGCCAGAAAGTAGGAACTAGATCCATGAACTGCTAAGGGGTCAAATAAAAACTAGCTATATGCCTCAGACTCTCAAAGCCTAATGCTGCCAAAATTCACCTGCATGTTAATCACACTTTCCTTCCTTTGTAATGCAACTTGAAATTGTATCTGTCATTAGCATATTTGTAAATCTGCACCCTAGTTTGTCGTCACCCGTTTTCATCTCTGTGGACGTTTTCAGATGCGACGTTGGGCGTGGATTAATCTTCTTTAGCACAGATTAATCTGTGCCCAACATCATGTTTAAAAAGGGGTCTCAGATGTTACCACCAGTTGGCTACCGACTGGTGGTGAAGTTTAGCCTGGGCTGTCACTCGGGGGGGGGAAATCCCCAAGTGACAACCTGGGCTAAGCTCCACCATGGTCATTGGTCAGGAACCAGCTGGCATACCTGGAGAGAAGCGGACTATCACCTCTGATAGCCTGCTTCACTCAACCCAGTCTGGAGTGGTGGCGGGGGCCTGATGCCATGACAGCCATCGTTGACCAGGTGCTGCAACCAGCGCGGGGGCCAGGACGTGCTAACATC
>QEPC01005198.1:2146441-2207419 GCA_003113815.1 Sphenodon punctatus
TCCCTCGCTCTCCCCACCAACATCACCTCTGTCTTATTGGGGTTGAGCTTCAGTCTGCTCTGCCTCATCCATTCCGCCACAGCCTCCAAACATTGGGATAGCAACGAGACCGCTGGGTCTGGGTCAGTTGAAAAGGAGAGGTACAGCTGAGTATCATCAGCATATTGGTGACACTGCATCCCGAACCCTCTCACGACCTCCCCCAAGGAGTAGCATTGTGGGCTGTGGCTCAGGTGGTATAGCACATGCTTTGCATGTACAAGGTCCCAGGTTCAATCCCCAGCATCTTCAATTCAGGATCTCTAGTAGCACGCCTGGGTGAGGCCGCTGCTGGGAATCATGGAGGGTCTCGGGTAGCACACCTGCGTGAGGCCTCTGCTGGAGGCCCTGGAGAGCTGGATTTGAAACCCTGCTGCTGTGTCAGGTTGTGACAATACAGAGCTAAGAGGGACCATTGGTCTGATTCAGGCATCTCCTTATATCCTAATGTAGGAAATCCACAGCTACAGCATCCCTGACAGATGGCTACCCAGCCTCTGTTTGAAAACCTCCAACAAAGGAGAGCCCACCACCTCCCTAGGCAGTGTCTGTTTCACTGTCGAATAGCTCTTATTGTTGGGAAGTTCTTCCTAATATTTAGCCTTGTAATTTGAGCCCATTGCTTGTAGTCTTGCCCTCAGGAGCAACAGAGAACAAGTCTTCTCCATCTTCTATGTTGACAGCCTTAGAGATATTTGAAGACAGCTGTCGTGTTTCCCCTTAGTCTTCTCTTCTCCAGGCTAAACATACCCAGCTCCTTCAACCTTCCCTCACAGGACTTGGTTTCTAGACCCCGGCCAACTTTGTTGCTCTCCTCTGAACCCGTTCCAATTTGTCAATGTCCTCCTTAAAATGTGGTGCCCAGAACTGGACACAGTACTCCAGATGAGGGGTGACCAGTGCAGAATACTGAGGTCTGACCAGCGCAGAATAGAGTGCAACTATTACTTCTTGTGACCTGGACACTATGTTTCTGTTAATGCAGCCTAAAATTGCATTAGCCTTTTTAGCAGCTGCATCACACTGCTGATTCATGTTCAGCTTGTGATCAATTACAACCCCTAGATCCTTTTCACGTGTACTGCTGTCAAGTCAGGTATCACCCATCCTATACTTGTGTATTTGATTTTTCTTACCTAAATGCAGAACTTTACATTTATCTCTGTTGAATTTCATTTTATTAGTTTTGGCCCAGCTTTCCATTGTGTCAGGATCATTTTGAATCTTGTTTCTGTCTTCTAAGGTTTTAGCTATCCCTCCCAGTTTTGTCGTCTCTGCAGATTTGATAAGCATCCCCTCCTTCATCCAAGTCATTAATAAAGATGTTGAACAGTACAGGGCCCAGGATCGAGCCCTGAGGCACCCCACTCGATACCTTCCTCCAGATTGATGGGGAGTCATTTATGAGCATCTTTGGGTATGGTTCTTCAACCAGTGTAAATCCACCTAACAGTAGTATCATCAAATCCATACTTTACCAGCTTGTCAAGAAGGATATCATGAGGGACTTTGTCAAATGCTTTGCTGAAATCAAGATATACTACATCCACAGCATTCCCATTATCTACTAAAGAAGTAACTCAATCAGAAATGGAAATATTATTATTCTGGCAAGATTTATTCTTGACAAACCTATGCTGGCTCCTTGTAGTCACAGCATTGTTTTCTAAATGCTTTATAATGTGTTCTAGAATCTTTCCAGGTATTGATGTCAGGCTGACCGGTCTGAAGTTTCCTGGATCCTCCTTTTCCCTCTTTTCAAAGATAGTGACAACATTTGTCCATCTCCAGTTTTCTGGCATCCCACCCACTCTCCAAGAGTTCTCAAGGATTATAGACAGAGGTTCTGAGATTACATCTACAAGTTCCCTCAGTACCCTAGGATGTAATTCATCTGGCCCCGAAGACTTGAACTCGTTTAAAATAGCATGGTGGTGTTGTTTTTTAAATGTAATCCTGTTTTCTGAATACCTTTTTGCTCCAAGACACACTCCTTGTTGGCTGCCACCATCATTAATGAAACCTGAGGTTCATGGTTATTTGAGAAGTCTAATCACAACTATAGACTAAGCAGCTAATTAGAGAGAGAGTAGTCAAGATGGTACAACTTTGGGTCAAAGATCAGAATGTACCTGGCGCTTTACAAAGTAATTGAATAGACAGTCCCTGCCCTATGGCTTACAATCTGAGAGACGGGGTGGGGGGGAGCGAGGGGAAGGAGGAGGTGGAGACGGGGACTCTATGCGGGAACAGAACTCTCTGCGGGAGGTGTAGTAGTGCTGACTTAGTAATGGAGGAGAGACAGAATTTGAAATGAAGGAAGTCAGCATGAGTGGGATTTGCGCCAGAGGCGTTCAGCAGCACGGGTGCAGGAGTGGAGGTGGCAGATACTGGGGGTGAGCCAAGGACGGGGGTTGTGGGAGCGGGCAAGGGAGTCAAGGGTGGAGAAGAGAGAGGCATTGAAAGCAGAAATGGCAGAATCGGGAGGAGGAGAAGAAGACTGAGGGGAGAAGGGGGGAGAGAGAGGAGGCGAAGTCCAGGGGGTTAATGCCCTGCAGGTCACAGAAGGGGCATGGAGATGGGAAAGAGGAGGGGGGACAGTGGGAGACATTGAAAGAGGCAAGGAAGTGGTCAGAGATGAGATGAGGATCGAAGGAGAGATCAGAGACAGAGCAGTTCCTAGAGAAGACGAGGCCAAGAGAATGGCCGTTAGCATGGGTGGGGGAGTTGGTCCAAAGGTGGAGGTTGAAGGAGGAGGCTAGTGAGAGGAAGCGAGAGATGGAGGGCTGGGAAGGGACATCAACATGAATGTTGAAGTCACAGAGGATGAGAGTGGGGGTATTATCAGAGAGGAAGAAAGTGAGCCAGGACTCAAATTCAGAGAGAGAGAGAGAGAGAGAGAGCCAGGGGGCAGTAGATGACAGCAACGCAGAGATGGAGGGGGGAGTAGAGGCGCACAGAATGCGCCTCAAAGGAAAGGAAGAAGAGAGAGGGGGGGAGGAGAAAGCGGTTGGCATTGATAGGAGTTAGTGAGGAGGAAGCCTGCGCCACCACCGCAGCCTTCAGGGTGTGGCTGGTGAGAAAAGGAGAGACCCCCGGGAGAGGGTAGCAGGGGTGACAGAGTCAGAGGGGGAGCTCCATGTTTCAGTAAGGGCAAGGAGCTGGAGGGAGTGAGAGAGATCATGGATGTAGGGGGGCTTTAAGCAGTATTAATGTTTTTACTGTCATATTTTACATGTGCACATGAAGTTTCAAAAGTGAGATATTTTATAAACAAACAACTAATTCATGCAGCAAACACTCAAACTAATGCAGCCTGGATTCTTGAGGAGGACAGTGCTTGGTGTAAATCAGTGAAATGTTGCATATACCAAAGGGTGGGGGGGGGGGGTCATAGCTCTGCTTTCTATGTGTACCTATATAAAAATTTGGGTCCCTGCTTACCTTTTGGGCCTTTTGTCCCTCTAACAAGTTTGTCTGAAATTATGAAGCCTTCTCTCCTTAGGGAAGCCATTTTAAAAATGTTATCTGATGGACCCTTTATATAAATCTGTAGATGGATTGAACAAATAGGTGATTTATCAAAACCAGCCCTTATGGAGATCCAGTAATATTGAATCACATTATTTCCAATTTAAATGCAAGGAAGTATTATGAAATATAGTGCTGCTAAGGAAAATGCAATAATTGCAAAAATACAATAAAGAACTGAAGTAAGAATTTGAATGTTGGGTTCGATGTCAATGCCTATCCTTTTGCACATTATAGATCTTGCACTCATGCTAGATTTCTGGCAGGTGGAGAAATAAGATAACTAAATATGTATGATTCACTATTCTTAACTGCATCCTCCTTGATGATGTGACACGCTATTCATCATTCTCACATTTCCACAGATATAATGACCAATAATGTGCTACAAAATATTGCATATTGATGTATGAGTATGTGTTCTCTTATTACAAAATGCTGTAGCTTTGTTTTTCCAGATAGAGAGTGCCAGTTGTGCTTGTATTTTCTACAGAAGTAGTTTTTGAGCATTTTCAAAGGCTAAACACACTGGTTTTGCAGTCACGGAGCCTATTAAAGTACCAGCTTGTTAGTCGGAGAGAAGAGGTTTCCGTGGAGATGGGAAGGGGCTGGGGGGGGAGAAAGTGAAATCAATGCCTCCTGTGGCCCAGAGCTGCAAATTAAGGCCGTCAGACAACTTAATTACCAAGATGTCTAACCAATAAATGTTTAGAAAGTCAAAGATACCTATGCCCAAGGAGCTCAAATGAAACGTGCATGAACTTGCAATGATTTGTTTGACCATTATGCTTGAGGGTGCTCTACTAGAATTAGGCTTTGTATGGCAAATGTTTGTGTGCTGCATGGTTACATTAGATGCTCCACCATAGACAAAGGCCCCAGTGCTAAACACAGTTGCTCGTGAGTAAGTCTCATTGAAATCAATGGGACTTACTCCTGTGCAGGCATGTTTAGGAATGAGCTCAGAATTATTGGCATTTCCACATGGGGATTCCCGGAACTGGCAGATTTTACTTTTCTTTATAAAAGGCTGCACAAATATTTATCCTTCTGTCTGTCTTTTTGACAGTGTAAAATAAAGAAATCCATTTTTCTGGGGCAAATTATAGAAGTCCATGAAACTTTCCATCTAGAAAGTTCTCTTTCCAGAAGCTGCAGTTGGTAAAAGAATATATTGTCATGTCATTCATGTACTTAAAATGATTAATACCACATCACACGGTAGCCAAAGGACAGAGAAAAGCTTCTGAATTTAGTGCTGGCAGTGTCTAAAGAATAGCAGTTGGGGTTTTTAAATTAAATCATGGGGATATAAGTAAATTTGGTGCATATATTCTTTCTGAAAAGAAGCAATTACATTCTGTGTGTGAACATATGCTCCTGAGTGCACGCATGTATGCAGTACTCTATTTATATGCTTTGAGCACAAATTGAAAATTGTCACGTTTCCAATATTACAATACTGTGGGTTAGTGGGGTAAGAACTGATAGCAAATGTCAAATGGCTATTACTAGAATGGAGGATTTTGCAGCATAAAGGTTTGCAATAAATTATTATTATGTATATAGTAACAGCAGTGTATCTGGTGCTGTACAAACAATAGTTATAGATGGGTCCCTGCCCCCAAGGGGCTTACAATCTAAGAGAGACATGGGAGAGGTGAACATCGGGAGAGACGAGTACATTCATGAGATTGTGACGAGATTTTCTCATCTCAAGAATCTCACGAGAATCTGGCATTCTCGTGAGATTCTCGCAAGAATGAATTTTATTCTCGTTTCAGTCCTAGTGGCAGGATACAAGAGTGGAGAGATATGGGGGAGCAAGGCTATGAAGAACCTATGAAGAGCATTCACGTAAAGGGAGCCAGAGGAGAGGAGGGGCTGAACATGGTCAAAGCGATGGGCAAGGACAATTACTTTGGCAGCAGATCAGAGCAGGAGAGACCAATAAGGAAGTTGCAGTAGTCAAGGTGAGAGATGATTAGAGCATGGACTAGGGTTTTTGCAGTGGCAACAATCGGACTGGGCTGGATTTTAGCAGTATTATTATATACAGACTGAAGTGACAGGATTTAGCAATAGTCTGGGTCTGAGGTATAAAGAGAGGGAGGAGTCAGTTTAATCCCAGACTACACGCCTGAGGGACCGGTTGGATGGAAATTGAGAGAGAACTAGGAGGGAAATGTTTTGGCGGGGAAGATGAGTTTGATCTTGGCCATATTAAGCTTGAGTTGGTGATGAGACATCCAGGCATTGATGAGAGATGTCAGACAGTCAGCGATACAAGACTGGATGGAGGGAAAGAGCGTGGGAGTGGAGAGGCAGAGGTGTGTGTCATCAGCATACAGGCGATACTGGAAGCTATGGGTTTCAATGAGTTTACTCGGAGAAAGAATGTGAAGGGAGAAGAGAAGAAGGCCTAGGACAGAGCTTTGGGGAACTCCCACAGAGGGGAAGTGATGTAGAGGAGGTACCAGCAAGAGAAACGTTGAAGAAGTGGGTCGAGAGATGCGGCTGAGAATAGAGTCCCGGAAACCAAGGGAGCGTAACACATCCAGGAGACGGCCATGGTCAATGGTGTCGAAGGCGGCAGGAGGAGGAGGACAAGAATGCAGCAGAGGCCCTTAGACGGTGATTGGTGATTTCAGTCTCAGGGTGGAAATAAACAAAATTTACTTAGCTTCCATTATTTGTATGCACTTGATAATTTCTAAAATACTTGTCTAGATTAAATGGCTCAGGAATGAAGGATTGACAATAGAATAAATGTGTATGGGTTTTTGTGCCCTGCAAGGAAACATTTTTATATAAATGTGGTATTAAACTGCAATTTGGTCTATAAAGTACTAATTCCTACATAATCTAATGTTCTAAAAAAAAGTAACATGCTTCATGTAATATGTGACCGTATTAGTTTAGGATGGGATACTTGCAGCTTTTAAAATCATTTGAGCACAAAAATTGTCTCTTGTCATTTTTGTATGCTTGATCTATTTCCCATTGCCGTAACCGGAAGAAAACTGAATTGTTGTTTTAACTATGGTTAACTTCTTTTAGCTTCCTCTGTAGTCAGTTTTGTGTGTGACAATGGAAAAGAAGGAAAAGGGTACATTTTATTTTGTTGACTTTTATATTTGTTAAGGAACTGTATTGTTGTTTTTGTTTTGTTGTTCTTTGTTTAAGTGGCCATGGCGGAAGCTAGTGCCTACATAAATTATTCATTCATTCAATGAAATATGAGAAGGAAATGAAATCTTACCCATGCAGTAAAACTACACAATATTGTATTGCTTTTTCTTTACAACTACTGTTGGCTGGTAACAGCTGAATTTATCTTAAGCTTTTTTAAATGTGACCGCATTCTCCTAGTATAGCTTTGTCCTTGACAGTGAAGAGAATGGCTTCAGATAAGTCCCATAACGGTACATTTTCATTCTCTTAAGTGTTTCAACATGGTTCTCTTGTGCAATTGTAACAATGTTCTTTTTTGCTCTAGTGTTTCTGAATGCATGCATTACATGGCACATTCAATGCTTGTCTTCAGAGTTTTCAAGGTGATAGGGCATATCTTTTATATGGAGAACAGGAAAAGGATGGAAAAAATGGAACTCTACAAGACTCTACGGCATCTGTTTTATTGAGTGTACAATACAAAGCAGAGTGCGGGCTGGCAGAAAATCCTGCCTGAGGAAGAGAGAAACATATTCTAGACTAATTAACATGGGGACCTGAACATTTGCACCCGAGAAATGTTTTTTGTTTTTGCTTTGTGTTGTATTTTTTTAAAACCTCTTCCTGCTGTATTTACTTGAAATGGGTTGATACCATAATGGATGGAAAGTATGATTTAGGATTGCTGTCTCCCTCTGGGAGGAAACCTGAAGGAGGCCAGGTGCCCCTTCCTGATGTAACTCTGTCCTTACGGGATGTTGTCATGTCACAGTGTTCCACAGGAGGCAGGCCTTCGTTGGAAAGGCGGGGGGGAAGGAGGAGGCAAAGGGTCTATTACTCCCCCTTTCTGACATAACCATGATCTGGATGGTTCCCTTCTATTCAGATAGTATTAGGGCTGTAACATATTTTTAAAATGCAAATATTTCATTTTAGGATACTGAAAAAGTCTGCTGTAAATAATAGAGATATTTACCTAGGAAGAGAAATCCTGCTGTCATGTCATGGCGCACATTAGGGCCCTTTGTTTGTGCCACCCTAATTAAAACCTTCCACTTCTATGTTTCACAGTTAAGCACATGAGATCTTACAGGGTTTGAGCCCATAAAGACCAAGAGTTGTGATACAAAAAAATAGAAGAAAAACAACTGAATGCATTTGAATTCAAATAATTGTGTTTACTACACATAAATAGGTGCATTGTTGTATATAAATGTTGTTCTGGCTGGATTGTGGCATCTTCTAAATATGGATCATAAGAAGAGAGTCATTAGAAAAAGAACTGATTATTTGACAGTACTATTTCTGTAAAAAATACAAAAGTAGCCAGTTAGGTATCTATGGTCTTGCCACAATGAAAAGGCTTCACCCCTCCAAAATAATATCTGTATGTTCATTTTTTTTCTTTACCGTTGTGTTGAGCTGGGGTCTTTTAAAGTTTTCTAAGGAAGCCATAAAGACTAAAGACACTTTCTTTCTTTTTTCCATTATCTGCCGCTACAAGAGCCCATGGTTGTACCAACTATCCCTTTGCTTTTATCTAGGAAGCGAAATCTTGCAGTTGTGGATTTGACATAGTTCCCACTGATGTTCATCAATGGCATTTTGCACAGTTTCAAACTGTTGCACACAGAGTGATAGGTGCTTTTCCCTAGTCTTCAGGGATTCACTCTTCAGTTATGATTAGGGACACCTTTAGGAGTCCTTGGCAGAAGGCTGTTGAGCTCTTTTTGCGGCAGCTGGGATTCCACCCAGATTACTGGTCTGGGAAGGAGCCGGCAGCGGCGTTGGAAGAGCTAATTCAAAGGTTAGAGGACAGGGAATTCCAGGAGGAGACAGCAGTGATCCGAGTGTCGTGCCATTTGGTGGACTATCTTCCCTTTATTAGGGCCAGACCTGGCACAGCTGCTTATTTGCTGTCATCTATCTCGCAGAGGGGTAAATATCTATTCTTGTGTGTTCTGCCCACCGCAGTTCTGGAGGGTCGACTCCATGCAGTCAGTTTTGCAGATCGCACTTGCCCTTTTGATCGGCAACGTGTGGAATCTGTCTCCCATATATTGTTCTATTGTCATCTATATGATGTAATTCGTTTAAAATATCTTGCCACTTTTCTCCAGAAATTCCCAGGTCCTACGGAGCACAATTTATGTATTTTGGCATTGGCAGATGTAGATCCATCTATTACAGCAGCTGTCTCACAGTTTTTTTATTGAGGCAATAAATTTGCGTACGCTTTTTCTCCAGTTCAAGCAACTTTTGAGTGAGGATATTTGAATGATGGCACATTTTTCTTTCGTTATGTTTTTTGTGGTTTATGTGCTTATATATATTGTTATACTTTTAAAGCTTGGAATGTCTTGATTTTGATATTTTGTATGTCTTGTATGTTTCTATGTTTTTTATGTTTTGTTCTCGATTTATTGACTTTTGCCGCAAATAAATTAAATAAATTAATTAATCACTCTTCAGTTATTGCAAATTTCTGTCAGTGCTGTAATTGAGGGGTCTAAACTCCCTTGGGGAATTAATTGGGTAGTCATACCTGGTTTTGTTCCTTTGTGACCTGCCCAGCTCTTACAGTGTTGGCACTATTCTTGCAGAAAATTTCTATCCTTGAGGGCAGAAAAGCTTGGTTTTAACCAACACATAGCGCTAGCACTGATGAGAGAACATGCAGTTACCACTTAGACCTGAAACAAAGAACCAAAATGAATACAAAACTCAAAGAATTTGGTGCATTTGCATTTGTTTTAGAAAAGTGCTTATGAAAATATTTTCTTTCAGCTTCATTCATGGTTCCAACACTTGCTCCAGATCTTCCCCTTTTTCCAGCCCTTCATACCCACGTAAAGCTATATCTCTCTCATAGTCCCAGTTGTTTGTGTAAACTGCCCTTCGATGTGCCCTTCAGCTTGATGGATTGGCTTGATTTTTCTGTTTTTGACTCAGACTCAGTGACTCTTCTTAGACCCAAACATGATCCTGCATGGATCTGATCCTGCTGTGGACTCCTGTCTGGTCCTGACCTTGCTTCCACTTTGCCTGAGTTTGCATGTTTGCAGCCTTGAGCTGCTCCTGCACCCACTAGTGCACCTGGAACATCAGGTGGCCATGGTGGCTAGCTAGGGTTGCTTTTCACCAACTGATTAAAAGAAAGGCTGAAACCCTTTGTTTCATAGTTCGAACTAGCCCTCGCTATCATCCATGACTTTATAGCCTTGAAGCTCTCCCTCTTCCCTGTCAGTTGCCATTGATGGGGTCTCCATCCTCCTAGTCCCCCAGGCCCATAGCCTCGGCTTCATCTTCGACTCGCACCTTACCTTCAAACCCTACATTGACTCCGTGGCCAAATCCTGTCGCTTCTCCCTCCACAACATTGCTAAGATCCACCCTTTTCTGTCTGTCTTCTCTGCCAAAACTCTCATCCACGCCCTAGTCATCTCACGCCTTGACTATTGTAACCTTCTCCTCGCTGACCTTCCCCACTCTCACCTTGCTTCCTTCATCTCTGTTCAAAACTCTGCTGCCAGGATCATCCACCAAGCCCGTCGCTTTGACCATGTGCGGCCTTTCCTTTCCTCCCTCCGCTGGCTCCCCCTTCCTGAGAGTATTCTGCACAACCTCCTTGTCTTCACCTACAAAGCCCTTCACAACCTTGCTCCCCCCTACCTCTCTGCCCTGATCTCCCTCCAAACCCCTGTTCGAGCACTCCGCTCCTCCTCCCTCACCCTCCCATGCCTCCCCTCCTCCGCCTTCGTCCCTTCTCCCGAGGATTATCCCCCACCTATTATCTGCAAACTCCTATTTTACTGTAACCAAGCCAAGAACGTGTACCTGAGTTCTCACATCCTCATGAATGTTGCATCCCTCATCTCTCCCTCTGTTCCCCCTTCCCTGTCTCCCCTCCCCCTGTCGTTAGATTGTAAGCTCTCGAGCAGGGACTGTGTCTATTTTATTCTATGTAAAGCGCCAGGTACATCGCTGGTACTATATAAATGATGATGATAATAATATTAATAATAATTAATTAATAATTGAAGCTAGACTACTGTAATGCAGTCTATGTGGAGCTGCTCTTGAAGACTTTTCAGAGGTGAATACAGCAGTCCACTTCCTGTCAGAGATGCCTCGCTGGGAATACACAGCTTTATTCTCTGTAAAGCGTTGATGAAACCTGGAAGGATTGTACCTCCAGTGGACGGTATTAAGTGTACCAAACTTCAGAAAGTTTGGATAAAGGAATCTGTTTTTTATAAGCAGTTTAACTGTGTAATTTTGCAAAAATCTGCATATACATTTGTTGCTGTAACTTCCTTGTCTCCCATCTAATGTGGATAACACTTGGCAATTGTATACCCCTCCCTGTGTTTACTATCTATGACAACGTTCAGAAAGATTGGATCAATGGTCCTGGTGTTATAAGCAATTAATATATAAATATATGTCTGATTGTAACATCTTTATAGTCCAACCAGTGTACATGAAATTTGGCAGAGCTGTATCTCACAACTTCCGGATCATCTCTGCCAAATATCGGAAAGATGTGAAAAAGGGTTCCAATTTTATAAGCCTGGACAGCATATGTAGAGAATGAGCCTATGCCAGGGTTTTTTTAGGTGTCACTGTGGTATAAGATCTATTTGTGCTGCCAATTGGCCAGCAGAAATGTCAACCAAATATCCTCATTCTGTGCTGTGACTACCCCAACTTCTCTTTCCCACTTGTTACTGGAAAGTTGGAAACATCTGATTACGAAAGAGCCAATAGAGATTCTCTTACGTCCTCTGTCACAGTGCTGCAGGATGTGATTATGATAACTAGCCAGCCCAGCAATCAGGAGTGTAAATCATGTCTCCTCATTGCTGGGATTCTATCCCCAAAGTCCCAGTTATGCCCCTTCTATGTCTGTCTCGGAGCCGCCCCCTATTCCCTCCTTGAAACCACCACCGATTGGCCTGTAAAGCTAGAAGCATGCAGTAATTGGTCAGTAAATGTGTCTGTCAGTCTGTTGGGTTGCTTCCCAGTCTCCCTCCTACAGCCTCCCTCCCCCTGCCAAGCCAGGTGCCTGCCTCTGACTGGCACTGCATGTGCTGCTATTTATCTNTTGAGGGCAGAAAAGCTTGGTTTTAACCAACACATAGCGCTAGCACTGATGAGAGAACATGCAGTTACCACTTAGACCTGAAACAAAGAACCAAAATGAATACAAAACTCAAAGAATTTGGTGCATTTGCATTTGTTTTAGAAAAGTGCTTATGAAAATATTTTCTTTCAGCTTCATTCATGGTTCCAACACTTGCTCCAGATCTTCCCCTTTTTCCAGCCCTTCATACCCACGTAAAGCTATATCTCTCTCATAGTCCCAGTTGTTTGTGTAAACTGCCCTTCGATGTGCCCTTCAGCTTGATGGATTGGCTTGATTTTTCTGTTTTTGACTCAGACTCAGTGACTCTTCTTAGACCCAAACATGATCCTGCATGGATCTGATCCTGCTGTGGACTCCTGTCTGGTCCTGACCTTGCTTCCACTTTGCCTGAGTTTGCATGTTTGCAGCCTTGAGCTGCTCCTGCACCCACTAGTGCACCTGGAACATCAGGTGGCCATGGTGGCTAGCTAGGGTTGCTTTTCACCAACTGATTAAAAGAAAGGCTGAAACCCTTTGTTTCATAGTTCGAACTAGCCCTCACTATCATCCATGACTTTATAGCCTTGAAGCTCTCCCTCTTCCCTGTCAGTTGCCATTGATGGGGTCTCCATCCTCCTAGTCCCCCAGGCCCATAGCCTCGGCTTCATCTTCGACTCGCACCTTACCTTCAAACCCTACATTGACTCCGTGGCCAAATCCTGTCGCTTCTCCCTCCACAACATTGCTAAGATCCACCCTTTTCTGTCTGTCTTCTCTGCCAAAACTCTCATCCACGCCCTAGTCATCTCACGCCTTGACTATTGTAACCTTCTCCTCGCTGACCTTCCCCACTCTCACCTTGCTTCCTTCATCTCTGTTCAAAACTCTGCTGCCAGGATCATCCACCAAGCCCGTCGCTTTGACCATGTGCGGCCTTTCCTTTCCTCCCTCCGCTGGCTCCCCCTTCCTGAGAGTATTCTGCACAACCTCCTTGTCTTCACCTACAAAGCCCTTCACAACCTTGCTCCCCCCTACCTCTCTGCCCTGATCTCCCTCCAAACCCCTGTTCGAGCACTCCGCTCCTCCTCCCTCACCCTCCCATGCCTCCCCTCCTCCGCCTTCGTCCCTTCTCCCGAGGATTATCCCCCACCTATTATCTGCAAACTCCTATTTTACTGTAACCAAGCCAAGAACGTGTACCTGAGTTCTCACATCCTCATGAATGTTGCATCCCTCATCTCTCCCTCTGTTCCCCCTTCCCTGTCTCCCCTCCCCCTGTCGTTAGATTGTAAGCTCTCGAGCAGGGACTGTGTCTATTTTATTCTATGTAAAGCGCCAGGTACATCGCTGGTACTATATAAATGATGATGATAATAATATTAATAATAATTAATTAATAATTGAAGCTAGACTACTGTAATGCAGTCTATGTGGAGCTGCTCTTGAAGACTTTTCAGAGGTGAATACAGCAGTCCACTTCCTGTCAGAGATGCCTCGCTGGGAATACACAGCTTTATTCTCTGTAAAGCGTTGATGAAACCTGGAAGGATTGTACCTCCAGTGGACGGTATTAAGTGTACCAAACTTCAGAAAGTTTGGATAAAGGAATCTGTTTTTTATAAGCAGTTTAACTGTGTAATTTTGCAAAAATCTGCATATACATTTGTTGCTGTAACTTCCTTGTCTCCCATCTAATGTGGATAACACTTGGCAATTGTATACCCCTCCCTGTGTTTACTATCTATGACAACGTTCAGAAAGATTGGATCAATGGTCCTGGTGTTATAAGCAATTAATATATAAATATATGTCTGATTGTAACATCTTTATAGTCCAACCAGTGTACATGAAATTTGGCAGAGCTGTATCTCACAACTTCCGGATCATCTCTGCCAAATATCGGAAAGATGTGAAAAAGGGTTCCAATTTTATAAGCCTGGACAGCATATGTAGAGAATGAGCCTATGCCAGGTTTTTTTTAGGTGTCACTGTGGTATAAGATCTATTTGTGCTGCCAATTGGCCAGCAGAAATGTCAACCAAATATCCTCATTCTGTGCTGTGACTACCCCAACTTCTCTTTCCCACTTGTTACTGGAAAGTTGGAAACATCTGATTACGAAAGAGCCAATAGAGATTCTCTTACGTCCTCTGTCACAGTGCTGCAGGATGTGATTATGATAACTAGCCAGCCCAGCAATCAGGAGTGTAAATCATGTCTCCTCATTGCTGGGATTCTATCCCCAAAGTCCCAGTTATGCCCCTTCTATGTCTGTCTCGGAGCCGCCCCCTATTCCCTCCTTGAAACCACCACCGATTGGCCTGTAAAGCTAGAAGCATGCAGTAATTGGTCAGTAAATGTGTCTGTCAGTCTGTTGGGTTGCTTCCCAGTCTCCCTCCTACAGCCTCCCTCCCCCTGCCAAGCCAGGTGCCTGCCTCTGACTGGCACTGCATGTGCTGCTATTTATCTGAATGATGGTCTTCAAGGGGACAACTTCAGTTGCTTATAAAATTGGGGCTCTTTATCAAATTGCCCTGTAGTTTGACAGATGACAGGGAAGGTGTGGGATACATTCCTACCAAATGTCTTGTAAACAGAATGGAATATAAAAACATTACAGCCAGAAATGCATTTTCAAGTTAATGACTTATAACATTTGGACCCTTTATCCAATCTATCTGAAATTTGGCAAGATTGGTAATTTGGGGGAGGGACATAATATTCCGAGGTTTCATGAAAATTGAACAGAAGATAAAGAAGTTGTAGCTAGGAATGTGTACAGAGCTTTTCTTAAAATCACAACATTCAATTACTTCTAAAATAAATTTCCCTTTATCCAATCTTTTAGAAAGTTGTTATATGTAGTGCCATCCATTGGGGGTACAATTTCCCCATGTTTCATCAGAATTGAATAAGAAACAAAAAAGGTATAGCTGGAAATACGTTTTTTAGTGTTCCCATTATTTCAAAAACAAAAATTTGTTTTCATTTTTGTTTTCATTATAATTATTTTTTGTTTTTGTTATAACAAAAATGAATTGCACACCCTTATTACAGACATCTGTAAACCCCAGCTTTTCCACTTCAGATTGAATAGAGGGTGTTAGAAGTAGAGGTAAAATGAGCAGTAGAATAACTGCTTGTGGGTTACTGTTTTTTCTAATTTCAAACAGATTGTAATTGACCCGAACAACATTCATTGAAACATTTGAGCAACCAATTTCTCACAATTTCATTTAGTTTGGTTCGGTTCACTTATTTAATGTGTTTCCAGTTTTCCATTTGTTTTCACGAGGAACAATGAAAATGCATGATGGAAAATATAAGTGGTAAAAACTTGGAAATGACTGAAATGAACAGAATGAACAACATAAAAATATGAAAACAGGGTAACTGATAGAAGATTAGCCAGGTAGTGTTCATTACACATTTAATTCATTTTAGGTTGAATCATTCAAATTCAACGGGGTTGCTTGTCTTGGTGGCAGGGCCGGCCCCAGGCGTGTGCCACATGTGCCCACGGCCAGCTGGGGCCCCGCGCTCGTCTGACTGAGAGGCAGACTGAAGCCAGCTTCTCCCCCAATAAGTTCTTCTGCCTCCCTTCCCTGGCTCTTGTCCCCATCCCTCACCTGCCTCTGCCTCCTAGTAGTGCTGCTGCAGCAGGAGCAGCAGCAACGGCAGGACACCTGGACAGGGAGATAAGCTGTTTGTTTATAAACAACTCCTTCCCATTTGAGTGATCAGAAGGTTNACCAAGCCAAGAACGTGTACCTGAGTTCTCACATCCTCATGAATGTTGCATCCCTCATCTCTCCCTCTGTTCCCCCTTCCCTGTCTCCCCTCCCCCTGTCGTTAGATTGTAAGCTCTCGAGCAGGGACTGTGTCTATTTTATTCTATGTAAAGCGCCAGGTACATCGCTGGTACTATATAAATGATGATGATAATAATATTAATAATAATTAATTAATAATTGAAGCTAGACTACTGTAATGCAGTCTATGTGGAGCTGCTCTTGAAGACTTTTCAGAGGTGAATACAGCAGTCCACTTCCTGTCAGAGATGCCTCGCTGGGAATACACAGCTTTATTCTCTGTAAAGCGTTGATGAAACCTGGAAGGATTGTACCTCCAGTGGACGGTATTAAGTGTACCAAACTTCAGAAAGTTTGGATAAAGGAATCTGTTTTTTATAAGCAGTTTAACTGTGTAATTTTGCAAAAATCTGCATATACATTTGTTGCTGTAACTTCCTTGTCTCCCATCTAATGTGGATAACACTTGGCAATTGTATACCCCTCCCTGTGTTTACTATCTATGACAACGTTCAGAAAGATTGGATCAATGGTCCTGGTGTTATAAGCAATTAATATATAAATATATGTCTGATTGTAACATCTTTATAGTCCAACCAGTGTACATGAAATTTGGCAGAGCTGTATCTCACAACTTCCGGATCATCTCTGCCAAATATCGGAAAGATGTGAAAAAGGGTTCCAATTTTATAAGCCTGGACAGCATATGTAGAGAATGAGCCTATGCCAGGTTTTTTTTAGGTGTCACTGTGGTATAAGATCTATTTGTGCTGCCAATTGGCCAGCAGAAATGTCAACCAAATATCCTCATTCTGTGCTGTGACTACCCCAACTTCTCTTTCCCACTTGTTACTGGAAAGTTGGAAACATCTGATTACGAAAGAGCCAATAGAGATTCTCTTACGTCCTCTGTCACAGTGCTGCAGGATGTGATTATGATAACTAGCCAGCCCAGCAATCAGGAGTGTAAATCATGTCTCCTCATTGCTGGGATTCTATCCCCAAAGTCCCAGTTATGCCCCTTCTATGTCTGTCTCGGAGCCGCCCCCTATTCCCTCCTTGAAACCACCACCGATTGGCCTGTAAAGCTAGAAGCATGCAGTAATTGGTCAGTAAATGTGTCTGTCAGTCTGTTGGGTTGCTTCCCAGTCTCCCTCCTACAGCCTCCCTCCCCCTGCCAAGCCAGGTGCCTGCCTCTGACTGGCACTGCATGTGCTGCTATTTATCTGAATGATGGTCTTCAAGGGGACAACTTCAGTTGCTTATAAAATTGGGGCTCTTTATCAAATTGCCCTGTAGTTTGACAGATGACAGGGAAGGTGTGGGATACATTCCTACCAAATGTCTTGTAAACAGAATGGAATATAAAAACATTACAGCCAGAAATGCATTTTCAAGTTAATGACTTATAACATTTGGACCCTTTATCCAATCTATCTGAAATTTGGCAAGATTGGTAATTTGGGGGAGGGACATAATATTCCGAGGTTTCATGAAAATTGAACAGAAGATAAAGAAGTTGTAGCTAGGAATGTGTACAGAGCTTTTCTTAAAATCACAACATTCAATTACTTCTAAAATAAATTTCCCTTAATCCAATCTTTTAGAAAGTTGTTACATGTAGTGCCATCCATTGGGGGTACAATTTCCCCATGTTTCATCAGAATTGAATAAGAAACAAAAAAGGTATAGCTGGAAATACGTTTTTTAGTGTTCCCATTATTTCAAAAACAAAAATTTGTTTTCATTTTTGTTTTCATTATAATTATTTTTTGTTTTTGTTATAACAAAAATGAATTGCACACCCTTATTACAGACATCTGTAAACCCCAGCTTTTCCACTTCAGATTGAATAGAGGGTGTTAGAAGTAGAGGTAAAATGAGCAGTAGAATAACTGCTTGTGGGTTACTGTTTTTTCTAATTTCAAACAGATTGTAATTGACCCGAACAACATTCATTGAAACATTTGAGCAACCAATTTCTCACAATTTCATTTAGTTTGGTTCGGTTCACTTATTTAATGTGTTTCCAGTTTTCCATTTGTTTTCACGAGGAACAATGAAAATGCATGATGGAAAAGATAAGTGGTAAAAACTTGGAAATGACTGAAATGAACAGAATGAACAACATAAAAATATGAAAACAGGGTAACTGATAGAAGATTAGCCAGGTAGTGTTCATTACACATTTAATTCATTTTAGGTTGAATCATTCAAATTCAACGGGGTTGCTTGTCTTGGTGGCAGGGCCGGCCCCAGGCGTGTGCCACATGTGCCCACGGCCAGCTGGGGCCCCGCGCTCGTCTGACTGAGAGGCAGACTGAAGCCAGCTTCTCCCCCAATAAGTTCTTCTGCCTCCCTTCCCTGGCTCTTGTCCCCATCCCTCACCTGCCTCTGCCTCCTAGTAGTGCTGCTGCAGCAGGAGCAGCAGCAACGGCAGGACACCTGGACAGGGAGATAAGCTGTTTGTTTATAAACAACTCCTTCCCATTTGAGTGATCAGAAGGTTGTTGCCTTGTAAAGAAGGTTCTTCGAGAGAGCTCCCAACATTCTCACAACTGGGTTGTGCATGCTCACCCCAGTCAATTAATAGACCACGTGATGGTCTCAAGCTCCTCTAGTATAAAAAGCACTCTTCCCCCTCCAGAATGAAAGTTCCTTCCAACCCTTTCTAGGAATATAAGAAAATTCCATGTGGGGCTGGAAGGGTGGGTGTTGTGAGAATGTTAGGAGCCGTCTCAAAGAACCTTGTTTACAAGGCAGCAACCTTCTGTTCTTCTTTGAGTGACTCCTTACAGGCCATTTTTACATGCATCTGCTGGGTGGGGGGTCCTTGGGTGGGGCATGCACATGACCACTCACCCCCCCACTCATCCACACCCACAGAGTAACCACCGTTTCCCCCGGTTGCTCCGTGCATGGGGGGGTGAGTGAGGATGCATGTTAGGTGGGCGCGCACATGCACCCCCACTCACCATGGGCACGTGCGCCATGTCGTTCACACAGGACTCCCCCATCCATGAACATGCAGAAATGTGCGTGTTCATGGGTGGGAGAGGTCCATGTAAAAAGGGCCACATTCTCACAACTGTCTTACTTATACTATCTTAGGTAGAAATCTAGGATGTAAAGCAATATCTATTCTATTTTGGAAAATCTGCAAATATGGTTCTGAGATTATTATGGCTTCTATTTCACTAACTCTTCTTAATGAAGTTATTGCTAACAGGAATACTGTCTTTAAACCCCCACCCCATAATCAGTTCATTTGCACCCCCCATATAATCAATTCACACTGCCCCGGGGGCACAAATGAAATAGCTATGGGTTGGGGGCTGGCGTGAATTGATTATATAGGGGGCAGGGGTGCAAATGAACTGGTTATGGGGTGAGGGCAATGTGAATGGATTATGGGGGCACAACTGAACTGGTTTATATAGATATATATCTTTTCATGGCATAATACGCTTAATAGGCTGGCTGCATTTTGGGTGTCTTGTGTGTTTGATAGTAGATCAAACACACAAGACATCCAAAAGGCACAGGTGGCACCAAGAGGGAACTGGCCCTGGAGGCCAGGCTGGCTAAGCTCACTCCCTCTTCCTCAGTAAGGCAACATATGCAGTCAGCCTCTCTGTGCCTGCCTCACTGTCCGCCAGGCTGCCGCTGCAGGAGTAATCGTAGACACTTAGCTGGGGAGGTGGTGGTGGGAGGAAGCGTTGGGAGACCATGCTTGTCTATGGCCGCTTGGCTGAGCCCCAGGTAAGACAGCCAAGGGGTGCCAAACCAGGGGGGAGAGAAGCATGGGGAGGCCATGCTTCTCCATGGCTTCTAGGAGGGATGGAGAATGGGAATCCTCTCTATCCAGAGAGAGTAAATTTTACATAAATTTACATATTTGCATAATTAGATGGGGCCTAATTATGCAAATTAGGCCTCGCACTAAGACTTCGCACATGGCTTCGCAAACCCTGGGGCCAGCCTTGCTTGGCGGGTACTCGTTTCCACTCTGTTTAAGAACTTTGTGTCTTTTCTGTGATAAATTGGCCTCTGCATTAGGGAAATCAGTATTTTGTAGCATAGGCATTTAACAACAGAGACTGGGTAATGCAGAAAATTGCCCTTGGTTTCTGCTATATCATTCCTTTAGAGTGCTACGCATTTTTCTACATTACTGAACCTTCTTTGTACTGTTCTAGAGCTAATACAACACATGCCTAAGTGAAAAAAGTTTTTGTATTCAAAGTAGGTTTTGTGCAACTAAACCTGTGAAACCTGGTTTCCTTGAAGGGAGTTCTGTTGGGGAATAATGTTTAATGTAGACCAGTGGGACGTATCAGCTACAAATGAGGTCATATCTCCCCTTCAGGTGCATATATTGATACAAAAATTCTGGGTTCCTACTTACCTTTGGGGTTGTCCTCCCGTTCACTAACTTTGGCCAAAATTGGTCCTTGGGGTCCAAAGTTGTAAAGAACATAAGTGCCATCCTGGGACAGAGTAAATGTTCATGTAGCTCAGAATCCTTGATCGTGTAGTAGCCAGCTGCTACTGTTTCAGAGAAGGGGACAACAGGTCCTAATGGGATAAACCATTTTCTGCTATTCATTCCCAGTCTTTGACAGAGATCTCATTCCCTAAACAACTTGATTAATAGCCATTTATGGACTTATTGTCTTGGAGGTAGTTATTGGGGACAGGCCGGTCTTCTAGCGCACCCCCTCCAGAAGGGGAAGGGACCACTTAGGATGGTCCGCCCTCGGAGGCTGATGGAACCCCAGCGGTTCCAAGAGGTCCTGAGGGAGTTAACCCTGGACGTGGACGGCCACTCTGTGGATGAGCTGGTTCAGCATTGGAACAACTTGCTGGAGGAGGCCATTGACAGGGTGGCTCCGAGACGCCTTCTGCCTTGGTCTCGTCACCGCAGGACCCCTTGGTTTACTGAGGGGCTGCGGTGTATGAAGCGTGTAGGCAGGAGGCTAGAGCGACGCTGGCGTCGGACTCGATCTGACTCCGATCGTCTTCTCCATAGGGCCCATTTGCGGTCCTATGTTGAGGCTGTGAGGACGGCGAGGAAGGAGTTCCTTGCGGTCCTCATAGCGTCTGCGAAGTCGCGTCCGGCGGAGCTGTTTCGGGTGGTGCGGGGGCTGGTTAGTCCGGCCTCCCTCCGCCTGGATGGGGACTTGTCCCGGGCCCGCTGTGAGGAGTTTGTCACCTACTTCGCAGACAAGATTGCTCGGATTCAGACCGACTTTGACGCTGGGTTGATGGCAGTAGGGGAAGAGCGCGGGGGGGCGGAGGGCCCGTCTGGTCCATCTTTGTGGGGAGAGTTTCGGGAAGTGACGCCGGCCGATGTGGTGGATGTCCTGGGGTCTGTGAGGGCCACGTGTTGTCAACTGGATCCGTGCCCGTCCTGGTTAATAAAAGCTTCCGGGGAGACGTTGGGGACGGTGCTGGCGAGGGTAGTGAATGCGTCCCTTCGGCAGGGGAGGTTGTCGCCTTGCCTTAAAGAGGCTGTGGTGCGCCCCCTGCTGAAAAAACCATCGTTGGACGTAGACGCGCTCGCCAGCTACCGACCTGTCTCTAACCTTCCCTTTTTAGGGAAGGTTATTGAGCGGGCAGTGGCGCTCCAGCTCCAGGGTCATCTAGATAATATCGGGCTCCTTGACCCTTTTCAATCTGGGTTCCGCCCCGGCTATGGCACCGAGACGGCGTTGGTGGCCTTGGTGGACGACCTCCGCCGGGAGATGGATGCGGGATGTTCGACATTTCTCATCCTGCTCGATCTCTCGGCCGCTTTTGACACCGTGGACCATGGGCTGCTGTTGAGACGACTGCGTGACCGGGGGGGTCTGGACGGGACTGTTCTTGAATGGTTCCGTTCATTCCTCTCGGGGAGGAGCCAACGGGTGGTGTTGGGGGAAGAAACATCGAGCCCCCGCGCCTTACCGTGTGGCGTTCCGCAGGGATCGATCTTGTCTCCATTATTATTTAACATCTATATGCAGCCCTTGGGGGAGGTCGTGAGAGGGTTCGGGGTGCGATGTCACCAGTATGCTGATGATACTCAGCTGTACCTCTCGTTTTCTACCGACCCAGACCCTGCTGTCTCGGTGCTATCCCAATGTTTGGAGGCCGTGGCGGATTGGATGCGGCGGAGCAGACTGAAGCTCAACCCAGATAAGACGGAGGTGATGGTTGTGGGGAGGGCGAAGGGGGTGGTGGCCCCCCTGATTGGGGGGGTTTGCCCCCCTGTAGCTCAGCAGGTCCGGAGTCTGGGGGTCATATTGGACGCAGACCTGCGTCTGGAGCGGCAGGTGGAGGCAGTCGCTAAGGCTGCTTTCCGCCAGCTATATCTAGTGCGTAGGCTGCGTCCGTATGTCTCCGGCCCGGACCTGGCCTCCCTCATCCATGCCTTCGTCACCTCGAGGCTCGACTACTGTAACCCGCTCTACGTGGGGCTTCCCTTGTTCTTGGTTCGGAGGCTGCAGCTAGTGCAGAATGCAGCGGCTCGTCTTCTTACGGGGACGGGCTGTCGGGAGCATATTACACCTGTGCTCCGAGCTCTGCACTGGCTGCCGATAGCGTGCCGGACCAAGTTCAAGGTGTTGGTGGTGATCTATAAAGCCCTACACGGTCTTGGCCCCTCATACCTTAGGGACCGCCTCGCCCTCCGTGCCCCAGAGCGGCTCATGCGGTCCACCGGGGGTGCCTTCCTGGAGGTCCCCCGTGTTAAGCAGGGGGCCACAATGGAGAGAGCATTCTCGGTAGTGGGGCCGCGGCTTTGGAACTCCCTTCCGGAGGAAGCTCGCCTGGCCCCTAGCCTGTTAACATTTCGACGAAACTGTAAGACCTGGCTGTTCGCCCAGGCCTTTGGGAGGGAGGGGTAGGGGGGTGTTTTTAGTTCCCCCACCTACTTGGGTTTTTATGTTGATCCTAGTCCTGTTTTAATGTTTTATAATATGTATGATGATTTTAATTGATTTTATTGTTTTAATATTTTGGAAGCCGCCCCGAGCTGCATGGCAGGAGGGGAGGGGTAGAAATTTATGGAAAAATAAAAAAATACCTTGCCCCACAGATCCCCTGCGCAAACCGTGCACGCACATGTCAATTGGAATGCATTGTGCTGTGTGGATCCCAAGGGGTTTGGGATTGTGGACACTGAGACATGGAAATGCATATTCTATGGCCACCTTGTCCGTTTATTTGGACCTAGGGAGCATTCTCCCCCATGTCCACTAGGAGGCAGCACCAACTTGCAACTGGGCATGCATAGGGAGAACGCGCCCTTGCTTCCCCAGTTGAAAGTTTGCCTCTGATCCGTTAGGAGCTGAAGCAGAGGCGACCCCCCCCCAAACAAACCCCCCTGCCCCCCTTCAAAATCCTCCTTTAAGGGGACTTCAAAGGCCTCAGGGAAGGGCAAGTACAGGAGCTTTTGCAAGCCTTCCCGAAAGCGATCCCTTAAGGATCTTATTGGCTCCTTTTCAGAGGAAGATGAGAGGGGATCACTCATGGAGGAGGGTGAACTCCCGGAGGCGGATTCAGACCCCGACTCCCCTCCCCACCCCCCGCCAAGCGCAAAAGAGGGGCCAGTCATGCCAGAACCCCACTGGCTACTGACTCAACCTCCTAGGAGGATTCTGATCAGGCCTCTTGTAGCCGTTCCCCTCACTCTTCAGACAGGGAGCCACCCGAGTGGGAAGACATCCTGTCAAGGGGACCTAAGGACCTGGGTAGGGAGCTACCGTCTGACCAGGGCCCAAAGATTCTAAAGCGAGCGGAAAGCGTTCCCAGAATTACTCCCAGAACCCCAAAGAAAAGGGACTCTGACTCTTCCTCTGTTGAGGATGACTCTGACAGGGACTATATCCCCAAACTGGACAGCAGATCAAGGGGAGTCACCCTTGACAGGGCGTTCGAAAAGATAATAAAGGCTCCATGGAAACAGCCCACCAAGTCCTTGAAACTGTCTAGGGTTCAGCAGTCCCTTTATACCTTCTCCAAGCACAGCGACCCCATCTTTAAACCCCCTCAGGTCGATGCGACTGCTGCCTCCCTAGCTCGACAGTCCGTATTCCCCTCCGAGGGAGACCTACTGCCCAAGGACTCCACTGATAAGGGAGTGGAAATCGGGCTCAGGAAGAGTTATGAGGCCCTAACCAATGTCCTACAAATGGCCACCACAGCTTCCTATGTATCCAGAGCCATCATGAAGTGGTTCAAGCTGGGCAAGAATCCAGACATAATGATCCCTCTATCCCGCAAGCTGGCCACTAACGTTACCCTCGCCCACGTCTTTTTAATTGACGCATCCATGGACATAGTCACCTGAGGTGCCAAGGGCATGGCTGCCAATGTAGCTGCCAGACGCAGACTGTGGCTCCGCTCTTGGCATGCAGACCCTCATGCAAAGAACCTTCTGGTTAATAGCAAGTTCAGAGGGGGCAAGCTTTTCCACTCCGCCTTGGACAAGGCTTTGACCGAGGCTTCAAACAAGGAAAGGAAGCACTCCCTCAACCAGGTGCAGTCTTTTAAAAACTTGTTTCGCCCCTTCCATTGTTTCTCACAGGGACCCAGACGTGGCTTGTCTACCAGCAATTCCTGGAACTTCCAGTCATGCGGCAGGGGGCATCGGGGTCACAGGGCGAAACCGAGCAGGTTCCTGACCCAATCTTCATACTCCAGGCGATCTGGATCCCCATCCTGCAAACAGGACTCCTGACTGCTCCGGGCCCTCCTTCCGAACCTCTGCCCGGGTTGGCGGCCGGCTGCTTCACTTAGCTCATAGGTGGGAACAAGCGACCGCGGAAGCCTGGGTCCTACAAACTGCGGCGAGGGGATACTCGATCAAATTCAAACACTAACCCAGGGAGTTCTTTCACGTATCTCCTCGCTCACGCATCGCCGCCAAGCATGCAGCAATGTGTCTCGAAGTCAACAGACTACAACTGATGGGAGCCATAGAAAGGGTACCGTGGCACGAAAAAGAAAGGGGTCTCTACTCCATCCTGTTCCTCGTGCAGAAAAAGAACGGAGAGTGGAGAGGAGTCCTCAACTTGAAGCGCCTGAACAAAGCACTCATGGCACAGCGATTCAAGATGGAAACCCTGGCCTCCATCTCCCTTTCCCTCTCGAAGGGCGACTGGCTCACCTCGCTGGACCTCAAGCACGCCTACCTACACACCCCCATCCTTCCAGCCCACAGACGATGGCTCTGCTTTTCCTACGAGAGCCAACACTGGCAATATCGAGCCCTCCCCTTCGGCCTCAGCACAGCCCCTCGAACGTTTACCAAGGTTCTCATTCCACTCATTGCGAACCTTTGGTTAGAGGGCATAGCCATCTTTCCCTACCTCGACAACCTGCTCATCCAGGCCCCATGCCAGGAACTCACCCTACTTCACCTCCAGCGTTCCATCTCCTACTTGGTGTACCACAGGTTCCTGATCAGTCGAGACAAGAGCCACCTCACTCCCACTCAACGGCTAGAACACCTGGGAGTGATCATCAATACCACCCTGGACAGGGTGTTCATTCCTCCTCTGCATGAACACAAAATCCGGAAACTCATAACGTTAGTACAGGCGCAACCTCATTCCCCCCTACAAACACTTCCATCTCTTCAAGACCTCATGGTAACCTGCATTCGTCATCTGTAATGAGCGCGATTTCACTCGTGTAAACTTCAGGTGTTACTTCGACCATGGCAGGTACATATCATCAATAACTCTCTTGCTTCCCTCAGTCAACCCAGAGACCCTCCTCTCCTTTGGTTGGTGGGAGGACCCTCACCGATTCGGACAGGGAGTCCCCCTAACGGAACCGACAAAGGTCATAATCATGACAGATGCCAGTCTCTCCGGCTGGGGTGCCCACCTAGACTCCAGTGTCCACAGGGCACCTGGTCCGCCCCAGACTTCCTTCACAGCATCAATTGTCTGGAGCTCAAAGCCATTTGACTAGCCCTACAACACTTCACCCATCAAGTGCAGGGGCGTCACATGTTAGTTTTCACAGACAACATGACAGTCATGGCTTACATCAACAATCAGGGGGGCTCACGATCTCAAATGCTCCACAAAGAGGCCTCTCACCTCCTGCGCTGGGCTGAAACTCATCTTCTCTTTTTGTCAGCTCTACACATACGAGGAGTAGGCAGTGTGGAGGCAGATTGGCTGAGCCGACAAACAGTGGACCCAGGGGAATGGTCCCTCAGCCAGTCGGCATTCCAGCTCATTGTTCACAGATTCGCCTCTCCAATCCTGGACCTATTTGCCTCCCCTGCCAACACCAAGTCGGCCCGATTCTTCAGCAGGGGTCCCCACCCCAAAGCCGAAGCACACAATGCTCTCAGCCAGCAATGGCCTCCGGGCCTCTTGTGCACCGTCCCCCCGTTTCCCCTCCTCAACCGGGTGATCCACAGGTGCAAACAACAACGGGCCACCGTCGTCTTCGTGGCTCCCTTCTGGTCTCGCAGACCGTGGTTCACAGACCTGATCACCTTGTCCTCCGGGGAGCACCTGGAACTCCCCATCGCCCCAGACCTGCTGTCCCAGGGTCTCCTTCACTACAACCAGCTAGGGTTCCTGAGACTGACAGCTTGGCTATTGAGACCATTGCCCTCCAGAGCTTCAGATACTCAGACTCTGTCGTACACACGCTGTTGGCGTCCAAACGCAAGTCCACGCAGCGTATTTATCAGTGTATCTGGGGGGTGTTTGTCAAATGGTGCCATGCTAATCAAGTGCCCCCTGAGTCCCCTTCCATAGCCCAGGTCCTCCAGTTTCTCCTAGAGGGTATAGACAAGGGGCTCTGGCCTAACACCCTCTCCAGGCAGCTAGCTGTGCTTGATAGCATCCTGGGGGCTTTCCGTGGCACTCGCCTGTCCTCCCATCCCCACTTACGCCAAATCTTGAGGGCCACTCATCGCATTTCCCCGCCCGTTGTCCATAGGTTCCCCTCCTGGAACCTCAATGTGGGGCTCAAGACCCTTACTACTGCTCCCTTTGAACCACTCAGGGAGGTCTCTCTACTTACTCTCTCTGAAGGTAGCTTTTTTGATTGCCCTTACATCCGCTAGAAGGGTCTCGGAGATCAGGGCCCTCTCTTACGGATCCTGCCCTGTGCACCTTCTGGAGGGAATTGGTCATCTTACGCCTTGACCCTTCCTTCTTGCCTTAGGTGTCCTCCCTCTTCCACCTGTCCCAGGAAGTGGTTCTCCCTTCCTTCTGTCTTTGCCCTCGTCACCATTTAGAAGAATTGTGGCATACCCTTGACGTACGCAGGGCTCTTAAAATCTATAATGCTCTGCGCCCTTCTGGCACTCCTCCTGCCTCTTGGTAAGCTATCACCCTCGCTCAAAAGGCTAGAGGGCTTCCAAGACGGTCATCTCCAGGATCTTGGCCTTTATCGCCGAGGCTTATAAGGCTGCAGGTCTCCCATCTCCCGCTCCAGTTCTAGCCCACTCCACACGTGGAGCTGCCACAAATTGGGCATCTAGGTTCAGGGCCCCACTTGGTGAGATATGTAAGGCAGCCACCTGGAAAAGCCTTCATACCTTCACCAAGCACTATAAAATTGATCTTCTTGAGTCCGCCGAGGCCGCTTTTGGATGACAGCTTTTACAGGCGGTACTGGGTTCACCTTAAACAATCTGTCCCTCCCTGCCGAATTGCCTTACTGCTCTGTTACCTCCCTAGGTCTGAATAAATGGACAAGAAGGCCATAGACAGGGCAGTTGGGTTTCTTACCTGGTGAATTGCCCTTCTATTGCCTTTGAAGGAAGTTATCCGACCCACCCGGGGATTTTTTGTTTCTGAAATTTCTACCGTGCTCTTTGGGTGGGTCTCTTGTTACACCCTCTTTTGTGGTTCCTGCTTCTCCTTGTATTTCCCCTTTTGTTCGGGGAAGGTTGTATTTTCTTTCATTACAGAATTTCTTGGATCTTTTGGCTGTGGTACACCTGGGGAAGTGAGGGCGTGATCCTCCCTACGAATGCCCAGTTGAAAGTCGGTGCTGCCTCCTAGTGGACATGGGGGAGAACGCTCCCTAGGTCTAAATAACCTCCCTCAAAGGCAATAGAAGGGCAATTCACCAGGTAAGAAACCCAATTGCCCTTTTGGTCCCAGGATGATCATGCCATAGGTAACCAAACTAAAAATATTATGCAAGATAAAGTACCTTCCAACAAGGCAGATGGCAGTTGTGATCTTTCTCCTTTTCTTAGTGTGCAATACAAGAGACTCAAAGTACAGCAACAGTAGTTATTTACTTTGTGTTAATGTTTATCTTTTGGGCAGGAGCAGCGCACAATCCTGTATGGTAGTTTACATTTTATTCAGCATTGTTGTCTAGTTTGCTTGCCAATCTAGTCTGAGATATGTATTTGTGCCCTCTCCCTTACCATAGTATTTGAGTTCTCACAAAGGATCTTTTGTTAAAAAGTTGAAACCTTACACTTGTCTTCAAACATTTTTATGGCCTGTATTACAGGGCAGCAAACAGGAAATTACAGTAAGTGGAAGATAAAATCTTAATTGTCCTGAATGTGATTTTTTATGTAGCCCCACTAGACCTTAGATACTGAGGTCATACTATTTTTGTGTGTGTCGTCCTCGTTCCCCTCCTCCTGTTTGAACTGTCTAGTTTCTGGTGGTTATGATTTCTATGGCAAATTTATCCATCTATTTTATAATTTTGTGTGTGATTGTTTAGTGTTTGTGAACAGTAGTGGATTGGCTGCCCTGAAGACTGGCTGACTGACTGTTTAATAAATTAATTCCTGTACAATGCAAATAGTGGCTGTGCAACCTTTTCCACATTGCTCCACCAGACAAGGCAAACTCTAAGAGTTAGGCATTGGGTATCTCTGCATGTAATGTTTGCCACCATTCCAGCTGCCAAACATTGGAGCAAAACATCATGTTTGCTCATACAAACACGGGAACTAGCCACGAAGGAAACACGGATTGGCTGAGATTTGTTCTTCAGAACAAATCCGGGGAACTCCTCAGCAGACCTGAGGAGAGAATGCCATGGAATGAACGTTTGTTCACCAGGCTTGGGCTTTGTGCGTGACAATTTCCCCAGAAGCAGGAGGATCCTTGCTTTGGGAACAAGCAGCCCCAGCTGCTTGGTCAGTTTCAGAGCAGGCGCTTTGTCTTGCAGCCTGAGGCTGTCTGGTTAGTCCAAACTTCACCTGTTTGTGCTGCCATCCCTGTTGAGCAGATTCCACAAGGTGGCAACATAAACACAGAACAGCATGAATGTTTGTTCATACTCTTCCACCTTGGGATGATGTTGCAGTGTAAACCGATTTCCCCATTGTTCACTGTAGCATGTAGAGCCACCTGTTGTTTTATTCTGACGTTAGTTTAATCTCTGAACGGGGACAGTCAGTAAACGTGCTAGTAACAGCAGAATAACCAGCCAAAACGGGTGGTCAGCTCTGCTCCCTTTGCCCCCACAGCTCTGCCCACTGACTTTTACTATCATGTGCCTGAGTTAAATCAAACGCCACCAAATGCACTTGCTCTCTCATTTTCTCTTCCCAGTGACTTCCACACCTGGAAATGCCATTTTGCTTCCTGCTCCTGGCATTTGAATTTGGGGGGAAATATATTGCAGAGGCTCTGCTCGCTCCGCCAGTTGCTTGGACATATAAATGCCAGCAGAAAGAATGTTAGTACAGAGGCAGTTTGCCCCTTGATTTCAGACCCTTGGTGACCTCCAGGGTGACATGTTTTGCTACAGTAGGAGACTATTTCCTGTGCCCCAAACCTATGGGAGATATGTTCCTCTGTTTCCCCCATTCCGCCATGGCTAGGACTGGCAGCTTTGGTGGTGGACTTTGTAATGCAAACCACAAGCCAGTAGGAAGCAGAATGTTGACCACCTGTTATATATGGACTCCTATAAGTGTGTGTGTGTGTGTGTGTGTACACGTACGTGTGTGTGCATATATATATATATATATATATATATATATATATATATATATATATATTTTTTTTTTTTAAAAAAACAACTAAAAATATGCTTGCTAGTAGGCTAGATTTTGTGCGCCAGACTTGTATCTATACCAGAAAGGAGCTAGGAAATGTGCTCCAGACTCATGCTTCCAAGAAAAATTAATTTTATAGTATGTTAAATTCACTCGCATGTCCTTCTAAATCTCAACTTGCTCTCACACTTTTGTCCTTTCTTGATTAAAACAATGTACTGGTTGTTGTTAAAGTAATTGTATACGCAGAATATATTCTGTGCATTTCCCTATCTATGGAAGCAGAAAAATATTGTTGGCAACTGGCTTAGGCAAATTTTTGTATTAGTGCTTTTTTTTTAATTAAAGTCCTTTCAAATCAAGTAGTCCAAAATAACAACAATGCCGATATATATCATATAAAAATGGAAAGCTACTCTGTTTGCAGCTGTCATTGGGCTTACCACCACTTTGAGACCATCTGTCTAATCTACTTACAGCCATGTAGCACAGTATCTGAACGTCTGTCTATAATCAAAATATAGGTGCTTCAGCCTCTGTTTTTGTCTAAGAAATTTAAAGTAGGAGGCTTCCGTTTTCCTTATCCTTCTAGTAGTAGTACGCTCTTCCAACAACACAAAATACGAAACTTTGTTTTGTTTTATGAATGGGCACCCTTCAGGGCTCCTAATACATTAATCCTTAAGCATTTTATGCTGGGATGTTGCAAACTAAGATGGCTACAGGAGATTTTTATTTTTACACACACACACATATAAATATAATTATATATATATGTGTGTGTGTGTGTGTGTGTAAAAACACTCTAATGCATTAAATCCATTGCATTAGGGTGACGAAGGGCACTATCTTTTGGGATAGCATTCGCCCTAGCAGTTAATGAAGGAAACTGTTGTCTGCTCCTGTCTATCCCTATGGAAGATAGTAGTCATAGATTGTAAGCTCTCAGACAGGGACCATGTCTATCTTATTTTCTGTAAAGTGCCAGGTACATTGCTGGTGCTATATAAATGCTTATAATAATAACAACAATGATAAAGTAGTATCAACCCTTCTGCTGCTTTTATCTTTATGTATAGCCTCTGCTACTTGTCAGATAGCAAATGGTGACGTGTTAAGTAATGGCCTACTTGACAGCTGTTTAGTAGCAATGATTAATGATCAGGGAAAGGCTCCAGTATGGACCTTCTATGCTTCCTTCCAGTTATTCTGTTCCAGAATGATACATTTTGGAATTATTATCTTGAGATATTGGGTATTTTCAGAAGTGAGGCTACCATGCTTAGACCCAATCCAGGGTAACAGCCACCACCTTGTCCCGGGGTAAGTTGATACCCAGAACGGATAAGACGGTGCGCCTTACCACACTTTGCCCCGAACTGTGGTAACACTTATCACCTGTTCCCTGCGGTTTTCCGAGATCATAACCAGTGGTAACTGCTACCATGGTTTGGGGCAAAGCGTGGTGAACAGCTGCCGAACAGAAGTGATGGTGGTTGTGACCCCGGGGTGAAGTAAAGTGTGGCTAGTGTTGCATCTGAAAATACTGGATGGGTAGAGAGAGGAGGGTGGAGGGGCTACTTGCTATTGCAGGAAGTCAGACATATGGAAGTATTGCTGTTTGGCTAATTGCTACTTGATGAATACTTTGTGTAAAAGCAGCCTTAGTGGACTGCAAGGCTGTGAAGGTTGGTTTTGAGACACTGACCTCTTTAGAAAAAAGATAGAACAGCTGGTCAGATCCACCTTCTCTCTCCCCACCCCCACAAAAAATCTATAACTCCTGTGAAATAGTATAGAGCTGTGTCAAGGGGAAGCTGGTGCATGCAGAGAAACTCACTGTTTCTTGCTCTTTGCAATTTCTCTTTCTTCATCCCACTCGCTATCCCATGCTCAAGAATCAAATCAAACCTGAATTTCTACAGATGTTACACAGGAGTAAATCTTCCCCAGTACTGCAGTGCTGATGCACCTTCAGAACAAAAGCCTGTTCTGAAAGAATGTTAAGAACCAAAACAGACATGTGGCATTTCAACAAACAGCATTTCAGTTGACATGCTTATTTTAGGTTAGCTTCATTTCAGTTCAGAATTCTGGTATTGATTGACAGCCATATGGCTGGTTCAGTAAATAATAATAATAATAATAATTAATATAATGCTGTTAGTCTGATTCCTTTGAATCTATACAGTGAAAGACTTTCTGCCATACTTTTCTTTCCGCCATATCTCGTTTTCTCCAAGCATTATGAATGTAATTGTACAATTATAAAAGCAGAACAGTTGTTCCAAACCTAATGTTCCCATTTTCACAATTCAAATTTATCTGCAGTATTAGTTCTAGGCACTGTATAAACATATAGCAAGACGCTGACCTTGCCCCGAAGAGCTTTGCAGTCTAAAGAGATGAGAGAGACGAGGGCTAGGAGGGGAAATGGGTTGATGACTTGCATAAAGTCACTCTCAGGCCAGGGATTAAGCCCAAGTTTCCTGACATCCAGTCAAGTGTCCACTAGACCATAGTTGCTAATCTTTTTTTATTTTATTTTATTTTTGGTTTGTGATATTCTATGCCAGTAGCTAAACTGGAGCTGTTGCAATACATACAGCTCAAAGCACTGGTGAGATTAGGGCATGCCCCATTATTTTCTTGTGCAGCCCCTGTTGTCATCTCTTACATTGTTCACATGAGTATCTAATCAGGGAAATAAGCCCGTACCTCACTACACCCTGGCTTTCATTCACACAAGTATAGAATTTCTGTTGAGCCAAAAGGGGGGAAGTTATCACCTTCCTCAGCCCCATGTGAGTATTTGGGTTGTTGGAGGCTTTTAACTGGCAGCTGTGATGCAAGGGTAGGGATTACAGCCCGTGGCGGTTTCTCTTGATCTAGCAACCTTTTTATCACCTGCTGATGCAGAAAAGCTGTTAGACTGTATACCTTTTAGGGTAGGGATTTTCTTTTTGTTAAATATTTGTATACTGCCTGGCATGGTGGAACCGTGGTCCTGAAGTTTCTAGGTGTTGCTGCAGTACAGGCAATAATACAGAACTAAACAAAAGAATGGCAGAGCTAACTGGGTTAGGTGGGTGAGTGCTTGAGATGTAAAGAGGGGGGAAAAGACAGGGGTTGGTGACTGCTGGGACTCATGGTGTTTCTAGACCAGAGGTTCCCAACCTAGGGATCAGGGCCTAAATGGAGTCGCACCATCTGTAGATGGGGGGTCACAATCCACTTATTTGATAGTTTTGCATCCCATTGAGTCATGGAACTATATTTAATCTCAAAAAGGGGCCACGCCAACAAAACGTTGAGAAACTACTGTTCTACGTGTGTGGGCAGAGGATGCCAAGGCCTGTGGCTGGTCGGGTACTTAGGATCATCTTGGGTGGCCTGATGTAGTTGGTAGCAGTATCAGTGAAAGGAGAGGAAAGTTTGGCAGATATTTGATTCCTCAGATTGTGCTGTTGCCTTCTGGGACCTTCTGTTCCTGTTGTTCCTGCCCTGATCAACAGCAGAAGATAGTATGAGAGACTATGCTCGGCTGCCTTCTTAGCAGGTGCCATGGCCGTCTCTAGCAATCAGAGATACGTACCTGTGGCTTTTAGATAGTTGCATGAGATTCTATTTGAAATGCAGGAATATGCAACAGATATGAATAACATACAATATTTGTGACGTTGAGCATCCTGCTAGATCATATTGCCTCTCATTCTGCAAAAAATGATTTAATACGCTTCCATGAGCAAAAGCTTCCTGTTGATCCTGGATAGGTAGCCCTGTCAAGTCTTCATAAGCAAGTACATGCTTGGGCTGGTATTTTCAATACACTTTTTAAAAAAAACAAAAACTTATTTTATTGGTTAATCATGTATAAAGCTCTTAAGCAAAGACTAAATCAGAAGTTGTCAAGAAACATTCACTTCCTTCTGGGTTTCTTGGTTAAGTGTCTGGCTTGATCTTTTACTTTGCCTTAACCGTGATTTATTGTTGCTTGTCATTTGAGCATCAGTGATGATTTAGTACATCACTACAGAGAGGAGGAATTTTTTTCATGGCCGCATAGGTTTTTGGCTCGTGCAAATTTTTTTGTCTAGACAGCAGGTGGAATATGTCAGAAATGCACTACACTACCTTTTACCTTGGGTTAGCCTAAGCTGCAACATTGAAACAAATAGGTATTTGATTAAAAGAAAGGTAAAACGGGGGGTGAAACAAATAGCAAATTTAATATTTGTGAATATTATCTGCATTTTTGGATAGCCCTCCAAATATCCAGACAATATGCACAATCAAAATGGATACAGTATTCACAAATCTGTTTATTATTATTATTATTATTATTATTATTATTATTATTATTATTATTATTATTAGCAAGCATTTATATAGCACCAGCAGTGTACCTGGTGCTTTACAAATTAATTGAATACACATGGTCCCTGCCCTAGGGCCTACAATATGGTGGGCGGGGGAGACGAAGGAAGGGAAACAGAGGGAGAGACAAGGAGTGTAACATTCATGAAGATGCCAGGTGCACGCGCTTGGCTGTTTATCTGGGTCTTCTAGTTTGCTTACTATAATAATAATAATAATAATAATAATAGGTCATTGTGTCCGAAGCCAGTCAACATACATAACATACAAAACTCCCTCGAGGGAACTTAACAAACTAAAAATGATAAATAAATTTAAGAAGGGAGGTAAACCCTTTAAACACTTTTAGACCCCCCCCCATCATTATAAATACTATTATGCTTCAGCTATACATCCTACATCCTTGCCAACAAATGGGGCCCCTGCAGAAAACTTAAGCATTACAGCAACATTACAATCCCCAAACAGAGTTCTTAAACTTAAGAAATAAGGAGCGTTTGCTAAACGCTACTTGCAGAAACTGGGCTACCGCAGCCGTAATAGCAGGATCTTCATCGTCCAGAGCCAAAACAGAAAAATTGTGGTCAGAGCGATGTGGAAACTTGGAAAAAAACTTGGCCATATACTTGGGGCGAATACTGTCGTAAAGATGACAAATCACTAATATGTGGGACACCGTCTCAACGTGCTGTCAGTCGAATGGACAGAGCCAATCCAAGAACTGAATACCCTGAAATCAGCCCTTCAACACCGCCGACAGCAAAGCATTGAGACGGGCACACATGAACAGATATTTGCCCCCTGGCGAGGTGGAGGAGAGGAGATAAGGGGCCAGACTTGGTCTAGATTTCACATAATGGAGATAATCAGTCAGATGCTTGCTGGCTCTAATAGCTGCTGTCTCCTCTTGTAAGTCTCTGTCTCCTATCCTACACCTGAGGTCCCTCATAGCCACTACCGGGGCCTTCCCCATCCAATAATCGGGATGAAAACCCAGTTGCCGCAAAAATAGTTTTTTGGCCCGGCGCCAAGAACTATCAAATGAGTTCTTCTTCAAATAAGTCACCAGACCTGTACTGGGAAAAAGATTTAACTTGACCCAGAATTTCATAGCAGTTGCCCAGGCCATGGTGGACCACCTTACCTGGCCGGCCTCAAGCCTAATAGCCACATGTGGAGTAGCACCAGGGACCCTGTTCACAAGAAGTGGCTGTTTGAGCCACTTCTTGTGAATTAGATCCGTGCCCATCCTGACTAGTTAAGAGGTGCCAGGAGACACCGGTGGGGCCAGTGCTGGCTGGGGTGGTCAACACCTCCCTACGGGAGGGCAGAGTGCCGAGCTGTCTCAAGGAGGCAGTGGTGCAGCCTCTGTTCAAGAAGCCATCGCTTGACGCTGACTCCCCTGCCAGCTATCGGCCTGTCTCTAATGGGTAGTGGCTCAGCAGCTCCAGGGGCATCTTGACCTCATCAGTTACCTTGATCCTTCGCAGTCTGGCTTCCGTCCGGGGCATGGCACTGAGACAGCACTTGTGACCTTGGTGGATGACCTTTGCCGAGAAAAGGACCGGGGTCGATCGACCCTACTGGTCCTTTTAGATCTATCGGCAGCATTTGATACCGTTGACCACAAGATGTTGGTGGTGCACCTGTGGGACAGTGCGGGGGTGGGCGGGATCGTTCTTGAATGGTTCCGTTCATTCCTGATTGGAAGAACTTAACGGGTGGTACTCGGTGATTATTTTTCATCTTACCAGGACCTCCCATGTGGGGTCCCGCAGGGTTCGGTTCTGTCCCATCTCCTGTTCAACGCCTATATGCAGCTGCTTGGCGAGGTGATCAGAGAATTTGGGGTGAGGTGTCGTTACTATGCGGATGACACCCAACTGTATCTCTCATTTTCGACCGACCCAGGCCCAGCTGTCTTGGTGCTTGCCCGGTGTTTGGCAGCTGTGGGGGACTGGATGAGGGCTAACCAACCGTGACTGAATCCTGACAAGACGGAGGTGATGCTAGTGGGTATGTCGGCAGAGTCAACAGCTCCATCGATCGATGGAGTTTGCCCTCCACTGATGTCCCAGGTGCGGAACTTGGGGGTGCTCCTCGATGCACTGCTCCACCTAGTTTTCCAGATGGAGGCTGTGGCAAGGAGTGCCTTCCGCCAGTTACATCTGGTGCGGCAGCTTCAGACGCTGGTTTCGGTTAAGGATCTGGCCACGATCATCCATGCTTTTATTACCTCTCCATTAGACTATGCAATGCACTCTACGTGGGGCTACCTATGGTAACAGCTTGGAAGCTGCAGCTGGTGCAGAATGCGGCAGCCTGGTTCCTGGTGGGGTTGGGCCACCGGGCGCACGTTACACCAGTGCTCCGATCTCTGCACTGGCTGCCAATAGTCTGTTGGTTTTAACCTATAAAGCCTTACACGGCCTAGGCCCTGCTTATTTGCGAGACTGCCTCACTCCCCGGGTTCTAGATCGGCCCCTGTGGTCAACCGGGTGTGCCTTGATGGAGGTCTCCCAGATTTCCCGGGGGGCCACGCAGAATAGGGCGTTCTCGGTTGCTGCACTGCGCCTCTGTAATTCCCTCCTGGTGGGGGTACAGATCTTCCAGCCTTCCGTAGGAACTGCAAAACCTGGGTGTTCCATCAGGCATTTGGCGAGGGAGAAGGGGGGTGGGGGCGCGTGTTTGCTTGTGTTTTTTATGCTTTATGTTTTTTATTGTTTAAAATTGTTTTATACTGTGCTTATATTATGTTGTTAGCTGCTCTGGGCCGCCTGTGGCGGGATAGAGTTGGATATAAATTCCGTAAATAAATAAATGTGCAGAAGCAGTCAAAAAAGCAAACAGAACGCTAGGAGTTATTCACAAAGGGATAGAGAAGAATAAAACTGAGGGTGTCATAATGACTCTATACAAATCAGTAGTGCGACTGCACCTGGAATATTGTGTGCCGTTCTAGTCGCCCCATCTCAAAAAAGACATAGCTGAACTAGAAAAGGTACAGAGAAGGGCAACGAGAATGATAAAGGGTATGGAACGGCTTCTGTACAAAGAAAGGCTTGACAAGCTAGGTCTCTTCAGCTTAGAGAAGAGAAGACTGAGAGGGGACATAATTAGAGGTTTATAAAATCTTGAGTGGTATGGAACATGTAGATAGGGAACCGTTGTTTACCCTCTCAAAAAGTACTAGAAGTAGGGACCACTCCATGAAACTAGCTTCTGGCAGATTAAAAACAAATAAAAGGAAGTACTTTTTCACTCAACGCATAATTAGCATATGGAATTTGTTGCCAGAGGACGTTGTCAAGGCCAGTAGTATAGCTGGGTTTTAAAAAGGACTGGATAAGTTCTTGGACAATAGGTCCATTAACCAAGTGACTTACGGATGAACGTCTTACTGTCGGGAGCTGGGAGTGAACAACGGGGAATGGATTGCCCATTGTGACTGTTGGTTCTTTTCCCATGCAATCAAGATTGGCCACTGTTGGAAGACAGGGTGCTGGGCTTGATGGACCATTGCTCTGACTCGGTATAGCACTACTTATGTTCTTATGTACAGTTGGGAAACTGAGGTTGAGACTCACGGCCACCTTGTGAGTTCATAGGAAGATGAGATTTGAACCCTTGTTCTATGTCCAAGTCCAACACCTTACCCACTAGGCTCCACAGGCTCTTGCTTGCTGATGGCTGTGTCACATCACCCATCCAAAAGACTTTTCACAGAGGCTTGTAAGAAATCTGACCTCAGTATCAAAGTCTGAAGAAGATCCAGTTTAGCTCAACAATTGTATGTGCCACTCAGGGTGTTTTTACACAAGACAGTTCGGTGTCTGTCTGTCTGTCTGTCTGTCTGTCTGTCTGTCTGTCTGTCTGTCTGTCTGTCTGTCTGCAGTCTTCGTGTGGGGCAAGTGCATGGGCGCGCTGTTTGGGGAGGGAGCTTCACACGAGCAGCCCCCCACACAGCTGCCCTGTCCATGCACTGCCCACCCTCTCCATGCACGGGGCACTCCATTTTTCCCCAGAGTGACCTGTGCATGGACTGGGTGGGCAGTGCATGGGTCACCAGAGCACGCACCGGCTTCAGACAAGACCTCTTCCATGTGGACGGTGCCTGTCCATGAGTGGGGGTGTTGTGTGATACGACACGGTATTATCAGTATTATCACAGGAGGGCACATGCTGTCTGCACTGGATAGGCTCACCACCCTTGGGGACACCATATTACATGATGCACTGTTAGATGATGACATGAACCACAAATAGTTTAATAATATTACAGGCTAAAGGGGGCATTAAATTTGCAGCTAGTCTTAAGGTTTACAAGACAATAGTGATAACATATTTTCTGCACATGTGAGATAATTGGATCACTTACAGTTGCCACATCTGAAAACATAATTTCCACTTAAGAAATTAATTCCACTTAGGAAAATAATTTCCACTTAGGAAAGACCCAAGGTCTTCATTCCATGAAGACTTGTGCATGAAGTTCATTGTACTTCTCACATGTTTGCAGAATCATGGAACCCTAATTGGGCAAAACCTGATTGGACAGTTTTACTTTCTCTCTCTCCACTAAAGAGGAATATATTAGGGAATCTCTCTGAAGAGAGAAGTTGCAACAGATGTGGGGAGAGTGAAGATGCTGAAAATTGAGAGCTGACTTGTTAAAGAGTGGGTAAGAGTGTTTTCTCCAGTGGGAAAAGTCGGGAGTCAGCCAGCAAGTTGGGAGGATAGCTGCAGAAGTATCGGAAAGCTTTATTATAAGTTGAAAGTTCAGGAGTGAGTGGTGGTGTAAAGCAAAATGGAAATAAATATGGGGGGAAATATTCACAAAGATTATTCTCCTTTTGGATACACAACCAACTATCCAAAGGAAGCTTTGACATCTGTGCAAAGTTTGCATATTGGTTACTTTGTTTACTTCATTTTGGTGTTTCAGTTAATTTCATTGACTTGTTCAGTTGTACAAAAATAAAGCAAACCGAGAGCCAAAAACAAAACACTGAAATAATTGAAATGAATATCTGAACCAAGAAGGAAAGAGCAACACACACAGTGTGCTTCATGTCCAGGATCACCAAAATCCTTCAAAGTGTCTGACTATATTGAATTCAATATTTCCTGCAGATATTTATTGCAGCTGTAGTGTAAAAAAGTGATCTAGTTAGGATGTGCCTAGGAACAGATTTGTTTGGCAAAGTTTTTTACAAATCTGATCCAATTCTCCTTGTGGTATTTTTATTTTATTTTTGTAAACCTTGTATTCTCTACAATTTAAAAGGGTAAGAAATCTGAACTGCTTGATAGTGGCTGAGCAAGTATTAGAACTGTTTTGCTCCTGGCTACTGCAGCAACCCGCCTCTGACTTGTAAACTAAATTATGTGTCTGGACAATCTCCTTCTGCCTTAAAACAAACAGTATCCCAAAAGACTGTATCCACATTATATCATTGCTACTTATTCTTACTTGAGGTGTGATGCCATTAAAATTCAGTATCTTATTCAGTTTGGTATCACTGTATGTGTTAACGGAATATGTATTGAAGCAACAGCTGCCAGGATCATTTGAAAATGCTGCCATATTGAAAAATGTTATAATTTTTGCAATATGGGAGCCTTTTCAAATGATCCCAACAGCTGTTGTTTCAATATGTATTCCATTTGTGTGTGTGTGTATATATGTATGTGTATATATGTATGTATGTATATAAAATTAGTTGCTCTTTATATACAGTATCCTATTACCAGGATATTGTATTTGCTGCATGGAAAAAGTCTGCTCTGCTTTGGATTATTGTCTTGTAGTTAACAGGATATTTCATAGCTGTGTAATGTAGTGTTTAGAAAAATGGAAAAATACAGTTAAAGATGTGCATAGAAATGACTACTGAAGATATTAAAAGACCATTGTTCTTACTATACAATGCACCAACAACCACACTATTACTGCTTTGGTGCATTTTCTCTGGTGAAGTCTGATGTATTATCAGCTGCTGTTTTTAGGAGGGGCGGGATAAAAATCTAATAAATAAATAAAATAAATAATTTATTATTATTATTATTATTTTATTAGCATTTCTATAGCACCTGCGATGTACCTGGCGCTTTACAGACAAAGTTTCTTTTGAAATCTATGGTGTAAATTACACATTGCTTTTTTTCAGGTTAATTTTTTCCCCAGACACTATGTTTAGAAGTTAATATATTTTCAGCTGGTAAGTTGACATATATTTTGATGGAGTATTTTTATCTTAACAAAATATTTTAAGAAATTTAAAATCTGGGTTGAAGAATAGACCAATGTTATCTAGAATCCCGGTCCTGTAAGTCCTGGTGTATCTAGTTAACCTTACTTGTTGAACAAGTCAGTGAAACTTGAATAAAAGTTGTATGTGCATGTCATGCATAACTGTTTGTACTATTTGGGCCTACCATATGCAATGGGGAACTCCACCACATACATCTTAATTCTTTATTGCATGGCAAAAAATGTGTATAGGGCAACTAAAAGTTAAAGTAACTACCGTATGATAACATTTTTCCAAATAAAACAGGTAGGTGGTTTTAGGATTAACTGCTTACAGAGTTGGGTATATATAGTAATTCAGCAAACAGCATCTGAAATAACTGTAAATGTAGGCTACTATTGACCTTTAAATAAGTGGTTGTAATTAATCTTACTGAGACAGACAAACGGTTGTGCCAGGTTTCCATCCAATAGGACTGAAAAATGGTAAGATATTGAATGAATGAATTGTTTATTAAAGCGTGGCCATTGGCCATTGCAAAACAATTTATACAAAACGAGAAGATGATTCCAAATACAAACTTAAATTAAAAACTTAAAAGAGAGGGAGGGTAAGAGCAGCATCCTCCCACTTAAACCTAGTAAAATGTACATACACACAAAAGAAGCCACAATCGGGAGGGAAAGGCGAACCCCCTCGGGAGAGATTGCATCATATTCAGCTTGAAGGGTCAACAGAGATTGGGCACCAAATAGTTGGCTTAAAGCCACAAAATAACAGCAATCTGGTCTAAGTTCTATTCAAGTGCTTAGACAAAGTGGCCAGCATAATGTTAACTTTTAAAGTGCAGCCTGGAATCCAAGAGCACAGCTATGGGGTTTGACCATAATCCTCACAGAAGATAGGTTCAATGGGCGGTAAGATATTAAAAACCCAAAGGTGGTCATTACAAAAGAAATTTTTCACAAGCAATACAGTCTGATCTGCTTCCTTCTTCTAGCGTGGTACTAAAGTTGTGTATAAATCCATCCCTCACTTGGTTCAACAAGATAGACTTCCCTTAGTCTTTTGGAGAGTCACTATTGGCATGGATCCATTAATCGGATGACCTCTTCCTGCTTCTCTCTGCATCTAAAGGCTCCCTTTCTTATGTGTTTGAGAAGCCTAATCCATTTTTAATTTTCACAGGAGCTGGAAGATATGGAGGAGCTAGGGGAGGCAAAGAGGTCAGGAAGTCATGGACAACTTGTTTTTGAGGAGTTCTTCCCTTTGAGGGAAGAACCAGCTCATCCTTGATATTTTCCTTTACACAAGGCTCAGGCCCACAGTCTCTGTTATGCACAATCATATAGTTGTCAGATGGCTTTTAACAAGTGATATAGCAAAATTAACTTAGTTTTCAAATCACATCCCCTTGGTTATTGTGAATTATTATCTATAGCAAGTGCCATCTATATTACTTGTAGTACCTTCTCATTGTCCTTTCCATGTTTGCCTACCCTGAGATATCACTGAGATGAAGTGGAGTACTTCATGCAGCCTGCACAGCCAGTAAAGAATCTAATAGTACAGCTTTTCCTTTATCCTTGATAGTGCTTCAATTACTTTTTTTTCTCTTAGGAGGGCAAGTAGGATCTTCAAACAAACAAGGCTTGAAAATCCCTTGAGGCCTTCTGAAAGTTCCTTTTTAAATTGTGTTTTCACTGCCATCTCTCCGATTAGCAGGATTTAAAAGCTTTACTTAGCAGAGTGAAGCTAATGGAGCAATACCTTTCAGGGTTTTAATGTTCAGGCAATCAAATTTTTCCAGCTTTCATTTCTAATAAGTTCTTTCACTTATACACAATTTAGAGAGTAAACCACATATCAAGCTTCACTTTCTTCCTTTTGATTCTCGGTCGGTTCAACCTGTTTGAAGTAACTCTAAATGGTCTTCTACAAAATCTTTTTCACCTCTCCACTGTTTGTTTAGCTTCGGAAATAGTGCACCTATTCTGTAAAGCAGTAGTGCATGCAGGGAAGCCATTAGTGATAAAAAGGTCATGAAATCTGTGATTGGTTATATGTATGTATATCAGAGGAGCCAGGTCAGAGGACTTGGAATATATGTGAAAGTGAAATTTTCAGTGTTTCCTTGGTGACTAGATTGAGGCTGCTTTTAGACAATTGCACTGTGCGCTCGCGCGGGGTTTCAAAACCCCCACTAGGAGAGATTACACGTGACGCCGCCGGCAATTGCGTGCCTGATACGGCGCCGCACATTCTTTTCAAGCCGCGAACTGACCGGGAGCTGGATCGAGGTAGGTCATTCATGGCTTGAAAAGAATGCGCGGCGCCGTATCAGGCGCGCGATTGCCGGCGGCGTCACGTGTAATCTCTCCTCGTGGGGGTTTTGAAACCTCGTGTGAGCGCACAGCACGATCGTCTAAAAGCAGCCTGAGAGTTTTTAGCAACTGAGTTACCTCATTCTGGACTCACAAAGGTCCTCAGCTTAAGCTCTCTGAACAGTGTTTCTGTTGACTTCAGTGGGCTTTGGATCAAACTCCATGTTTTCTGAACTTACCGTGAGGCTTATGGTGTGCTACTGAAATAGAAAGAATCTGCAGCTTTGTGAACATCATAACCAATAAATACAGAAGCCTGGGAATTTGCACTTGATCCTTGGCAATATACTTTCGCAATTACACTTCGGTGTACAGATTTGTAGTAGGTGTTAAATACATAAGTGGGCTGTCTGTGTTTTCTAAATCACTGTACAGCTGCATTCTGTTGCAATAACTCTTACTTTGTTGTTGTTAGCCTTCATTAAGGATCCAATCTGGTTCCACTGAAGTAAATGAAAATAGACTGGCAGCAGACTTATGCTTAATCTTTGTGGGTGAGAGATGGTCTTGGAAGTAGTATTCCTGTGCCCCAGGTGGCTGGTTTTCAGCAATACGTAGAAGATAGAAAAGAGAGTGGGAAACATAGGTCTTTGGTTGTGTAACAAAATATTCAAATGGAACATAGTTTTAAGGGGTGGGGTGTATTGTAAAGGGAGAACTTAGCTCTACATCAGCCCTCAACTTGAATGAGGAGTTGAATGGCTGGAAAACTACGCTTTGAAATAGTCTAGGGAAATTTGGAAAGGCTATTTTTTATTAGTTGATGTTTGCTACTTACTCTAAAATGTCGTGTCTTCCTGGAGTTGATTTATAGATGCTGCGTAATATACACAGTATTTACAATGTGATATCTGGCTAGACTCTGTTTTTAGCAGCATGACTAATTAAATATTTTCCTTTCTCCCATCTTGATGTTTTAGCATCAGAAGGCTCTAAAGTACAAGACAAAAAAGCTGCTTCATCCAGCCACCCCACCTCAGCTACTTCAGGACAGTGCACTAAGTCAGGTACACTTTTAATACACCTTTCACCACCATCACTTGGGATACTTAGACATGAGTTTAAAAGCTGTTTTTGTAGGACAACCTTTAAAAAAAACAACACCAAAGTGATCTATCACTGCATCATTTGCTATTTCTCCAGCTACAAAGAATGACCAATCCTGTGACATGCTGAAAAATATGACAAGGAGCAAAGAATCTTGTCTATTATATTATGCTTCTCATACTGGACTGAGAATGGACAAATGAAAAAACAAGTCCTGTAAGCACAGGGCTGTAAAAAGCCACTAGCAATGGGAACTTCAGATTCAAATTAATCCGTAACTGCCCCTTATGGGTTAGTCCGAAGCAGGCCATAAATAGGCCTGCCATTTACAGTTCCGTATTTCCCTCCACTCCCATCCCCCATGGCCTTAGAGTGTACTTACTGGCCTTGGAGGGCTTGACTTGAAGTGTTGCCATTACTGTGGGGGCACCGACAGGCTCCCTCTCCACAGCGCGCTCCCTGCTCCGGATCGCACATGTGCAAAAAATGAGTAAAAAATCTCATCTATTATAATTATGTTTCTCATACTAGACTGAGAATTGAAAAATGAGAAAACCATTCCTGTAAGCACAGGGCTGTAAAAAGCCACTGGCCTGTTCACTAGGGGTGGGAATTTCTTCAGAACATTAGAAGTGCCATACTGGGTCAGACCAACAGTCCATCGAGCCCAGCATCCTGTCTTGGACAGTGGCCAATCACGGGGGCCTGGGAGAAGCAAGCAACAGGTCCCCATGCTATCCATTCCCTGTGGGTCATCCCCAGGCTCCCGACGGTAAAGGGTCTTGTTCCCCAATCCTATCTGGCTAATAGATGGGGTACCATCTCAAGCAAAGCTACCCTCATAAGGGTTGATTATCCTTGCCATTCAAGCAGAGCTTAGAAAGAGGAGGCAATGACGAACCCAAGGGCCTGGCTGTGACTCTCCGATTCTAAGCCACCAGTTCTCAGTGTAAGTTAAAGTTTTGGATGAGCTGTCATGGTGTACATAATACTGCATAATACATGAGGTTACATGTGGGACCTCAGGAACCCCCAGAAGGTCAGACATAAAGGAATTCTGTTTCACTCTACCTGCTTTTCTTCCCACATGTCGTCTCCTTCCTTAAACCAGGTCAGAACTTTGAAATAGTATGAGTATCTGAAATACTCACTGCAAGACTGCGTAACACTTTGTATGTGTTGTGACCTTGCACCTAGCATGCTCCCGGTCTCTCAACACCATTGGGGAAAAGAAACTCCCACAGCTAGGCTGCACCAAGGGATATAGCCCATTCCTAATGCCAAGCTGGAGCCAGGTAAAATGTTCTGTTCCTGCTTCCAGTTTCAGGGCTGGGGGAATCCTCAACTGCTACTGCTAGGGTTGGGAACTTTTGCCTTAGAGGAAGTTGTGTAAACCTTGAGGGAGGATATGCTATGTTCATCGTTGTATACAGCTCGGTTCGCTGCTTGAGCTGTGGCCTTGGGCCACTCTTCAGTTTCTCCTCAGGAGGGCTCTGGATGCCACTATATTCCAGTATTCTCCTGGGATGTTTTGTAGCAGAAAGGTCCAACCCTGTTTCTGAAGTTCCAGTGCCTCAGGGTTTCATAATTAAATGACCTACAGCTCTTACTCTCTGAGCTCACTTCCTATTTGAATTTCTTCTTACTCTTTGGAGCTGTGTCTAGCTCAACCTCCAGCTCTGTAGTTCCCTGTTTGTGGACCAGTAGTCCCCTGAAGGCAAGTATAGTGGCCCCAAGTAGTTCCAGGGCCGCCTTATCCTGCAACAATATTGCAGCTGCTATAAGTGTGACATTCCACTCAACTTCAATAGTTGAGCAGCAAAGTCTTGATAAATTCAGTGTTCCAGTGAGGCTAGTAAAATATAAAGCCGTTGAATTCTGTGCTCTGAACCTCACTTAGATGCAGTTACAATACAGCTTTGTTAGATAACAGCGTAATGTAATGAAGCAGGCAGTCAAACATTGAATATAAAGTACCTTAGTATATAATCTAACAATGCACTGCAAGATGCTGTGTACCCATACAATCATATTCATTTCAGTGAAAATTCACTGTGCTTTACACCTTGAAAAGTTGGGTCCTAAGAGAATGTTTTCTGTCTCACTGTGGGAGAGACCTAGTACTCCACAAAGATAAATGAGAACAAGGAAGAGTTATGTTACCTTGAACATACAAAGTGGCATTTTTATAACTCTCTAAGATGTCATTCCCTCTGTGTCTAAGACATGAGGATATTCAACAGACTGCCACTGTATCAGCATTCAAGGAGACACGGGAAACAAAAAGATTCCAGGCCCTGCAGAACTTTTCTACCTTTTCCCATATTTTAAAATGATATATCGAAGGGTAGGGTGTCAACTGATTGTTTGAGTCCTGCATGAAATTGTTGGAGGCTGGGCATCCTGCCAAACAATGAAGAATTGGTGGTCTTGGCCTAGACGTTTTAATTAACACAGCAGGATTCTGTCGACCACAACTGACTGTTGCAATTGCCAGTAGAGCAAAGGCTGGTATACTGTGCAGAGGAATGTCACTAAACCTTTGAGCTCTTATTTCCGACTTTGCATCAGAATTTATTTACCCTTGCCATACTGAGAAACAGACAGAGACATCACTGGCAGCACGCTTCTAAGCTTCTGGAGACTAATGTGGCACACCTATGAATCAATATAAAATGTGTATTGTTGAAGGAATAATTGGATAAGTTGAAATTGACTAATGGTAGACACCTTTCTCTTTTTTAAAAAAAAAAAAAAAGAGAGAGCAAAAAAAAATCCTATCTACTTCTCACAATTAGTTTTCCTTCGAGAGACTTTCATAGTTCTTCCTATGTAATTTTTGTGTTTTCCAGAGGAATCACCCTTGTTTTATCCCAAACAAACTACTGACAGAAATTAACTTGATGGCAGGGTCCCGGATGCCCTCAAGATGGCAGTTTGGCCCCTGCTCCAAAAACCATCAATTGACGCTGACTCCTTGACCAGCTATCACCCCATATTTAACCTTCCCTTTTTAGGGAAGGTTATTGAACGGGTGGTTGCCAGGCAGCTTCAGGAACATCTAGATGCAATCAGAGTCCTGGACCCATATCAGTCTGACTTTTGTTCTGGGTATAGCACTGAGACTGCACTTTTTGCATTGGTCGACTGTCTTCGCCAAGAGATTGATGGGGGATATTGTATCCGGCGAATTGTTTTAGATCTTTCAGCGGCCTTTGATACGGTTGACCATGAGGTATTGTTGACACAGCTGTGGAACCTGGCAGTGGCTCGTGGGACAACTTTAGAGTGGTTCCGTTCATTCCTGCTGGGGAGGTTTCAGCAGGTCATGATGGATTATCTTCATCCCCCTTCCCCCTCTCCTGTGGGGTCCCGTAGGGTTCCAATTTAAGGCCCCTGGACGAGATCTTGCATAGATTTGGGGTGCGTTGTCAGTATGCGGATGACACACAAACATACTTATCTTTTTCATCCAAACCAAGTCCTGCAGTGTCGGTGCTTACTCAGTGCCTGCCTGGTATTGGGGACTGGATGCAGGTGAGCCTTCTGAAGCAGAATCTAGGCAAGACTGATGGTTGGCTGGCCCTGTGATTTGTGGGGGATTGGAACTCCATCACTGATAGGGGCTGGCCTCCCCTCACTACTCAAGTGTGTGTATCCTTGGGGTGTTCCTGGATTCTCAGCTGTGCCTGGATGGTCAGTCAGGTTGTGGCTGTGGCCAGGAGTGCCTTTCACTATCTTCATCTGATGGGAAGACTATATCCCTTTCTTTCTAACGTGGATTTGGCCACTATCCTCCATACCGTCATTACCTTGAGGCTTGACTACTGCAATGCGCTCTATGTGGGGCTGTCCCTGAAGATGCTTCAGGGGCTCCAGCTGGTGCAAAATGTGGCAGCCTGCCTCTTGATGGGGTGGGTCAGCAGGAGCACATTACACCAGTGCTTAACAGTCTGCACTGGCTGCCTATAGCATTCCAAGCCCAATTCAACATGCTGGTATTGACTTTTAAAGCCCTAAATCGCTTGGGCCCTACATATCTGAAGGGGAGCCTCTCTCCTTATGTCCCTTCACGGCCCTTAAGAACTCTTGTGGGTTCTGTCGCTGGCCCAGTTTTCTACAACTTGAGCCCACAGAGAGGCATTCTGGGTGGCTGCCCCACAGCTTTACAACTCCCTTCCCTTGGATGTCCACCTAAACTCTAGTTTGAATGTCTTCTGGCGGCAGTGTAAAACCTTTGTATTTGGCCAGGCATTCAACTGGCAGGGATAGATTGGGGTGGGCAGGGGTGGATGGGGTGGTTTTTCGTTTATATTTGTATTTTATGTATTTATTGTGAGCCACCCTGAACCTCTGGTGACAGGGTGGGATATAAATCTAAATAAATAGATTTCCAAAGTGACTCTGGGTCTTCTTATCTCTTGCTATCAAAAGGATGGAATGTTGCATTTGCAAAAATCAACTACTTTTTTTTTGTAATCCATATATTATTGACTTGTCTGTCTCTAGCCTTCTTAAGTTAACGATAACCATGAAGATAAGCCGTAACCACTTTTGTATCAGTTGCAAGAAAATAAGTTGCCTTCCATTCCGTTCCAAGAGTCAGCCTGGTCAAGCCCTCTGTCTAGACCTAAGAGTCAAGTTAGGCCTTCACTTATAAGAACTGTGGTAGGCAAAGTTCAGAAAGTAAATCTTTGGTAGATAATCCGGGAAGGTGCTGTAGGGCGAATTTTTCATTTTCTTCAAAATGTGATGGCAATTTATTCCTTTTGTTTCTCTCACTTCTCCATTACAGTTATGTTTAAAAATTCCTTCAGCTTTCAGAATTCTTTCATTGCAAAGGATATTTAAAAACTTGCAGCCTTCTGTTATACCCAAAAAATTTTTTTTTCTTTTACTAAACTACAGAGGAGTGCCAAATGAACAGCCTAACAAACTGAAATTCTCCCCCTACTTCTAGTGATGCTTCATGTTGTTCCACCCACCCCCATTTCTCACTGCCAGTGTTTCTCAGTCCTATTTCTGTAAAAGTGTTACAAGATGAGCTGATAGTTCAGTGTTCATTCTTGTCTAAGTTTTGGCTCTACAGCTGTTTGCAGATAAGGATACTAGTAAGGGTCCATGATGTTGATGATTTTTGTAGTGTTAATAATTGTCTTTCTTGGGCCTAGGATGAGGTTAGCAACTCGTTTCACATTTGCCACTAAGCTAACAGAACGTACAACTGTACACCTAGGTTCAGTTTAAAGTAACAGTTTAAAGAAAGCTTTAATATCCTTATCCATATTAGTTACCTGTGTTCTGTCCAATAGGAGCACAGAGATTTTTTTAGAAAGGCAAGGGGACTCTTTAATTTTATAAAACTCCTCCCTTTGCCAACAGATCACACCATATGGTGGTGGCTGGGGAGGCAGAGACACAAATGATGTGCTGGCACGCAGCTCAACATGCACCGGGGAACATTGGGGTGTCTTTTGGGCCCGCGTGGGGAGCTTCCAGCAGCACGGCCATCGCTCCACATCAGAGACAGAGTCCGGGGAGTGGGGACAAGCAGACTGCACTCACAGTCCCCAGAGAGCCACTGGCCTCAGCACCTCCCAATCCGCTGTCTTGCTGCATTTTTTTTTTCAATCATTGAGCTGATGAGTGTGGCAGAGGTGGCAGTCCAGGGTGCTTGTGGGACCTGAACATAGGGCCCCTGTGGTGTTCATCATTTGGGCTGTAATATCCTTCATAGGTCTAAGACACCTGCAATACCTAACACAGTGTGTAAAACACTTTAGTGTTATATAACTGCTACAAATCTCATAACTGTTGGAGCCATTAGAGTGTCAAGCCTGACTGTACTTTGCTACAGTTCAGTGAAATGACTTTTTCAAAGCTATTACTGTTTCATGGTCAACTTACTGTACAGTAGAAATATTATGAGGTATGCAGCATGAAGATGTTACAAATATAGTATGCACTAACTGAATGGACATGGTATTGCAGTTTCAAAGGGACAATACATTATTGTCCTACCAGTGTTGCCTTTAAAAGATACTTTGTACACTCGCTTATTTTTCAACTAAGAAAACCACCAAAGAATGCTCCTAAATTTGTTAGAGAATAGTTTTACAGACTCCAATAGAAATACATAAATGCTTTAATGCAGAATAGGGAACCAAATCCAGCCCATGGTTGTTTTTTTATTTGGGCCATTTCTAATCTTGGAATTTGCCTATGGATCCAATCCCTACCCTCAAGCACTGAAAGAGTGAGCTTGGGGGAAGGGAGCAGAGATGATACCGTGCATCTGAGGATAGGGGATGGAACCTATGGCATCAATCAATAATCTGGCTCCTCCCTTTGTTTCCTCTATCTTGAGCACTCTTTTCCCCTTTAGCATCCTCAACCCTGAAGTTGAATCCCGACAAGACAGAGATGGTGATGGTGGGTAAGGCAGCTGATCTGACAGCCCCCGTCATTGATGAGGTTCACCCTCCGCTGGTTCCCCAGGTTCACAGTCTGGGCATGCTCCTCAACCTGCAGCTCCGCCTGGATCTCCAGATGGGGTCGGTAGTGAGGAGTGCATTTTGCCAATTACTTCTGATGCGACAGCTTTGGCTGTATGTTAGCGACCTGGCCACCATCATCCATGCTTTCATTACCTCAGGACTTGACTATTGTAATGCGTGCTGTGTGGGGCTACCCATGGTGATGGTCTGGAGACTGCAGCTAGTGAAGAATGTAGTGGCCCGTCTCCTCAGGGGTTGGGTCGCTGTGAGCACATTACACCGGTACTCCGGGCTCTGCACTAGCTGCCTATAGTCTTCCGGGCCCGATTGAAGGTGTTGATGTTAACTTAGAACGCCCCCTGCGGTCTGCTGGGAGCGCCCTCCTTGAGGTCCCCTGAGTGGCCATGGGGCCACTATGAAGAGGGCGTTCTTGGTGGCCGCCCCTTGGCTGTGAAATTTCCTCCCTGCAGAGGCCAGGTTGGCCCTGGACCTCCCTTCCTTCCGGCATATGACTTGAGACCTGGCTGTTCCACCAGGCGTTTGGCGGGGGAGATGGGGTTTGGGTTGGGGAGGTTGTGGGTCAGGAAGGGGAGAGGGAGATCTATTTTCTTTTTGTTTTCTCTTTTATTGTGCTGGTTTAGCTGCTGCTTGTATGTGTAAGCCGCCATGAGCTGCCTGGAGCAGGAGGGGCAGGATAATAAAATTTGTTAAATAAAATAAACTCCTGTCTGGTTTGCGGAGCTAATTTGCAGTGTGGTCCATGGGAGGGAAAAGTTTCTCCATCCCTGCTTTTAATGTAAACACATATTTAATTACTCTGCTGAAGCAGGGCCACACTAGTGTACAGAATTTATCTTTAAAATGAGTTGGTATTTGTTTTCCTGTTGTTTTCTGAAAATAAAAGCTGCCAATAAATTAGGCTGACTCCCAAAATTAATGGTTAAGTCTAAAATTATAAACCCTAAAATAGCAGCTAACTTTGCTAGAAATGCCAGGTTACTGAGGCTTCTTTACCTCAGCTTTTTCAGTGTGGTTGCGAGATAGCTCTTTTTGCTTCCGATAGTTTGACTTGTACACTGCAGTAACACCCCTTTACCACCCTGGCTTTGTTAGGGCTGAAAATTGAATGGCCCCAGATTTTGGGTTCTGCCACCATTCCTTTAAGGGTGACCAACTCCCAAATCCTGGGAGGGGGCGGAGGGAAATAAAGGAGGTAAAACTACAAAGACTGCCTTGCAGATCCCTCCAGTCTTCTCCTGTTCCAGAGAATGGCAGGATGTTTCTCAGTCAGTTCTTACCCCAAAAATTATAATCCCCTTCCCTGGGGTTAAAGGAGCAATATACCACACAAAGAAAAACACTAGCAGTATGCAGGACCCAAGCTGTGCTCCACTCACCATAGGTGAGGGAAAAAAGGGAAAAAAGAAAAGATCATTGTCTTTTAGCCTTTCTCTCAGGCTGCTTGCCTCCTTCCTAGCTCTCTTCATTTTCAGAATGGGTCTATTCTGTTTAAACCCTCTTTCTCTGCCTCACATTTTCTAAAGGTGTAATAGGGAGGGGCAAGCCCAGAACAGAGCAGTTCATTAACTCCTTGCTCTTTGGGAGTACTGCTGTATTATTAACCCATTGCTGGCTGACGTTGGTCTTGACTGCTTCCTCACTGACACACTTGGAATTAGCTTTTGTTGAATATGAGGGATCGCTGGGCATAGCTGGGTTCCTGTTTTTGAGACTTCCATTACAGCTCCTTGATGGCTGCTCTCTATAATAAACTGTCATTCTACAATACGAGATCTGAATCTATTTTCATACTTTTTGCAGACCCTCCACCCGTGCTAAAGGTTGACGACAGACAACGACTTGCCAGAGTACGGAGAGAGGAACGGGAAAAGCAAATAGGTGAGCTATCTGCCATATTGTTTACACACTGGTGCTTTGCATGAATAGCAACATGTCATAGAAATACATTATTGTAATATGCATTTAGCAACATGAAGCTAGTGGTGCAATATTGTACTTTTCGATATTGCCGTGAATCTTGTACCTGGACGCCTGTGTTCATGGCTGTTCCGGTGTTTGCCATTATTCTCTTGTATGCATCTTACAGTTCTTTGCAATACTGAAGTAAATAGACTAAATTCTGCACTCATTTACAGTAGTGAAAGCCCAAGGAATTTGCATTGGTTTCAGTGGCGGTTCATCAACCTTAAACTTGTGTAAATGGGAGTGCAATTTTTCCTAGCATATTCATTATGAGCTCAAAATAGGATGTCCAACTATGGATAGAATTTTTACATATCATTTGCACTTGATTTTGTTTCCAGTATATTGACTGTATCTCTTCATCCGTGGTAGACATAATTTCCTGAATGTCACGAATATGCATCTGCTAAGATTACCGTAACAATAAGTCTGCTGCTTTAAACTAATGTAAGATAGCGAACCAGACTATTGCCTCCTGTGTATTATTTACCGTACGCAAATGTTAAAAAAAAGATTAAGCATATTCTTATTGGATGCAATTCTCCTCTATGCAGATCAAAGTTATAGAAGTAGCTCCATATTTTAAGTGTCTGAATTAATGAATTCTCATTTTACAAAGGGATGAGGGGAAGGCCACACTCAAAGGGATTTTTAGGTTACACAATACCTCCTAATGTTAGGGAATTAATTGGGGATTTCTATTTAACTTTGAGTCTTCCATCCTTCTGCCAGGTTTAGTTGAAATCAGCCTGTGATATCATTATTAAGAGGCTGGATGGACGGGTGCGCACACACGCACACACCACCTCCCCTAGACGGAAAGAGACATACCCGTTTGCATGAGTCGTCTTTCCATAAGAAAACAAGCTAAACATTACTTTAGTAAATTCTTTGTATGAACTTCTGCTCTGTCTATACAAATGTGACGAAGGCTGCAAATATTGTGCATATTGACCAATTTTAGCTATTGTTCACTACATTATAAATCTCGAATAAGTCCATTTGCCTATAAGTTTTTTTCCTTCAGATTTTTAAAGCATTGTAAGCACCAACTGAATTTGTCCCACTGTAGTTTAAAGTGTAATCGGGTGTATAGGAAAAGGTTTTTTTCTCCCATGTTTAGCTAGTAACACTTTCATCTTAACAAGTTGGCTAATTCACACTTTTAAAACCAATAGCAGCAGTGTTCTCCTCAGCACATAAATCTTTTTTCCAAGTTTCAGCATTTTATGTTTTGCCTTTGTTAAAGGAAATTCAAAGGTGGTGGATGTTGAATCTAGAAAAATAAGAACGGATGATAATTAACCAGGGCAAGTCTTTGCCATTTCACATCCCAGACGGTTCTGGGTTTATATTCCTGAAACATACAAAAACGTGAGAAGTCAGTTTACCTCAAAATATTCTCATCAGGAATTTTTAAATAAAAGTGGAAATTTGGAGTGAGATGCCATCCAATATGCAGATGACACTCAGCTCTGTCTTTCCTTTTCATGTTAGAGCCTCAATTCTTTTGCTTAATATTGGATAAGAAACACAGCTTATATAATAATCCTTTTACAATTTAATTAGAATGAAGCTTTCCTTCATTTAAATCATTAAGCATACTTATAACAGTCAGCTTTGGAGTACAGATTGACAGGCAAGCATTACAAAATTACAGTTGAAGAAAGCAAGCAGAAACAGTCAGATGATCTCAGTATGAGTGTTTATGTATGTCAATCTACTGTTATTTCCCCATCCCTTACTCCCCTTGTATATCCATCTACCCAGCAGCTGAGTCAGGAGCTTTCAGATTTGGAGAGACTTGTCAATTGGTCAGGTCCATTGACCACTACATATTGTTCATCAGCAAAGCCAGTTTAATAATTTATATGCTTATTTAATTCAAATAAGTCAAAAATCTGGCACAGGCGCCCTCAGATACAAGACTAATTCCTTTGTCAAAAAGAAAGTTAGATGGGCCCAGAGAACCTGAGGTAATATTGCTTACTGACCACCAATCTACCAGGACCCTAAAGATAATGAATTTGGCTTTAAAATACTGTATTCGCTGCATTTTCCCCATTGCCACCAAGGGGGAAAACACAGTGGACATGGGTCCCTGAAAATAATATTTCTTTTTAAAAATGCATAATACATGTATAGTTCAGTTCCTTTTGGGATAGGATACATCTAGGATGTAGGATTTACTTGAGCCATCTTTCCAAGACTTTAGGGTTATACAGACCGACCCGATGGGGGGAAGGAGGCAACGTGGGCATGGATCCGTTATTTTCAATAATGGGTCTATGCCCCAGATGAAAGGTAACATGGGCATATAGCCCACCACAAAATTCATGTGTAGAAAATTTCATGTGAGATTGAATCTTGCGTGAAAATCTACACGTGGGCAAGCAGCCTTAAAATCATGACTTTGGCTGCATTATCAAAACTCAAGGGCATTTTTAGACAAGCCTAATTTCTCCTGGGGGCGGGAGAGGACGTTCACCCCCAGTACTGGAAGTCAGCCTGGCACCATTGGACACAGAGGGTGTTAGGAAACTTGTTCATGCTTGGAGATCTGGATTCAGGCATTCACAAGTTCCTTGACGCCCATTGTTTTCAATGGTGACTTCAGGTAGTGGGGATGAATGTCTGACACCCCACCCCCGCACGGGTTTGTTTCTCCTGGACTCAGAAGTCTGGGAGAAACGAGGGCTCATCTAAAAAACACCCTTAAGTTTTGATAATGCAGCCAAAGTCATGACCCTAAGGCTGCTTGCCCAAGTGCAGATTTTCACGACAGATTGAAAATATTCTATATGTTCATTTTGTGGTGGGCTATATGCCCATGTTACCTTTTTATCTAGGGCATGGATCCGTTATTGAAAATAACAGATCCATGCCTACATTTACCACCACCTCCCCCTATTGGGCTGGGGTGGGTGGGGTGCCAGGAAAAGCCTCTTCCACCCACCCTTCCCCAGCCCAGCCACTATTCCACCCCCAGCCATGACATGGCTGCACATGACTGGCAACAGCATCTGCCACTCAAAGCCCTATGGTGGGGTGGGNCCCCCCCCCCCCCCCCCCCCCCCCCCAGCCTTTAACTCACCCAGTGGTAGTGGCGGCGATGGCAACAGCAGCAGGGACTCCTCCAGCCACCTCTTTCCATAGCTTCCCCTGGTCAATTCCAGGTGGTCCTGATGGGGCCTTCCAGGGCAGATGCGGCTGGATGACATCATCGAGCCGCGGCTGCCCTGAAAGGCCCCATCATAAGAGAATGAAAACAGCCAGAGGAAGCTATGGAGAGGAGTCTGGGGAAGTTGCTGCTGCTGCCGCCACCACCAGTGCCACCGGGTGAGTTACTGCAAAGGGGAATCTCACCATAAGTTTATCTTACAGTGAGATTGCCCTGCACACATTAAAATTACACGTGTATTTAAACTCACATGAGGTGACAGGGCTGGATTTTCAGCCCTGTCATTCTGTGATGAAATTCACGGGTAATTTCATCATGAATGAGGAAGGGGATTTACCCACGTTACCCAATCTCAAGTTTGATGGAAACAAACGTGAGTTTGGGTAACATGGGCAAACAGCCTAAGAGTTGGAACTTTAAGGCAGAGGTTCTCAGACTGTGGGTTGGAATTCCAAGTGGGGCTATGCCATCTGTGAATGCATTTTGATCTAATTGAGAAGTTCAAGGACCCTGCATTTCCTGAACTTCGGGGGGCCCACAGAATGCCCTCAGCTTTGGCCCTCCCTGGCTCTCTAAAGCAGCAGCAGCAGCCGCCGAGCTCTCTGCCAGGGGATCCCCCAAGTGCAGTGGTCTTTAAGGCCCAGTGGGAGTCATTTCATTGTAATGTTTCCATCTGAGGTTCTTGCAAAATGCATCTTAAGTGTCCCTCAGTTATTAAAAAATCTTGATAAATATTATTACAGGTGTTACATTTTGTGTTTCACTACACTACATCAGTTCTCAGCTTTGTGGTCTGTCTTGCAATTGGGAACTACTGCTTTCAGGACTGTTCCAGATAGTAAAATTTCAAGAGTTAGCAACGCTGATGGAAATGCTCAGACAGCAAGAAGAGGAGAGGAAAAGTGCAAGAAATTTACGTGGAGCTCTGTATATTTGTTTTAAAATATGCAGTTGTTTGCACAGCTTGATACACAAAAGTTCACAGAAAATTTTCCTTTAAAACCATTATCTTAAAAACCTATCTTCAGGCTTTGCTCAGGTGTCACACAATGAGCCCTTTCCTTTTTGCTGCCTAATGTAATTTTGTTGTTGTTGGTTTGTATTGTCTCATTGTGGCTGATAATAAATGAGGGGAAGCTTATTTAGGCAGCTGGCCCAGAAACATGGGCCTGGAAGGATCTAGGCCCACAGGCCACCCAGGCAGGCCATAGCAAGGAAAAACAGGTGGGTGAATCTTTTTCTGCGCCAACCGGTCCTGATGTGGGGGGTTGCCATGGCCATCAACCATGACTGCCCATCATGGCAGGGGGCAGGGTGCCAGCCGCAGTGCAGGGGTGGGACCAACCAGCTGTATGTTGCTCCCCAGCTGGGTTAGACCAGGGAGACATTTCTTCCATTCCCCAACCTGTCTCGGCCAGGGATATTCCCCCTCCCCCCTGGGACTTGCAGCTGGCGTGCCAGCTACATGTCTATCAACACCCATAGAAATGTGGAGGTTTTTTCCTTCAAATTGTGTGTCCATTTAAGAGACATCAGTATATTGTACCATTCTGGAATACAGTAGGTTTGGTTTTTTATGCAAGTCTCTTTCACGTTTCTGTTCTAACCTTGTGAATCCCCCTTTTTTACTTCAATATCCCAACCAACAAACTTCCAGTTAGGGAGGACTGGGTGGGAATTTTAAGGTCAGTGCCTTCTCTCAGTTTGTTGGCCATAGAGCATTGCTAAAGAGAGTGGCATGAGGCACTCTATTCTTTGATTTTTCAAACATTTGCTATCCAGTGCACTGCGAATGCCAAGCTCAAAACCTCTTCATAGCATCCCAAGCATCTTGGGATGGCACTGAACCACCTTAATTTCCCTTTCACATTATTTATGGTATAGTTATGGCCAGAAAATGTATATAAAAATGACACACTGTGCCCTGGCTTGTATCACTGAGCATAAGGAGTAAACTCCCTTCAAGTCAAGAGATCCAGTAGTGAAAAATTGATTTGACATTAAGGAGGATCAAGCCCCCTCTCTGTATTTGAAACCAAATCAACCTAATGTAGTGGTGGAGAGGGAATTTAACCACAATGAAAACTTCTGATGGAAGCAAAATTTACCTGCAAATCTTTGATCCAATGTGATTTTTTTACAGACTCATTCTGAACAGCAGTACAATCTGTCTTATGTAGTACAACTCTGCTACCAACTTTTCAAACACTGGACAAAGCACTTTTATTTCTAGGCATCACAGTAACCAAGGGAAGAATCTCAAGTTGATGTAAATGATGACCATCTTCTCTAAAGTTTAGAGAATTTGTCAAATATGATTTCCTTTGTCTTGGTAAAGCCTGGAAAAATGAGGTTTGGCTTTTCTAAGAGAACTCTTGCCTCACTTGCTGTGAATTGCTTTTACATGTACTCTACCTCTTTTGAAGACTTAGGGCGAATTCACACGTGCCGCAATTATCTGGATTTTTAAAAACTGGTTCTCAATAGTTCGCTGTTAACAAGTCCTGTTGCATTCACATGCATGCCATACCGATTTTAAGTACAGCGAAATAATGCATTCAGACCTTCTTGTAGTGCGTGCTTACCCGGCTGCTCAGTACGGTTCAGTTACAGGAAGTGGCCTGTGGGGAGCCAGAAGGTTGCTACTTTGTAGCAAAGTACAACTTTGCTACAACCTTTGCTGCAACTTTGCAAACTTTGCAACAACCTTTGCTACAACCTTTGTAGCAAAGGTTGCTACTTTGTAGAATCAGGGAGTAAAGAGGGAGAGCCTGAGGCTGCTGGAAAGAAGCCCCTCGCATTCTCTCCCTGGTTTCTTTCCGGTATCCCGCTGCTGCTACTGCTGCAGCACTACGGTAGAGGCAGAGGCAGATGATTGAAAGTCCCTTGGAGGGAAGAACTTTTTTGGGGAGAAGCATGGAGGGGAAACATGGAGGGGAAGAACTTTTTTGGGGAGAAGCTGGCTGCAGCCTGCACCCAGCGAGGCAACTACAGGGCTCCAGCTGGTCTCACTGCTTCCGGTAGGGGCAGGAGTAAAACAGCGCACTTGGAAGCACGGTTGCATTCACATCAGAAAAGATTACACACTAGTTAAAACCAGTACGATGTTGCTTTCACACTGCTGTTAAGTGCGGATTTATTGAAAACGGACAGCAAAAAGGTAGGTTTGAGTAGCTTTTCAACACGCATTGCTTTAGTGCGATATTGACTCCATTTAATCGAATTTAAGTGTTCAGACAGGCATGAAACATTCGCTTTTTAAAAAAAATCGCACAAATCAGAACGTCTGAATCCCCCCTTAAATGCTGAACAAATGCTCTGTGCACTTCAGAAAACGAAGTATTTCTGCCTGACTCAGCAGCTTCAAAGAATTTAGTGTTTCATTAGCATCAGTAGGTTAAGAGTGTCAGCACTTACTCTGTCCATATATTTAGATGGAAAAATACTCTTTCTAGGCTGCAAACTGGCAGGCATTCAATGAGACTGAAAGCCAGCAGTTCTGAAACTGAGGGAAAGGAATACCTTTTTACACCATGCATGATTGAAGCTGTGGAACTCATTGTCTTAAGATACCTGAAAAGACCAATATTATTAGGATTGAAAATAATATTGAACCTTATTATGGAACAAGAATTCTTCCAGATACGTTTGATTGTATTTTTAATACAGGGAAGATATAAATTCTCATTCACTGGGATAGCTTCCGAAAGCTGGACTGCGGATCAGTACACCAAGTGGGTTTGTGCCATCTGTGGCTGTGTTCTCAATCTGATGATAATTGCATGTTTTGATTGCTTTCTGCGGTCATGTGATTCTATTTTAGTCTCTCAATATGGGGCTGCAAGGGGAAAAATTTGGGAACTGCTGCTTTTGGACATAAAGCAACAACTAATTGTTGGAAGAAATATTCCCTATGGGCAGGTTGTTCTTGAATTGTCCTCTGTGGAATTGCCCCATTATCTGAAGTAACTACATTGGCTACTGTTGGAGAATAGTGGACCCAGTAGATTACCATTTTGATACAATATGGCAATTATTATGTTCTTGGATTCTTACTCCAAAATGTTATAAAACTAGATTGCAAAATATTTTTCATTTCTAAAGTGATAACTCACACTGGACAAAGTTGAGCTTCCAAGTCAGAGATTATTTGCCTGGCAGAATTGCATTAAATAGCATAGGCTAACCTCATGCTGATAAAAGTTTGAAAATAATACAAACAAAAGTGATTTTGTTGCTGATATACCAGAGAAGGGTTTATTTGCATCCTTACAGCTGTAGTGCATGCAACGACTCTTTGTGATACTGCATGAATTCCCAGGTGCTCAGTTAATACACAATGACCACAGAAGTGTATAGATCAGAAGTGGGCAAACTGTGTGCCTCTAGCACCTACATACAGCTCTTTGGCCCCATTGGTTCCATTGAGGTGAATGGATGCAGCTCTCAGGATTAGGAAACAAGTAGCCCTATAGAAATAAGTAGTTGTTGTAGAAATGTTTACCCACCTATGGTACAGATACTGAGATGTCTGTCAGCTACCAGTTTTGTATTTTTTGTGTTTTTCCTTTTCATCTCCATTTTAGTGAATCATGGTGATCTATGAGGAGAGAGTAGCTTTAGAGTTCAGGTTTCAGTGGCTTTATAGCAGTGGATGATGATGATTATAACAAAGGCAACCAAAAACTGCAACCTTAGAACAGATAATACATTTAATGAACTATAAACCACAAACAAGGATATAGAGGACTAAACAAAGCAGCATAAAGAAACGGTCTCAAAAGGGAGGCCAAAAGCTAAAACTGAAGAGGTGAATCAAATCCAGGTATGAACCCAAAGTATATACGCTATAATGGAAAGGCATGGTGGACAGAGTTGGTCTCCTCTTCTTAAGTAGACCCAGTGTTGCTGTGTTGAAAAACTTGTTCTTGTGCAGTTGTTACATCTTGCAATAGTCCCAGTGTTTCGCTACAAAGAATAGCATATTCAGGGTTATGTTCATCGTCCAAGGACCCAAACTGCTAAACAATAAAATCCATAAAGCGCTAATGAAATACATAATGATCCCAACAAGGTGTAATAACAAAAAACTATACTCACTGACCAAGAAGGCAAATGTACAAAACCAATATTACAAGTAGCCACGAGGTTCAAAACAATTAAATAAAAGCAAGAAACTGCCTTCATGCACATTTTAGACGTGACCTCTAAGGCTTATGAAGAAGAAATGGTCTTAGGTTACACGGCTGAGCAAGCCCAATGCAATACTGAAGGCTTATATAGTTAACAATGCATTCGCTACAGCTGATGCATCCCGATTGCGCTGCAAGCTGGTGTAGTGAGTTAAGACAGTACAGAAGCAGAACATGGTCAAGCAGCCAAAGGACATTTTTCCCACCAAAAAACCCACATATCTATTCCAAACAATGAATACTCTTAAGATGTTAGTTAAATCGAACTCTAACAGACGGACAGGTAAGTTACAAAATACAAGCCATCAATTCATTGAGCCCTTCAGGTTGCACAGTATTTTCAAGCAGCAGTAGCTGCCTGAAACTTAAATGTA
>QEPC01005198.1:2208630-2222068 GCA_003113815.1 Sphenodon punctatus
CCCCCCCCCGCTCCATCCCCCAACCTAAAACACACCCCAGCCTCGACAAGGAACAATTAAGTCTGTTATTTACAAGTACATTAAGTCTGTTATTTATATGTATAGAAATTGTATACAGTTCATACAATGAAGAATGTGATTGTAGACACATTATACAATTTGTTGTACACAATGAAGTTCTGTAGAAACAGACTTAATGCATTCAGACAAAATTGTTCCTTGTCGAATTATTATAATAAATTAGTTTCATAATTGTAAAATGTGCAAGCTTAGTTATTGATAAAAATGAATTAAAGTATGTATGGTAAGGAATTTAGTGTATATATTACATGTATGTTGATGAGGATAAAATATTAAATATTGCTTTAATTGTGAACTAATTTCTGTTTTTTGGCGTGTATGTTTTGTTGCAATGTATGGAGTGGAAGGTTTTTTGAATTGTAATTGTACTGAATTTTTTTTGTTTGTATTTTAAGAAAACTCTTGTGCATTTAAGCTGTTTTTTAAACTGTTAAGTTTTTTGTTTTGGTTAATCTAGAGTTATACTACAAAGGCTTTCCAAGACCTGTGCATCAGCAACAGTTCTTACTTTTTCAACTCCGCAAAAGGAAAAAGATTTTTCACTGACATGGCATCTATTTTATTTAGTTTATATAATGCCATCAATGTCCAGGTGCTGTACAATCATAATTAGAGACCAGTCCCTAACCCCAAGAGTCTTACAATCTAGGAAAGGCAAGGGGGAGTGGAATGTAGGGAGGGACAGGGATACATTAATGAAGTTGAGAAGTCATGAGTGCACATGCTTAGCTATGGGTGCTTTTAGACAAACATCTCCACACACACACACTACCCACCTACCATCCACCCACTATGCATGTTGCAGTGGTGCCCTATGGTTAGGGTGACCATACCTCCCCTTTAAAAGAGGTCACTTGTGAAAAATACATGTTGCAGAACTTCATTGGTTCCAGTGCAACCCTGCATCATGTATTTTTCATAACTGTCTCCTGTAAAGGGGAGGTATGGCCATCCCTACCTATGGGCAAGGTGTAATGGGTGAGAGGTGGGTGCAGAAGTGCTTGTCTAAAAGCACCCTTAGTTACAGAGGAGAAGGGATGCTGAATGAAAGGACTGCATCAGCAAGTGGTGGGGGTTAGGGTGAGCAGCTGGGGAAGACCTGATGGAAAACTTCCACCACCACCTATCTATCAAAGTAATCCTGGGGTAGAAACAGGTTATAAGCTGCTGTGGAATTGCTTTTTTTTCTCTCTAAATAAAGAGCTCAGCTGTTGTGCGAGTCTATTGAGTTTGTCTGCATACATGAGGTATTTTGATTTTAGAAGTAAAGTGTCATTATGCTTTCACCTGTATATTTCTTTTTCAATATGATTTGGAAACTGTCTGTTGACAGAACCAGAACCTTTCAATTCTGATATCTGTGTGTATTACATGACAGGGGCGTCACTATCATAGGGGCTGGGGGGACATTTGTCCTGGGGCCCAAGCTGGGAGGGCGGCACAAATCCTGTCCTATTGCGGCATGGCTGGGTGGAGACGGAGCTAAACAGAAGCACCTGCAGTGCATGCAGGACCCTCCCGACGAGTGGCAGAGGATGGCGTAAGTACCAGCAGCAGCAGCAACACAAAGCAGGTAGCACAGCTACAGCCTCCAGGGCTCAGGCATAGCAAGCAGAGGGAGGGAGAGGTGCTGGGGGAAGAAAGGAGGGGAGGGGTTGGGACAGGAGAGAGGATGGTGATGAGGGGCACAAGTTCATTTCTTGCACCTTGTCTCATTCCAACTTAGCTACGCCCCTGTTACGTGACAATAAAGCAGTGGTTTCTGTGTTGGGAGACGTTTCTCTCGTCAGTTATTTGTACCCTATAAGTCGTAGCAAAAATATGGCTAAAAGGTTTCTAGCTGACTAGATAATCAAAGTGCAAACTGTTTTATATAACACATTTAGCAATCACTAAAAACTGGAATTGGGATCTCCTAGTGACATGGAGTTATGCTATAGTACATTCATAGAAGCAAAGAAGGAGGGAAGGAAAAATCTTTCAAAGTTTCATTTTTTAAATTTCCCATTAGTCAGAGTAATTATTTGATTTTGTTCAAAGACTTTAAAAGTAGAATTCAGAACTTGCTGCCACATCGCAAGGTAAATTATTCCATAGTTCCGTAAGCCAGGGAACAGTAGTAGAAGTCAAGAAATGATTTTTATCAATTGCCTTTATATTTTTAGCAACTTGAATTACAGGAGGGTCACCTTAAAGCAGTCTCCTAATGAAAATTCATCTAACTTGCTCACTCTCTCTGGCTAAGATCCACAATTGTGTTAGCTTCATATCGGTTACATCAGGGGTGAGGAATGTTTTCCCTACTGTGACTCATTTTGAAAATTAGTATAAGCTCCTTGGGCCAGATAGAGTTGTTGGGGAGAGGACACTTAAGGGGTTTGCTCAGGATATGGGAGGGTCCAGTGCATGCCCTCCTCTCTCTGCTTCCTTCAGCGCTTGTATTAATCAGGCTGTAGTAATGGGCCAGATGAAGGAACTTTAACGGGGTGAAATACAACCTAAACACTGGACAGATTTGACCTGAGGGCTGGGAGTTCCCTGCCTCTGTGTTATATGGTCATCAGCAATTTCCTACAGTTTCTGGAGAGGTATGCTTAGTAAGTCCTGACTATTTCCAAATTCCAAGCGTTTGTTCATGGCTGCCATGGGACTGTCTTAGATGGTTGTTGGCCCAGTCCATGATGGAGGGCATACCCTGAATCTGATATTTTGCGCACGCCTTGAGTTGGGAGATCCGTTGGTGTGGGTGGTCTTAGCAGTGCCCTTGTTGTGGACGGATCATTACCTTCTCCAGGCCAGTCTCCTGGACATGTCTGCCTCTGAAAAGATGCAGAACCAGTTCACTTGGTTAGCTCCCAGAGACTTATGGAACCAGAGAGGTTCTGGAATGCTCTCGGGTAGTTACCCTCTGATCTCGAAGACCATTCGCTCAATGACCTCGTGGCTCTTTGGAACACCTTGCTGACAGAGGCCATTGACCGAATGGTTCCTAAGCGTCTGCGGCCTGATCACAGACAATGCAGGTCCCCCTGGTTTACAGAGGACCTGTGACTGACAAAACAAGAAGGGCAGCAGCTAGAGTGATGGTGGTGCCGCTCTCATGCTGAAGCTGACAGATTGTGGCATAGAGTTAGTTTACGAGTCTATGCCATGGCAGTGCGGGCAGCAAAGAAGAAATTCTTTGCTGCTCTCATAGTGTCCGCAAAGCGGCACCCAGCTCAGCTTTTCCAGGTGGTGAGGGGACTCGTCAGTCCAGCCTCCCTCCACCTGGAACTGGAATCTTCCAGTGCTCACTGTGACACTTTTGTCAACTATTTTGTGAACAAAATAGCTCGAATTCACCATGACTTCAATGCCGCGTTTGTAGCAGTGGGAGAACCAGAGGTAATGGAAGCCCCGCCTTGTCCTGTTTTATGGGATCAGTTTCAGTGGGTGTCACTAGCTAATGCGGAGGATGTCCTTGGGGGCGGTTAGAGCCACCTGTTGTGAACTGGACTCATGCCTGTCCTAGCTGGTTATGGCCAGCCAGGAGACGTTGAGGCTGCTGCTGGCTGGGGTGGTCAGTGCCTCCCTTAGGAAGGGCAGAGTCCCGAGCTGCCTCAAGGAGGTGGTGGTGCGGCCTCTGCTCAAGAAACCATCATTAGACATTGATGCCCTGACCAGTTACCAGCCAGTCTCTAACCTTCCATTTTTAGGGAAGATTATTGAGTGGGTGGTGGCTCGGCAGCTTTAGGGGCATCTGGACCGTGTCAGTTTTCTGGATCCCTTGCAGTTTGGCTTTCGGACGGGTTTTGGCATGGAGACTGTGATTGTGGCCTTGGTTGGTTTGTTTGTTTATTTATTTATTTATTTATTTAAAACTTGTATCCCACCCCTCCTGCCCAAAGACAACTCGGGGCAGCGAACAACACACACAAAAATTGAGCAATTATAAACAAATCTTAAAACAAATCATAAAACTCACCCTCCTCCCAAACCCTACCCCCTCACCCAACCCCTTGCCAAAAGTCTGGCAGAACAGCCAGGTCTTATACAAACGTCGAAACAACAGGAGGGTGGGGGCCAACCGAGCCGCCTCCGGGAGCAAATTCCACAGCACAGGGGCAGCCACAAAAAAAATCTCACATCAATGGCCACCCGTCTCGCCCGGGGAACCTCCAAAAAGGCCCCCACAGCGGATCTCAGGGGTCGCACGGGCACATGGGGAGTGAGGCGATCCCGCAGATAGGCAGGACCCAGGCCGTGAAGGGCTTTGAAGGTCAAAACCAGCACCTTGAACGTAGCCCGGTGCTTTATAGGCAGCCAGTGCAGAGTCCGGAGCACAAGTGTCATGTGCTCCCTGTGGTCCGCCCCAGTAAGGAGACGGGCCACGGCATTCTGCACCAGCTGCAGCCTCCAGACCAGCTTCTCAGGCAGCCCCACGTAGAGCGCGTTGCAGTAATCCAGCCTTGAGGTGATGAAGGCATGGATGACAGTGGCGAGGTCAGAGTCTGAGAGAGACAGCCGAAACCGCTGGACAAGTTGTAACTGCCAAAACGCACTCCCTGCCATGGCCACAACCTGAGATTCCAGGCTGAGCCGTGAATCGAGGAGCACACCCAGACTCCATACCTGCAAGACCATGGGAGTGCGACCCCCCCCCTCCCCCCCCACACACAAGGAGATTCAACCACTCCCAGGCCCCCCAAGCCCTCACCCACCAACATCACCTTCGTCTTGTCAGGATTCAGCTGCAGATGGCTCAACCTCATCCAAGCCCCCACAGCCAACAGGCACTGGGAAAATAAAGAGACTGCATGGTCTGGGTCGATGGAAAAAGAGAGGTAGAGCTGAGCGTCATCAGCATACTGATGGTACTGCATGCCCTGAAACCCTCTCACAATCTCCCCTAATGGCTGCATATAGATGTCAAACAAGAGGGGGGACAGAATGGCACCCTGCAGGACTCTACACATGAGGTCCCGGGGGGGGGGAGACATACACTCCCCCAAGACTACCCGGTGAGTTCTCCCAACGAGGAATGAACGAAACCAGTCCAAGACCGTCCTGCCAATCCCGGCACGGTCCCGCAGGTGAGTCACCAACACGTCATGATAGACTGTGTCGAACGCAGCCGAAAGGTCTAGCAGGACCAGTAAGGTCTGATGACCCTGGTCCAACGCCAGATGGAGATCGTCAACCAAGGCCACCCATGCAGTCTCCGTATCATACCCAGGCCGAAACCCAGACTGAGAGGGGTCAAGGAAACCGGTGCAGTCCAGATGTTCTTGGAGCTGCCGTGCCGCAGCCCGTTCAATAACCTTCCTTAAAAAGGGAAGGCTGGAGACTGGCCAATAACTGGCAGGAGCATCAGCGTCAAGAGATGGTTTCTTGAGCAGAGGCCTAACCACAGCCTCATTCAGGTACCCTGCCCTCCCGAAGGGAGGCACTAACCACCCCAGCCAGCAATGGCTGTAGCGTCTCCTGGCTGGCTTTCACCAGCCAGGACGGGCAAGGATCTTGTTCACAAGTAGTGGCATGAACAGATCCAACAAGGACTCCACATCGGCAGGCGACACCATCTGAAACCGATCCCACAAAACAGGACAGGACGGGGCATCCATAGCCCAAAGTGATCCTCTGCAATAACTGCGGAACCAAAATCAAGGTGAAGGTTGACAACCTTCACCGTCAGCTGGACCAGGGTCGGTCAACCCTGTTGGTCCTATTCGAGTTCTCGGCTGCATTTGATACCATTGACCATGAGATGTTGGTGACTTGCTTGTGGGACTGAGCTGGGGTGGGCGGGACTGTTCTTGAATGGTTCCATTGCTTCCTAACTGGAAGAACTCAATGTGGGGTGCTGGGTGACTGTTCATCATCTCCCCGGGACCTCACGTGTGGAGTCCCGCAAGCTTCCATCTTGTTCCCTCTCCTGTTCAATGTGTACATGCAGCCTTTGGGCGAGGTCGTCAGAGGATTTGGTATGCGGTGGCATCCGTATGCTGATGACACCCAACTTTATCTCTCTTTTTCAACTGACCCAGGCCTGGCAGTCTCGGTGTTTGGCGGCTGTGGGGGACTGGATGTGGCGAGCCGTCTGAAGTCGAATCCTGACAAGACAGTGGTAATTCGGGTGGGTGGGGCTGAGGGAGTGGTGGCACCCATCATTGATGGGGTTTGCCCTCCGTTGGTTCCTCAGGTTCGGAGTTTGGGGGTTGCTCCTTGACTCGAGGCTCCACCTGGATGTCCAGGTGGTGGCTGCGGCAATGAGTGCATTCCGCCCATTACACCTGGTGCGACGGCTTTGGCTTACGTCTGAAACTCCGATCTAGCCACCATAATACATGCTTTCATCACCTCAAGACTGGGCCACCGCAACGCACTGTACGTGGGGCTACCTATGGTTGCAGTTTGGAGACTGCAGCTGGTGCAGAATGTGGCAGCCCATCGCCTCATGGGGACAGGTCTCCGTGAGCACATTACACTGGTGTTCCCTTTTCTATGCTGGCTACCTATAGTTTTCCGGGCCCGATTCCAGGTGTAGGTTTTATTTATGTATTTTTATTTATTTATAATATATTTATAAAAAACAAATCTACCCCGCCCCTCCTGCTCCAGGCAGGCCAGGGCAGCTTACATCATAAAAACATATACAACGCATAAAATTAGATAATGCATTAAAAGAGAAGGCAAAAAAAAACCCCAAAAAAACCCCAAACCCCCTACCCCACCCTACACCCCATCTCCCTCACCAAAAGCCAGACAAAACAGCCAGGTCTTACACACATGGTGGAAGGGAGGTCGGGGCCAACTGGGCCTCCACTGGGACGGCATTCCACAGCCTAGGTGCGGCCACCGAGAATGCTCCCTCCATAGTGGCCACACGGGCCACACGGGGGACCTCAAGAAAGGCGCTCCTGGCAGACTGTAGAGGTCATTCCAGAGTGCGGGGAGTGAGACAGTCCTGCACGTAAGTTGGGCCACAGCCATATAGGGGTTTATAGGTCAAAAACAGCACCTTGAATCGAGCCCAGAAGACTATAGGGAGCTAGCGCAGAGCCCGGAGCACTGGTGTAATGTACTTACGGCAACCCGACCCCATAAGGAAACTGGCTGCCGCATTCTGTGCTAGCTGCAGTCTCCTGACCGTCACCATGGGTAGCCCCACATAGAGCACATTGCAATAGTCCAATCTCGAGGTAATGAAAGCATGGATGATAGTGGCCCACTTACTATCTGAAACATACGGTCGAAGCCGTCACACCAGAGTGTAATTGGCAAAACGCATTCCTCACCACAGCCCCCACCTGGAGAGCCAAGCGGAGCTGTGGGTTGAGGAGCACGCCCAGACTGTGCACCTGGGGAACCAGCGGAGGGCGAATCCCATCAGTGATGGCAGCCACCACATCCACTGCCTTACCCACTAACATCACCTCCGTCTTCTCGGGATTCAACTTTAGTCGGCTCACCCTCATTCAGTCCCCTACAGCACCCAGACAAGAGGTAAGCACTGAGACTGCTGGGTCAGATGAAAAGGAGAGGTAGAGTTGGGTGTCATCAGCATATTGGTGACACCACACCCCATACCGCCTCACGACCTCGCCAAGCAGCTGCATATGCACATTGAATAGGAGGGGGGACAGAATGGAACCTTGTGGGACACCACACGTGAGGTCTCATGGAGATGAAAAACAGTCCCCGAGCACCACATGCTGAGTTCTTCCTGCTAGGAAAGAGTAGAAAAAGTCAAGAACGATCCCACCCACTCCAGCTCGATCCCGCAAGCGAGCCACCAACATCTCATGGTTAATGGTATCGAAAGCAACTGACAGACCTAACATAATTAGCTGGGTCGAGTGACCCTGATCTAATTCATGGCAGAAGTCGTCAACCAACACAAGTGCAGTCTCAGTACCATAGCCAGGACAAAAGCCAGACTGCGAGGGATCCAGATAACCGGTGCAGTCTAGGTGCCCTTGCAGCTGCTGAGCCACAACCACTGGTTTTCACCTATAAAGCCCTAAACGGCTTGGGCCTCGCCTACCTGCAGAATCGCTTCACCTCCTGGGTCTTAGAATGACCCCTGCGATTGGCTGGGGACACCCGTCTTGACATCCCTCGGCAATCTCGAGTGTTGATGACGAGGGGGGTGTTCTCGGTGGCCGCACCTAGGCTGTGGAACTCCTTCCCGATGAAGGCTTGCCTGGCTCCAAACCTCCCCTCTTTCCACAGATAGTGTAAGACCTGACTATTCCGCCAGGCATTGGATGAGGGAGACGGGCGATTGGGGGAGAGGGGGACCTGGGAGGGGGGTTTGGCTCTGCCTGGAATGTATTTGTATTATTTTTATATTGTTGGGTTTTATTATTGATTATTGTTATCTATGTTTATTATGTTTATATGATTTTAGCTGTTGTGAGCCGCTGTGAGGTGCTGTGGTGGGGGAGGGGGTAGCGGCCAAAAAAACTAATAAATCAAATCAAGTATAATATCCAGTGCAACATGTGCTCGGACCTGAGTTCATTGCACCAAAAAATCTTAAATTCTGCAACCAATGATGCCAAATGCTGCAAATTCACCGCGAGCATTAATATTTGCATAATTAACTTGATTTGCATAACTATGCATGTTGGGAAGCAAATTTGCAGCAGGTTTGACATAGAATCACAACTTTGCTAATCAAACACGACTCAAATCCTCTGGAATTTCAGCACCCCAGAATTATTATTATTATTATTAGCATGTATATAGCACCAGCAATGTACCTGGTGTTTTACAAAGAATAAGATAGACATGGTCTCTATCAGAGAGCTTACAATCTAAAGAGAGGGGGAGGGGAGACAGGGAAGGGGAACAGAGGGATGCGACATTCATGAGGATGCGAGACCGCAGGTACATTTTCTTGGCTTGATTGCAGTAAGTTGGGAGTTTACAGATAGCAGGTGCGGGATAACTGTGCGTGGGAATGGTTAGCAGGAGTTCCCATCTCATATTAAAACCCCAGACCTCCCTCACCCAAACATAGGGCCTTCAGACCCACCCACCCACAATTCATCTCCCAGGGGCCTATTTGCCCTCAGGTCATGGTCACACCTCCCTGACAGACGGCAGCTGCAGCAGCAGTTTTAGTTTAGGGTCAGACGACAAGTTTATGCCTGAGCCAGGATTTAAAGATTGTGCAGACAGTCCTCACTGCAGTTTCACTGCAATTTCGACATGGCAGTGCAAGGATTGACTGGTTCTGCAAAAATCACTGCAAATTGCAGCAACGCAGTCAGCACGGGTCCCTGTATTAGGCCAAGAGTTCGACAAACACTTTTTTAAAGCTAATCTGTCACTTCCTTTTGGTTGTTGGTGGTTTGGCTTTATGTGATACGGTGCAGTACAACCCCTTACAAGAGTAATGTTGACTTTCATTATACCAGCTAGACATTAAAGCTCCCTTTGTCAGAACAAAATAAAATTTGATCTCATTTAACTCTATGTAGTAGGGATTATGTCATTGTAATAGGGTGACGGGTGTGTACCTTCCTTTATTTACTTGGTGTAGTTAGCAGTTGTCTCATCATGCTGATGACACCGAAGTAGCCGGCAGCCTAACCTGGCCATCTAGTCCCCACAGATTCAAGTCCATAGTTCACAAGCCTTCTCCCCAGTGTCCTTTTATTTTTAGGGCAAAGCAACACACACTGCTACGTGTTCCTCCCAGTCCCATAACTCTTCCACCCCCATTTCTGCAGCAGGTCTCAGTTCATCCGGTAATCAGTGTCCTGAGGACTAAACTCTGGCCTTGGGCCTTCTCTAGTTCAGCCAGCTTCTGTATAGATTTCTGACTTTGGTAACTCCCCTCTCCTCTCCCCCAGTGACTGGTCGGCTGTTATGTCACCAGTTCCCCCTGGGGTTTACTTGCCCTCCGTGGGACACCACTGCACGGGGCCCACATCCTTTGGACCCTCTTCAGCTTGCTTGCTCCCAGGGGTCTCCCATCACTCATTTGCCTTTTGGGCATGCCCTCAGAGCTGAATAGGTGTTACATCAACATCTCATCACTGGACTCCCCTCAGGGCTTGTGTCCTGAGCCCTTCTCCTCCCTGCTAGTAATCTGCCTCAAGCCCCCTTTGGCTTGAGTGACCAGCTGCTGGTAATGCACCCCAGCTTTAGGCTGGTCTACCATCTCTCTCTTCCTTGGCCCATGTTCTCTCTTGAGCTCAAGGGTGTTGCTCCTCCTTAGTCTAGGGGCTCCCAGGTAGCCTGGGCACACTACAGCTCTCGCCTAAGGCCTTGCCCTTCAGAACCTCCCTGAATTTCTTTGCCCTTCCCTGGGCGCAGGGGTCAGGATTCCTGTCGACAGAGTGGCTTCAAGATTATTCAGGAGTCCTACACCATGCTATCTCCAAGCTGACTCTCCTGGCTGGGCTAGCTCTTCTTTATATAGCCCCAGCCCTAGCTTCCAGGTTTTAAACCCTTCTGCACTGGCCCCAGGTGAGCTCAAGTGGTGAAGCGCTGACGTGCTGTGGGCTTGCTCCACTGCAGTTCACCTGCAACACCTCACCACATCAGGACCCTTTGCTTTGCCCCATCCAGAACACTATGGAATAATTGTGCTCTAAAGAGCAGGAAATTCCCTTTATTCCCACCCCTGTTGGCATGACTTTGCCCCTTTCCAGGTCAGAGCATCCAGAAAGGTGTCAACCCTAGTCTCATACTGGGAGGAGAGGTGGAAAAGGATTTGCTACAGCAGCTTTGTTCAACCCAAGATCTTACAATACTGTGTGTGCAGGAGCTGGATCTGCTGAGATCATAATAGCTTTGAAACAAGACATGGGCATGAAGTGCCGCTGTACAGAGTTTAGCCTGACCCATTATCCCCCCCCCCCCCTCCCCGCATGTAATCTAAATTAAGCTGCAAAATCAAAATGAAACCAGGTTACAACCAGAAATAATATGCTAGATATCCTACTTGACAGGCTCTATTTAATGACTTTTTAAAAAAATAGCTTTCCTTCTGTGAAAATCTACCAGAGGCCCCCGAACCTCAAGCGCATACCTCCAGTTCATAAAAGATATCAAAGAATGCAGTATCCTGTGGTACCCCAAATGTCACTGAAACCAGAGATCAGTGACATTACAAGATGTGTTATTCAGGGATGCTATTCAGAACCAGTAAGTGTCAGGAGGATTTCTGAAAAGAGAAAGGGTGGGTGGTGGTGGTGGTTGTTTTAAGAGAAAGATGAATGGAAACATTTCTGTGTTGTACGTCCCCTACAGCCTGGTTAGTGAGAATAATTCTACATATGAATCTGACTATAGCTCAGTTTTAATTGCATCTTTGAAGTTCACCTTTAATTCATTGACTGCACAAATGGGCAGAGAGAACTATTCCATTTTTGAAAAACATACATTTTTAGTCACCCTTAAGGAACCAGTGATCCATTTTATTGCTGAAGGTTGCAGGGAGGTGATCAGTGACTGGAAGACAAAGATTGCAGGATTTGACAGCCAGAAAAGGTGGAGAAGGCTTTTGCTGATGTCAGTCGTGTACAATTCCAATTAATGGAAGGATAAAAATATGCTGTGCGATCTGAGAATCTTTAGTTAACTCATCTATTCATCCAAAGACATCGACAACTGGAAAAGGAGAAAAACACAAAACAAGGCCTTGTTCTCCCTGCAGGAGTAGAAAACCAGGAGTCGGTATAGATCAAACTGGGAGACAGGAGGGCTCCATGTGTCTGCTAGGGCAAGAAGAACAGCAGAGAGGCTACTGGGTACTGAGATTCAGGCTAAAAGGAGCCAGAGCAATAGGATCTGGATCTTAGAATCTAGCTACTTACCATAGCTATATGTCTACCAGAGGTCTCTGAACCTCAAGCACATACATTTTCAGGCAGCGGTAGCTGCCTGAAACTTAAATGCACAACCACTCTCCATTATAAAACCAGGGACTGCTGAAGCCCTGATTTTGAGGAAACTGTTTGAGCTACATTGCTGAAAATTTATCCATGGCTGTAAGTTGTGAGGATCATCATATGCACAATGTTTGAAGACGATCCATTGGGAAAATAAAATGTTATAACTGTTTAAACGTTAATTGGTTGTGGTCAAAATGCACAGCGTCCTCACGATTTTGAATCATCAATATCTCCTCCCCCTGGATGAGCTGAGCCCCCAAACTTCACAGGCTTGCAGCATGAGATCAATAACAACCGCTTCTGAAATATGATAATAATTGGTGCAGCCAAAACCAAATTATTATTGAACAAAAAATCGGTTCTGCAGGCTCATGCATGCGCACTTGAGCTCCTCTCTCCTGTCGGAGAGCCGGGGAAGGGCTGCGTCGGCGTCCCCCTGCGAGCTCTGTTGACCGCTGCTGATGCTGCCCCCCTGGCGGCAGCGCAGCCACGATGGACCCAGCCTTTTCCAAATACTATGGTGGTTTTACATTTATTCATAGAAATTTATTACTTGGATGGCGCCTTAAAAAGTCATCTACTGCAACCCTCTGTACATAAACTATCCTTGAATGGTAATTATCAAACCTATTTTTAAAGACTCCCAGTGATGAGGACTCAGCAACCTGGCTTGGTGACTTATTTTACTGCCTAACTTTCCTTATAATTAAATTCTTCTTAAAACCTAAATCTTTGTTCCTTCAGCTTAAGCCCTTAGTGGCCTCAGAAAACAATTGGGTACTATTTTGCAGCCTTTTACATATTTGAAAACTATAATCATGTTCCCCTTAGTCATTGGGCGTCTTTAGACATAACAAAAATCAGGTGTCAAAACCTCTAAGCACGTGTTTGGCCGTTGTGTGTAAGCACCATAACAATCCCAACACCAATTTGGCCACTCATTGAACACACAGTGTGAACACCAATGCATCACAAGGGACAATTTGTGTTTTTCAGGTGAATACATGGCCAGTATTGTATCTAATGATATTGCATGGTGTGTTAGCAGGTACAACACGGGGAATGAGGCAGCAGCACTTGCATTCTGAGACCGGGTAGCAAGCAAGACACCAATTTGCCCCAAGATGGGCTGTGTCTCTTAAGCAGCACCACATGGGACATCTTTAAACATCACAAAGATCAGGTGTCTGTCACAGAGGAACATAGGGTCACACACGTGTGATACTGGCCTACATGTAGACTACAAGCCTAGTAAATATGTAAAGCAAAACATGCAAGTAATGTTACAATTGAGAACTGTAAAACCCAAATCAGGACTGTGAGACGTGACCAAGCTCCAGGAAATGCAAAGAGATACAAAGAATGTGTATTTGGGAACCCTGGCCAGACAGACCTGTGGAGATGCAAATCAACCTTCATGTTTGCCTGGGTTGCCTACGTGACAGGCCTCACATTTCTCCAAG
>QEPC01005198.1:2222336-2283563 GCA_003113815.1 Sphenodon punctatus
ACTTCTTATCTTTATGAAGAAGTGTCTGTGTCTAACATTGGAACACAAGTGAGCAACAAGAGTTCTCAAGCTCTTGCGAACCCAGAGATTAAAGAGTCTGTAAACGGGAAGGATCGGGCCCTTGAGTGACAAAGGGGTTGTCCCTGTGGCAGGCTTGAATCAGCTAGAGAGACAAAACTGGTTCAAGTGGGCTGTACGCGAGGGAAACTGAGTCACACAAACCCGGTAAAGTGGGGATGCGGACCTCCAACCCGTGACAGTGTCAAAACCCCTAAGCATGTGTTTGGCCGTTGTAACATGATAACAATCCCAACACCAATTTGGCCACCCGTTGAACACACGATGTGAGAACACCATTTCATCACAAGAACATTTCCATGTTTCTACTGAACACATGGGCAACGTTGTGTCTAATGATATCGCGTGGTGTGTTAGCAGGTACAACATGGGGAACAACGCAGCAGCACGTGTGTGCTGAAATTGGGTGGTGAGCAAAACACCGATTTACCCCAAAATGGACTGTCTCTCTAATCTGTGCGACATGGTGAACACAGGGCCAAACCAGTGTTTATATGTTATATAAAACACATGTTCAGATATCCGATGACATTATGTCTGTTGATATTATCTCTATTTGACTATGAGTTCATAATAAAATGTCAGGAATAGTAAAGTTTGTTTTGTGTTTTATTTGGTGACCCAACGGTAACATTATTTCCATATTTCTTTTTTGGTCATTTTTGTGTGGGGGGGTGGTGTGTGACTGACTGAATGACTGTGGCTTGCTGTGGCCCTTAGGCCACCAGTACATCTGTTTTTGTGCCGCCAGATGTAGGCCTGGGATTGCTCTGGGCCATGTTTGTTTGTTTATTTCTTTATCTTACCACCCTGTCCCCTCCTGCTCACAGAGCAGCTGGGGGCAGGTTAGTGGCAAGCCTGGGCTCTGACCTTGGGAAACCGCCAGAGTCACAGCTGATGCTAAGGCCCACCAGACTGGGTCAAAGTGGGCCACAGCAGGCAAAAAACAGTTATATGCTAGATTTGGCCCACAGGCCAGAGGTTCCCCACCCCGTCTTAGAAGCAAGTAATTTTCTTTTGAACTGATAAATGTAAAACAGAAAATCCGTTGACTGAGTTTTAAAAATAAACCCTGTAAATCCCAGGAAAAAAGCAGACGAAAAACATGAAAGATGCTGTTTTCCACTGAATATAGAAACTGAGGTGGCTGTCTCTACAAAATTAGTGTCTGTCAATATTAGAAGGAAGGATTGGAAGGAAGAATAATGGTTCAGTTCTGTTCCTGAGTATCATCTAGTTGAACCAATCTGCAAACAGGCAAGATCTATTAATAACTCGATCAGGTTCAACCTCTGAGTCATGTCTTTTATGCTCCTAACTGTGCAAACTTGTATCGCATGACGTGTTCCTTTTACCTTATCCCTTATTTTGTCACAGTCCCATTAATGCAGGTTTGTTTTCTCTTACGCAGCATAAAGTACTCATTGATCATTTTTCTCAGAATATAGAGCATTGATTTATGGACTGTGCTAATAAGTTTTCCTGCAAATAGGAGTCTCAAAGTTGAGGACCCCACATGTTTTGGACACTGTAAATTATTATCACTGCTAATTAATAATTATATTGAAAATATCTTATTTTCAGGGTGTGAATTGTATAGTTCTCTCTGGGGTGGGTTGAAAAGAAATTTGTAGATCTTGCATCTCATGAAATGAAGTCGTATAGAGAAATGGAAGCAAAGTGAGCTCTAAACATCTTCGCCCCTTCCTTGCTGCCCCTCATGCCTGGAACTCCCTCCCTGGATATGTTCACTCTGCTCCTTCCCTCCCACCTTTCAAATCCCTCCTGAAAACTCACCTTTTCCATCAGGCCTTTCCTAGCTCGTCATGAGTGAAACTGTGTCCTCTTTCCCCACACTCAGAAGCTAGTTCCCTGTAACTAAGTGAAGCACGTGCACCCACAACTTCTCAACCTCATGAATGTACCCTTGTCTCTCCCGATATTCGCCTCTCCCTTGTCTCTTAGCTTGTAAGCCCCTGAGGGGTAGGAACCTGTCGGTAACTATTGATTGTACAGTCCCAGGTACATTGCTGGTGCTATATAAATAATAATAATAAAATAATAATAATTAATAGTTAATAAAGCAGAATATGGCCATGTTCACATGAAACCAGGTTTACCCAGGAATAAAGCCATTTTGTGCAGCTGCTCTTATCTATAGTTTAATTAACCCTCACTTCATGTTATAAGATAGCAACAGCCATGTGAAAGGTTAGCGAGTGGCAATTTCTACCCCCGCGCTACCCCATTCAGCCTTTCTACGGTAACATGATATTTTATCTTCGGTAAAAAAGGCTCTTGAGTATGGGGACTCCAAAGTGATAAAACAGTAATTAATTAAGATGAGAAAGATGCTGTTCACTGAATATAGAAACTGAGGTGACTGGGTCTGCAAAATCAGTGACTGTCAATATTAGGAGGAGGAGGAGGGGTTGGAAGGAAGAACAGTGGTTCAGTTGTGTTCCTGAGTATCCTCTAGTATAGTTGAACCAATCTACAGACAGGCATGACCATACAAAATGGGTTTTATGGTGGTTAACTGGGAGTTGTGTACTCAGGATAAGTTCTATTCCTATGATTGTGATATTAGAGAGGCTGCTTGCTCCAAAGACCTTAAAATCTATGAGTGTGCTTCTGTTCCTATTAAACTTCGAAGGACTAGGTTTGGGTTTTAAGAACCAGAAGCTCAAAGTTTATGGGTCTTGGTTGTAGCGTTTAAATTTAACCCAGTTGCATATATTCAGATTGCTAATGCTTCATAAACAAGTTTTTTAGGACACTTTAGGAGCAATAATGCATAATAGAGCTGGACTAGACAACTCTGAAGTTGGGCTAGATGACACCTGAAGTACCTTCCAGCCCTAAAATTATCTAGAACTCTAATTCTGTAAGGTGATATGCTTGTTTTAGATCCTGGTTTTCTGTTTGGTAGTGTTGCTTCACAGAATAACATCTTCAACTGTTGATGAAAGTAATTGACATTAATGGCCAGCTAGTTCAACTGGAATTGAATCACACCTAAGTCCAGAGTATTCCGACCTGCTCTGCAAAGCTTCGGCATCCCCAAAGCTTGGGACTCTGGAGGAGGTTCTACAGCAAATTGACAAACTAAATGCTAACAAATCACCAGGACCAGATGATATTTACCCCAGAGTTCTGAAGGAACTCAAATATAAAATTGTGGACCTACTGTTAGTAATTTGTAACCTATAGCTAAAATCTGCCACTGTACGTGAGGACTGGAGGGTGGCAAATGCAATCCCGATATTTAAAAAGGGATCCAGAGGTGATCCTGGAAACTACAGACTGGTACGCTTGACGTCTATACCGGGCAAAATGGTGGAAACTATCATTAAGAACAGAATCACTGGGCATGTTGATAAACATGGCTTAATGGTGAAGAGTCAACATGGATTTAGCAACAGTAAGTCATGCCTCATTAATCTGTTGGAATTTTTTGAGGGTGTAAATAAGCATGTGGGCAAGGGAGACCCAGTGGGTTTCCAGAAAGCATTTGATAATGTCCCACATAAGACTCTTGAGAAAATTAGAAAAGTCATGGGATAGGAGGTAGTGACTTATTATGGATCGGTAACTGGTTAAAGGATAGGCAGCAAAGAGTAGGACTAAATGGTCAATTTTCACAATGGAGAGATGGAAAAAGTGTTGTGCCCCAGGGATCTGTATTGGGACTGGTGCTGTTTAATGTATTCATTAATGATCTGGAAAAGGGCATTAAGATTGAGGTGATCATATTTGCAGATGACACCAAGTTATTCAAGGTAGTTAAAACACGAGCAGACTGTGAAGAACTGCAACAGGATCTTACGAGACTGGGTGCCTGGGCATCTAAATGGCCAATGAGATTTAATGTGGACAAGTGCAAAGTGATGCACATAGGGAAAAATAATCCAAACTATGAGTACACAATGCTGGGTAGTAAGCTAAGAGTTACCACTCAGGAAAAGGATCTGGGAGTGATTGTGGGCAATACACTGAAATCCTCAGCCCAGTGTTCAGCAGCAGTCAAAAAAGCAAACAGAATGTTAGGAGTTATTTGCAAAGGGATAAAGAATAAAACTGAAGATGTCATAATGTCTCTGTGCAAATCAATGGTGCTACCTGGAATATTGTGTGCAGTTCTGGTCACCCCATCTCAGAAAAGACATATGCTTTGTTTTGGCCCACATTATCGAGAAATATGCTCACTTAAGAAAGCGTGCTGTGTATGCCCTTTTTGTGGATTTAAAAGCTGCCTTCGACAGCATTGATAGGGCTATCCTATGGCAAAAACTCCAGGATTTTAACATAGATCCCCAGTTATTATATCTTTTTTGTCTGCTCTATTTGGATACTTCCCTTAGAGTTAGGTTAAATTCAGCAGGAGCTGTAACAGAACCTATCCCGATGGCAAATGGGGTTAGGCGAGGATGTGTCCTGGCCACCCTTCTTTTAAATTTATTAAGAACATAGTTTACAGTTTTGCTGGCCATGAGGGGCACCCTACCCTTGATATGTGGTTATTCCGTGCCAGTACTCTTGTATCCAGATGATATGACCATCCTCTCCACATCAAGGGTGGGTATGAATTGACAGCTAATTAAACTAAGCCAATATTGTTGGGATAATAATTTGACCATTAACCATGATAAAACTAAAGTAGTGGTTTTCTCCAAAAAAAGTTAAGAAGCATCTGTGGACTTTAGAATCTGACAATATAGAGCAGGTGGCTTCTTACAAATATCTGGGAATTTGGTTTAGCCATAGTGGCAGTTGGACAACCCACCTATGAAAGCAGCCCATACAACAACAGGCCTTTTGGAAATTCTGGAGTAACAACAGTGGAAAAAGAATGAGGCCCCTGCTTAAATTGCTTAGTGACAAGATGTTGCCCCAACTTTTGTATGGGGCAGAAATTTGGGGACTGGGAAACCAGGATGCCCTGGAATCATTGCAAAACAAAATTCTGCAATCTATTCTGGGCACCCCTCGCGGTACTCCATCTGTTATGCTGCGGGTTGAATGTGGGATCCCCCCGATAGTGGTCAAAATAAGACTAGTCCATCTGGGGTATTGGCTTAGGATCCATGTGATGTCACCTTCCCAGCTTCCTAGATTATGCCTACAGGAGTAAGAGAACCCTTTGGCGACCCATAGGTGGTATAATTTGATATTATCTAATTTGGCCCAGCTGGGTTTTACCCCTATAAGCCTTCAACATCATACTCTAATGCAAGCCAAATTATTGATTAAAACAAGGGCAAGATAGATTAATCTCCAAAAGGAAAGAATGGCATTGCAAGAACAAAAGATTGCCTCTTCGTATCCCTTCTTTAAGACTGAGTTTGTTTATGAGAACTATCTTTCTGACATCACAAACTTTAAAATTAGAAGAGCTATGACGGTGGCAAGGCTTAACATGATGCCCACAAAAGTTCAGAAAGGTCGGTACCTGAGTATACTCCTGGACGTACGTTTCTGTCACTCTGGACGATCTGTTATAGACGACCTGTCACATTATCTTGTCCCAGATCATCAGCCATCCGTAACATAATGGTTTGACCCATGGTTTGAGGATAAAGACCATTGGGATATGCAAACCCGGATCTCCTTTTTATTGGCAAAACACAATAAGGATATTATGAGAAGGGCGCGCCTTTGGTGTTTTTAAAATGGAATTACATAGGAAGGAACTTCTTGAAGCAAATTGATAAGACCTTGTGGATATTGTCCATAATTTAACTGAATGTGGATAGAATTTTGCTGTACTAAGTCAACTTGCAAGAGGTGCTTCCATAGAGGTTGCATTTTATAATATCTATTTTATAATATATTTTGGATTTGCTGGGTATTTACCAAATGATAGGGTTTTGACACGGGATGGCCTCGTTAAGTGGGAGTCTTGTATTGCGGTGGGAGCCCAATGATGACTGTGTCTGGGCCCTTCCCATTGAATTGTTATAGGCTGGCGTCTTATGGTTTATTGAATACACAGTCTATAACTGAATGTTCCAGTATATATCAGTCTATAACTGATATGTAAATTTATATGCCATTTATTACTTATTCCTAGAAGAATCTATCGATATAATAGTTATTTATATTTTATGCTGGGTTACTTTTTACAAGGGATTGGTGCTAATTTGTTGTAAACTGCTCTATTAAATTAAATTGTTATAACGTATGGTTCTGAACAATAAAATACATACACACATTAAAAAAAAAGACATAGCTGAACTAGAAAAGGTACAGAGAAGAGCAATGAGAATGATAAAGTGTATGGAACGACTTCCATACAAAGAGAGGCTTGACAAGCTGGATCTCTTCAGCTTAGAGAAGACTGAGAGGGGACATGATAGAGGTTTATAAAATCTTAAGTGGTGTGGAATGAGTAGACAGGGAACAGTTATTTACCCTCTCAGATAGTACTAGAACAAGGGACACTCCATGAAACTATCTGCCAGCAGTTTTAAAACAAATAAAAGGAAGTACTTTTTCACTCTACGCATAATTAAATTACAGAATTTGTTGCCAGAGGAAGTTGTCCAGGCCAGTAGTATAGCTGGATTTTAAAAAAGGCTGGATAAATTCTTGGAGAGTAGGTCCATTAATGGCTAGTTTACGGGATTAACTTCTTACTGTCGGGACTGGGAGTGAACAACGGGGAATGGATTTCCCATTGTGACTGTTGGTGGTTCTCCCATGCGATCAATATTGGCCACTGCGGAGGGATAGGATGCTGAGCTTGATGGACCATTGATCTGACTCGGTATGGCACTACTTAGGTTTTTATCCCCTAGTGTATGTAAGTGGGCACAATATAGTTACATTTTTCCTTTACTTATTTTTTTTTTATTAGCTGCAAGAGAGTCTGTCTGGCTAGAAAGAGAAGAAAAAGCACGTCAACATTATGAAAAACACCTATAAGAACGTAGAAAGAAGTTAGAAGAACAGAGGATAAAGGAAGAGAGAAGACGAGCTGCAGTTGAAGAAAAACGAAGGCAGAGAATAGAAGAGGACAAGGTAAGAGGATCTTTCTTGATGCTTTCCATGTCAATGGCTTTTCTGAGGCCCTTTTCCCATGGGTCCCCCCCCCCCTGCATGTTTGCGGGGGGGGGTGCCTGTGTGAATGCCACAGCGGGTGCATGGGGATGGGGGGGCGCCCGTGGGAACACCGGGGGGGGGGTGCGTGCACGCTCCCGTGCTCCACCCACCTCCATCCATCACTCACACACAGAGCAACGGGCACCAGTGGAGGTGGGTGGGGGTCCATGGGAACGTGCACACACTGCGCACACCCCACGCCGCCCACCCATCCCCCCACCCACCGCAGTCTGTGTGAAAAGGGCCTTAAACAGGCCTGAGATGAAATTTCTAGACTGTAAATCTCTTGTGGTAGGGTCCATCTCTAATTAGTGATCGTACGGTGCCAAGTACATTGCATGTGCTATATAAATGATGATGATGATAAATTTCTTCAGAAAGTTAACTGTGTGGCTGGGATGTAAGTCAAACTCAATCAAATACATCTAAAAAACCCTCTCTCTCCTGATGTCTCTCTCCACCAATTTGTTTTCTTTATCATGCTCTGTTATAAAACTAAAGCTGTTTACAGGAGGGGCGGGGTACAAATGTTTTAAATAAATAAATAAATAGATTATTTGGGTCATAGGCAGTGGGTGGCCAGGGCTAGGAATTACTTAGTTCCCTACTCTCTGTCTCCAATCCTTTCTGAACACAATATTTGAGAATCTCAACTTTGATTTTAAAAAAACAAAACAAAAACTTCTCTTCCTCAGAGATGCAGAGAAAAGTTTGAAATCATGGCTGGAGTGATAAAGATCTGACAAATAAAGAGCTCCTCCAATTCATTCTTTTAAAATCTCCTGGTGAAGAAGCCAGTCTTGTAATTTTTATGGGCCTAACGGACCAAATGCTCAGAAGCCACCACTGAGCGTGTCCATAAACAGCATAATAGTCACCCATGAATTGAGTGTCTTTAGGGCCATTTAGGTGACCCAGACTGATCTGGGTCCCCTGCACAGCATCCTCCTCAAGATTGAGTATGCCACAATGTGCATGCCGTTTATTAGGAGTGGTCATGGCAAGGGAAGACTCCTTCCTTGGCCGTGACCCGATTTTAGCTCCCCGCTCCTCTCCTTCCTCCATCGGAAGAAGCCAAGCAGGCACTGCAGCCAGCAGGTTTTGCGGTCAGGGCATAGAGGTTCCACACACCAGCTGTGAGCCCCGCTCATCTCCTTCCTGCCTGGTGCTTCTTGCGATAGATAGCCCTGTTTTCAAGCTGTGAGGATCTTTGGCAATTTGTCCACGTGTTCATTTACTAGGTGCTGTCACCCGTGGATATGCAGTGTCAAGGATGCTCACAGTTTGAACGCAGCTTTTGTCCTGTTTTTTTCAACCTGAGAAGGGTCACTTTGTAGCGTTTCCAGCAATCTCCTTTCTCCCCCCCCCATATGAATCACGGATGGGTAGAAACGCAAGCAGTGGCAGTGGCCTGGCGAGTAAAACTGTGGCGGACATGGTCTGGGCCAGGCTAGGGTATCAAACAAACATGCCCAAGGGCGGGGAGAACCACAAACGTATGGCTGGCCCCACCCTCATGCTACCCTCGGCACCCCGCCCTCCTCCATGGCAGGAAGCAATGGCAGCCCAGGAACAGATATGATAGCCTGCTGTGGCCCGGTCAGCTGGGCCTTAGCCCGGACTGTGACCTCAGAGGTTTTCTGAGGTCACAGCGTGGGCTAGCTGCTGACACAGCTGAGGGCAATCCCAGGCCAACGTCTGGCGGCGCCTGCACACACAAATGCAGGTGAGGTCTGGAACAAAGCAGGTCACAGTGGTCCACTGTTGCGTCTGTTTTTTACCCTCTGAATCACTTTAGTTAGAATCTGGCCTTCTTTTCACACAGCTATGTTACGCTCGCTTGCATCTGCATGGATTTAATTCTTTCTTGGCTATAGTCTCTCTCATTCTGAAACCCTCCCCCAGAGAGACTTGATTGAGACTTTGTAAGAGATTTCTCTGTCCTGAAAGAAAAACTTGAAACAGGTATATCAATAGAAATTTGAACTTGACAGATTTCACTCATTTCAACTTTTCAGCACATTTGCAAAATTGTTTACTGCGTATTCTTCATTGGGGGCAATGGGGAAAACAGTGAACACAGATCTCTGTTTATATCTGACACTTGAAAAGAAGCTGCCAGACTCTTTCTCGATTCAGGATTTTTGATTCATGAGTTCACACTTTGTAATTAATGAGTTTGCATTTTGTAGCTTGTCCATTCATAATCTGTGATTTTGTACTTCACCGTTTGTTCATTAATAAACTAAGTAACTAGGGTATCACCATCAGAGTGTCCACTGAAGACAGTGGAGTTGTATGTCAGCTTCTGTAATTTCCTGGTGTCTGGCTAAAACCCTAACTAATTAAATATTAAAGGCAACAAATGAGAAATTAATAATAACATTAAGAAATCATGAGCTATGAATTGCGAGTCCTTGGGACCGATCCCATGCATATAAAGGTAAGAAATGAGAAATGATGAATAACATTAAGAAATAATATGACTATGGATTGTGAGTCCCTGGGGCCAATCCCATATCCCATGAATCACTTGCGCACATGCCTGCATGGGAACCTCACACACCTCCATTGTGGTCACATTATGCTGTTCAGGCAGGGGTGGGCACAGGCCATGGGATTGGCCCCAATGAATTACAAATTCTAAATGTGTAATCAAATCTGAAGTTTGATTAAAATGTGACAAATAATGTCTGTTGTTCCAATACCCAGGAGGGGCAAATTTGAATTAGGGTACACCATCCAAGGAACTTGAAATCAGTCTGTGAATTTGAAAAGTTACTCATCTCAAAATAATAGTACTCCTATGATGATTTTTTTCTCCACGTTGAGTAACAGCTAGTTTTTCCCCTTTAGCTGGTAACAATTGATGCTAATGGAGTTAGAGATACACTCTAATACTCCTAAGAGATAAAGGGTTCAGTCTTTCACCATTAAAGTCAATAGGAGTTTTGCCATTGACTTCAATGAGAGGTGAATTTGCGCTCTTAGGCTGTAATCCTTTGACTGCTTACTCAAAAGTAATCCCACATAAAGTAAGTGGGACTACTCCAGAGTAAGTATGAGAATTGCACCCTTCACTGTCCTATTGGGAAAATGAAGTCCTGAAATGTTGGATTGACCATTGGTTGTGTGACTGCTGGAATCCTGGAACAGCAAATCTGAAAGCCATTGGCCTACCTTGGTTGGTTGGCTTTTTTCCCTTCTGTACTCCTCGGTACATAATAATTTATCTTCTAAACGCAGAAGAGTCTAGTTCAGAAATGAGTAGAGGTAAGGAAGAAAAGAAAAGTGTTATGTGCCTGAAATTATTCTATGTTGAAAGAGAATACTGAAAGAGTCCAATAAGTTTGGATATTTTAGCTGATGACAGTGTTTTAGAGATCGAGTTGACAGTGCTAGGCAGTTACTCTTCTGCTACGACCTGTATATTTACAAGATCTCTGGGATTTTTTCATGTGTAATTATATATTTAATATAAAAATGAATAAAAGCAAAATCCTAGAGGTCTTGTGGCTGGGCCTATATATATATATAACGCTATATTGTTGGGCTTTGAGCAGACTATATATAAATATATTCAGACATTTATGCTTTTTTCTGATTGCTACACATTTTAAAGTTAGTGCAGCTGTTTGTGTAGAACATTGCTTTCCAGTTTCAATTTGACTACTGTGTTCAACTGATGTGTTCAGATGATAGTGAATGTTTTGTTCAAATGGTTAGTTAAGAGATTTAGACATGATTTACACCAATCCAAGCAAACTTATTCAGACACTGTCCTCTTGCCCTCAAGGAGCGCCATGAAGCTGTTGTACGCCGCACAATTGAGAGGAGCCAGAAGCCAAAAAAAAAGCAAAACAGATGGTCCTGGGGAGGAGCACTTCATAGCAACCACAGCATTAACAATACAGGTAAAAGGGTAGAACCGGTTTCTCAGCCACAGTCCTTGTCTTCGTGGTGATGGGGCTATGCTTTGTTCTCATAAAGAAGAGCTTGAATTGGTTCAGATTCTTTCACTCTGATCTTAGCAGTGTTTCTGCAATGAACATGCTTCTGACCTTTATGCTTGGCAAAGTGGAGGGTGGGGAAACTAAGCTAATGCTTAACGACAATCATCATCAAAGAAATAATTAATCCTGTAACTCCGTCTGTATCTGCAATTGCTTGTGTCTGTTGCTCCTGCTAGTGCTTGTGTGCGTGCACGTTGTTAGTTATCAAATGTTATCTAATGTATATTGAAGTGTTCGGAGCAGTAGGACAATAAATTATTTGACAATTCCAGGGAGATTTTATCAAATGTGAATATTGAAGGTTAATTAGAAATGGGACAATAGACATTCTTTGAAGTCTACTATATTATTTTTAGTGCTTTAGTCAGCATAATAAATGTTCAAGAATACAGAAAACCAGCTGGATATTTTTCTACATTCATATTCAATAAATTATTTGAATATTCCAGGGAGATTTTATCAAATGTGAATATTGAAGGTTAAATAGAAATGGAACAACAGACATTATTTGAAGCCTACTATATTACTTTTAATGCTTTAGTCAGTATAATAAATGTTCAAGAATACAGAAAACTGGCTGGATATTTTTCTCCATTCCTCTGGAGAAGCTGAAGCATGACAGAATGTTAAACATAATGCAAAGTATCTTGTATTTTCTTTAAATGAATCTGCATTTGATTGTGTGTACCCTTCTTGAGGTATGACCAGTAATTCTAAAGACTGAGTTTCTTATACTAAAAATGGCGCACAAACTAGCATTTCTTTTCTTCCTTCCATGCGTACACAATAATGGGCACTGCATTCATTTAGCAAGGAGAGAATAATGTGTTTATCTATGTTCTCCTAAATGGGGGTGTGGGGTGAGGGGCATTTGATATCATACTACAGCTCTTTCATTGTGCTGCAGATTCAGTAAACAATTACTTTTCTGCAAAATGTTCTATCTGTTGTTTTGCTTATCTCTGTATAACTTATTTGCTTCCTATTATTTGTCTTTACTTTGAAAAATCATTGTCTTGCATTCTGTTCCTAGGTTATTTTGTTGAATCATCATTCACCTTTGTCGATTTAGCAGGCCTGGAGCACCACTTCAGACCTCTGGGTGGTGCTAGGAAACCTGGTACATAAATCACTGTGATTTGTTGATTTCTTCACCCATAGTTAGCTTCTCATAAGTAGGATCAGTACACCAGTCACTAAATCATCTTCACTTAGACGCAATGCATGTCTAACATCCTGCCACGTAGAGTAGAGCTGATACTTAGCCCTTGGTATCTTTTCAGTTAAGGAGTTATTACTGGGTGACTTAAAGATTTTGGCATGATTGAATAATTCTTTAAATTTTTGTGTCCAATGTACAGTATGTTTTGTTTCATGCTGCTTTGAATGGTTGTTTACAAAAAAATACCAACCTGGAATTAATTCAGCAGTCCTAATTTGAAGACATATTTTGGACTTTATTTTTGCTTGTGATTTATTTTATTTTTTTGTATGTCTTTTGGGCATCAGGACAGCTAGATTAGCTGTTGTTTTGCTTAACAAATCTTTATAGACATGGGCACAAGTCTAGCCAACTCTAGCTAATTATGATTTGCGAGTCTGAGACAATTTATATTCACACAAAATATTTATTTGAAATGGATGGCATCCATTGAGTAATAATCCTTTGAGTGTGCATGGATTTATAAGAATTAGGTGATAGTTTTTGCTAAATTTCTTTCTCTGCTGTTTTTTCTCATTTTTAAAAGTTCATTCCCCACCCTCCCACCCCATGGATACAAATTACACTCCTTGATTTGGTGGGGTTTATATTTGATGATCAGATGCTCCAAATATATTAGATCTTGGTTTTTCCACCACACCCACTTATACTTGAAAAATAATTAGGATTGTCATTTGAAAACAGCAGCAGATAAAATCACTTGATATATGACAGTAGGTCACAATTCAATTTTTAAAAGGATCCTTCTCACTTTCAATCACTGTGCCGATAAAGTGTTAGTAGGAAGATAAGAAAACCTTGCCTCGTAGTAAGGATTTTCATACACAATGATCTGTTGTCATCAACAGATATTTTCAAGATATAAATAGGTAGGTGGAAAAATGCAAATTTAATGCTAATGTATCCACTGCAGTGAAAACATTGGTCCAGAATAGATGATCTCTGACAAAGTATGTCTGCTTTAACGCTATTTAAATATGTAGTCATTCTGAAATGAATATGTGCACAATTACTGCATCCATCAAATATGCCGACTTCAGTTTGTTTCCAACAGTGCAGATATTCGGTCTCACTTCATCAGATACCTGCTTGGGATATTTTTGGTATTTTTAGTTATTTCAGTTTGGTCGTTCCAGTTACTGTGTGTAACCAAAGTTCTGAAATGACCAAAATACTGAAATAAACAAAGTATCCAAACCAAATAAGCAGATATGCAAATATTGTTTTATTTTTGGATATCCTACATATATTTGAAGGCCTATCCAAAATACGATAATGTCTGTGTGTACAAAATAATCTATTTGTTTCAGCTCTCCTATGTAGGCCTCAATTCAGCAAAGCACACATCATGTTCTTATTTTCCATTTACTTGAATTGGATTAAAGCATGTGCTTAAACTTAAGTGCACGCTTAAGTAAACAACTAAATAGGGACAGGCCTAAAGCACACATTTGAAAGTGGTTATGAATTGAAATTATGAGTACAGGTCAGAGCAGAGATGAACCCTGATTTATATTTGGAATGTCAGTTTCTAAAGCAACAATTTGTCAAGAATTTTAATTTACATTCCCATGTCCCACTCTCCTCTGTACCAATATCTTGCTTGTTTGGCATAGTTCCTCTTCTTTTCCCTACTGGTGCCAACCTCTTTGTATTGTGCAGGCATACTTTTTCAGTACTTCTTAAATATCCATCACATTCTCAGTCGGGTGCAACTGCTGACGCTGCACTGTTTGAATAGGAGAGTGATGTAGTGTACCACTTCCATTCGAAAGTCTACACAACCTAAAGAAAGGCGAAATAAAGATCTCTACTACACAAAGCATGTGTGTTACAAATATCATACAGCTTCCCCCATCTCTCACCAGACCCACTTTGTCTATGAAAAAATCCCATGCAGTTTTGAACTGCCTACATTAATACAGTGCATGTAGCAAACTGCTCCCTCTCTGGTTTACAGTACCTATACAGAACCTTTGGTCTTTTAGGAATTCCTCTTCTGCCCTCTCCTGCGTTTGTCAGCTATGCTGGTTTGCTCCCGCACTAGGAATAAGGCACAGATAAAAAGGATATGGGTAAAACTGGCCACAGCTGTTTTATTGAAGCCAACTTAATTAATAACCTGTTAAGAGAACAAGAAACGGATTACGCCAATTAAATCCAATTAACAACCATGAATAACAGTGAATAGAATTAAAAGCCAATTACCCTAAATCGAATCTTTCCCATGCCAAATTGTGAGGTAAATTAGAATATCCTTTTCCATTAGAATGCCAATTAAATGCTGATTAGAATTATAGCGAATTAAGTTGGGTGAATAGCAAGGTCCTAAAGCAGGCCTAGGAATCACAGGCCTAAAGCACACATTTAGGGTGTGCCGAGATGATGTAACTTAACACTTCAACTATCTCTCACTCCTCGCGTTCAGTATCATAATGCCAACCATTCAGGATTGGAGATACCGGTCCAATCCCCTTCCAGTGGACCAATTTGATCCATTTCCCTGAAGGACAGACGCTGCTGATGCAAACCTCGGGACCGCTTAAATCTACCCATATGCATACAATGCCTGCCCTTCCTTCCTGTCATAATCTGGGGTGCCCAGCCCCTAAATTACCCACCAGGTACACCTTGCAAAATGAACCCAATCATCTGCCCATACACCCAGGCCCATCCTTTCCAGTTTAACACTATGGTACTGAACACCGCCACATCAGTTCTAGCCTCCAAGGCTCCAAAGCTGTCTGGGGACGAAGTCCTGTTCCTTCCTTGCAAAGGGAGGAAGCTCCCAAAAATGCCACATCTGCAAACGAGAGAGGTTTTTAACCCCTGGGACATGTCTTGCACAAAACATATTATGCTGCAAACACCACAAAACGAACACCCTAACAAGGCGCATAACCCTCTCTGACTTGGAAGAAAGTGAATTAACCACATGCACTACAGCTAAATTATTACACCAGAATATGACCCGCTTATCCTGAAAGCTGTCCACCCACAGGTGGACCTTAACCACGATAGAAAATAGCTCCAAGAAGGTCAAATCCCTCAAAATACCTGATTTCTCCCACTGCACAGGCCATCTCTCAGCACACCAACGACCTTGAAAATAAATTCCCAACCCAGCCGCACCAGCTGCATCAGAGTGGACCTGTAATTCAGCCTCAAGTAAGTACAACCCACGTCACAGGCTAACCCCATTGTGCATCCTCCAAAACTCTAACCAGATATTCAAATCTTCCAGCATTTCCCTTGTTACCCAGATGCGATGGTGCGGCAATGATACGGTGGTTGTCTTTGCATATAATCATGATAAAAAGGCCCGACCTGGAGCAACCATGCGGCAAGCGAAGTTTAACTTACCGAGTAGTGACTGCAGCACTCTTAAAGTCACTTTACTAGCTGCTATACATGACCGTAGCTCAATCTACAACTCAATAAGCTTAGCCTCGGGCAGCCGAGACAACTCCCTGACCGAGTCCAATTCTATGCCTAGATATGTCATCACCGATGCAGGTCCCTCGGTCTTTTCTTCCACTAAAGGCACACCCACCAAATTTGCCACCTCCCTAAACAACCCCAACAAGTTGCCACACTCTGGAGACCCCGCTCTCCTGATAAACAAATAATCGTCCAAGTAATGGGTCACATGACCAGAGCGTGTCCTACGCTTCACAATCCACTCCAGTGCGGTGCTAAATTTCTCAAAGGCCACACATGAGACGGAACATCCTATGGGCATAGCCTTGTCATAATAGAACTGCCCCCCAAATGAAAATCCAAGCAAGTCAAAGTCCTTAGGGTGGACTGGCAAAAGGCGAAATGCAGATTTGATATCGCTCTTTGCCATGAACACACCCCTTCCACATTCACGAACCAGTTCAACCGCAACATCGAACAAAGCATAGTGCACTGTGCAGATTTCATGCGGGATACCATCATTCACAGAAGCCCCCCTGGGGTATGACAAATGGTGAATGAGTCTGTATTCCCCAGGGGCCTTCTTGGGAACAATACCCAGTGGTGATATTCTTAGTTTGTCCATAGGCAAACTCTTGAATGGGCCAGCAACCCCGCCCTCCAAAAGCTCCTTCTTTATCTTCTGCTCAACAACTTCCTCCAAACCCACCACCAACTTCAAGTTTTGCGCAGGCATTTGAAACGGAATTTCAAAACCACAACGAAACCCTTCAACTACATAACAAGTAACTCCCTCTAACGGATAATCAACCAACAATTCCTTGAGAACCCACCACCTAACTGGCATTGGTGCCCTTGTTGGCACCTGCCTGGGGGGGACACACACACACCCCATGGGCTCCACCCACTGGGAAGGGGCACTTACCCCTCTGTCCCCCACTCTTCCATCTAGGGCAGTTAGTGAAGGGGTGAGGCCCGCCACACTGAAAGCAGGAATGCCTAAACCTACAACTGGCACGAAAACACCGAGACCCCTCGTTGAAGTCCCAGCATGTCAGCGCCTGGTCCCCTTTTTTGGCCAGATCGCCACAAAAATTATCCATTGGCTGTCCACCACCCTTCACTATCACATGGCCGCTGTCCGCCCTGACCATATCTTTTTTCTGTATGCATTCTATCCAGAGATTATGGTCTTTGACATCCCATCTGACCTCTAGTGTGATGGAAGCATTCTGCCGAAAGGCCTCCTCATACTGTAGCCACCCGAACCCTTCCTTAGCCAAGTAGGCCCACCTCACACTATCAAAATACTTCCAGAGGGCCACCGCCCTCTCCAGAACAGCCTGCATGACTACCCCGGCATAAACTATAAATGCCAACTCCCAGTTAGCCCAGTTCCGATCTATCTTTCTGCACTTTGCCCTTTCATATTCTCTGGACTCGGGCTTTGCATTGGGGTCTGGCACGGGGTCACAAAATAAAATAGCAAATAAATCAATATACTCCCCTTTCCATATTATTTCTCGCGTGGACTGAGTTAAGTGCATGCCAATGGGAGCAGAAACCCTAGCGTACCCGCCCCGCAATGGGGGGACCTCAACTAAAGGGCACCGCGGAGACCCCTACCACACCTACAACCCCTTCCTGAGTTTGCGCTTGGGAACCATGACCTAGCCCAACCTGACCCTGGCTTCCTCCCGCTGATTCAGTGTGGCTGGTAGGACCCACTGCTGATTGAAGGCTCCATACGTTATCACCCAAAGCAATCTGTTTGGGTCCTGCTGCACCCGCAATTGACCCAGACTACTCTGTCCTACCTTTGAAACTCCTGGCGCTTGCTGCTGCACTGGTGCTCCCATTACCCCGCCCACGGTCCCCTCTGCTTGTGAGGGTGAGACCCGGCTGGCAGCGGGAGGTATCGTGGCCTCCCTGCTCGCTCCCTACAATTGGGAGCCCCCAACACCTACGCAGCCATCCACCACCAACCTGCTCTGCCCAACATACTCATCATCCCTCATGCTCGTAGCCACCTGCGCAGGCAACCCAGCCTGGGCCGATGTGACAGGAGGCACGCTCGCCGCCGCTGCCCGGCCCCCAGCCTCAAGCAACGCTGCGATAATGGCTATCTGCTGTTCCAAGCGGTTGACTTTCTTTGCAAGCTCCTCAACCGCCTGACCGCTTGCCCCAGTGACCCCACCGGTCACTGCCGGCACTAGTGTGCCTCCTCCACTTGTGCTAGGCAGGGACAAAACAGAATTGGCATTATTCACAATCCCAGCTGCCCCCGTCCCCAAATCATGCACTGGGGTGGGACCCAACGCACCAACTTCCATCAACCTTCCCCTAACTCCATCCCATGTTCTCATTCTGGCCTCGAGCACCTGCAACAATGCCTGCCCTTGACCATCGTGGCACCCTTCCCCTGCAACCATCTGGCCTTGGGGCCTGAGCTGCACTGCTGGGAAAGCACCACCAGGGGGTGTAAAGCCACCTAGCTGAACGGCAGCCCCAGCGTGCCCCAGCAAGTCTCCCAAAACCTGATGGCCCTATCCCTTCTCCAGCTCCCTTTTCCTCCGTAGGGAGGCCAACCCCGATCCCGGACATCGTAGGGCCTTGGTCAGGATCCAAAACCCCCAACTGACTCGGTGGTGGAGGGTCCGATGAAGCACCTCTGCCTCTCCCTCTCCCCAAGACCTCCCATCATCTCTTGTGGGGTTATTGGCCCCTCCTGTCCCCTTTCTTCTCCCCATTCTGTGCTACCACTGAAAGCCCAGACCTGCCACGGAGCCTGGATCCTCCCCCAATTTTCTTAACAGTCACAGCACACACTCATGAACCACAGCCCCCAACAACCCCAAGAATACTCCCCTGCAGAGCTCTCCTCAGCACCAGCGAATGCTGCCTCACCTCAGGAAATGCTGGGGGGGGGGGGGGAAGTGGAGGGGAGGGGGGAGCCTTTCCTCCCTGCGCCCAAAAGCCTGAGCCACGTGCCGTTTGCCCTTGCACACCCGCAATCGCCGGCTCAACGACGGGGGGGAGGCGGGGGGAGAGAAGTTTTTCCCCGCGGCCTGCAAGAACCTCAGCCTCACGTCCTCTTCGCTAGTGTGCCGCCAACCGAATGCAGGGCTGCGCGGCGCACTGCAAACCACGCGGCCATAACTGGCCAATCAGAAAGGTGCCGCCGCCTCTGTCTTGCAAGCTGCAATCCCAAGTGGATTGCAGCTTGCAATGCTGCAGCTAGCTCGACCCCGCTCCCAGGACCAGCGGGAAAGATCTGCCTCCCCCTAACCCCATGCCACATTCCTCAGAGAGGCAGGCACAAAGTCCCCCGCAGCGCACAAGGCACTTAGTGGGGGGATTCCCTTCTTCTCTATTTTATCTTTCAACTATTTTAGGTTCTTCTGATTCACAACACTGCCCTACTTAAACCCATTCATTATTCAAGTGGTCTTAGGAGCCTTTTTTGTAGTTGTTATAAGGTCTTGAAAAGATGGGCCAGAAGATTTCCAAACATTATACTAACTCGGTAATTTTCCATTTTGCCTAAGCTGTGAGCAAGATCTTTCTATAAGTGCAGTGAAATGGATGTGAAAACCTCATCTTGTTTGTTAACAACTGATTCAGATCTTTAATAGAAAAACTTGAATTGTATCTTGATTACATGAAAATCAAGGAATGTGTACTTGCAATTTAAAATGAAATTAACTTGTGCCCAGACTTTAAGTCACCTGTAAAACATCCACTGAGAATTCCTTTTCTCTTTTTAACATTCCACTGATACAGCAAAAATTATTTAGCCATGTTTGCTCCTCCCTCTAGCAAGCTAGGAACTTGCATTACTGCATGTGGGCTGTCAATTAGTATTATCTCCATTTGTTTTAGATCCAGACAGGCGATCTGTTTCAACAATGAACCTTTCGAAACATGTTGATCCAGTCATTAACAAGCGGCTCTCCTCATCATCTGCAACATTACTAAATTCTCCAGACAGAGGTACAGTTTAAAAAACAAAAAAGAAAGAAAGAAAAGAGAGAGAACATGTTCTGTATTGGTTTATTATTTTGAACAATCTCAGCAAATAAAATAGCACCTGAAGTCATTTTCTGTACGTTATTCAATTAGGAATGAAAAGACTTCAAACATGCAGTGCGTTCAGTGGTTAAACATTTCCTTTGCAAGGAGAAACCTATCTTTTGGTTTTAAATTATCAAACCTTGCCCAAATGATTACATTTAGCAACTGATAAAAGCGTGCTTCTGTCAGGTTTTTTAGTAAATGAGGTAAAACTATAGAAATAACACATCTCTCCACAGTGCATGGTAACCATTTTATTTTTTCTACATTTATTGGCATTGGACCATATTGGGTTTCCCTCCCTCCCCCCGCCATTTGCATTTTACTTTCAATCTTGGATTTCTGAAAGTGTGTTGCACGAATTTTTAAGCAACTTGTACGGTCACTATGCTGAATTCTTAATTTAAGCAGTTAGCTATTTTTTTATGTCTGTTTATTGATGTTCTGTGTTTGATGTCTACTAGTAATGTTCTGTGTTGGTTTTAGATGGTTACTTGATTTCAGTTAAATTGTATTTTTTTAGAGGGGGTTTCTACAAAGATTAACGTTAAAGCCTTTAACTGCATAACATGCAGTATTTGAGTTGCTTCTTTTATTTCACAGATTTATAGGACATAAAGTTGAGCCTAAAAAGAGCTTTAGAAGGTAACAGGTTATTTCGTAAATCATTTTATAAGAAATTGAGCTATTTGATATAGTGTACTGTAAGATGCTCTTTCCCTATTATTATTATTATTATTAGCAAACATTTATATAGCTCAACGGATGATCCAAAAGAAGTACAACAAATTTGAGGTGTTCATAATCCCAAATTTACATTTCTGTACATGAAGGATACATAATATATTTCTAACACCCCAGTTTTTATTATATTTTCAGTTACATTGTGAAACTGGTTGGAAGTCCCCATTGCTTATCTTTAAAATGTTCTCAGAACATTTGATGTGTGCACATGTGATTCTGTCTTACACAATGCATACGTGTTTCTGTGTGTACAGTTTTATATGCCATGTTGACAGAGTTTGCTGGCAGTAGTAGTAAAATATTGCCTACAAGTTGAAGTAGTCACTGTGACTTGGCCAGATTTTAGGCAGCAAAGTGTGATCTCACAAAATGATTAACTCAAGGGAAATTTTCTTTCTTTTCAGTGTTTAATCTTGCAAAACATTTGTTACTTTTTACAAGATCTGGCTGTGCTTTGAAAAATGTTGTGGAAGGACAGGAGGGAACAGAGCCAGCACTCCTCTCCCACCAACTCTGAAAATTTTCCAGTGGTACTTTGGACATTTGCAAATGACTCCACCAAGAAAGAGTTGTTAAGAGGTGGAGATGAGAGGGTGAATTGCTGCCTCCACTCCCACCCACGTTTATGGCAAGATTGCTGCTGCTCTGGAGAGCCTGCTGGGAGCTTTCATTAGGAAGCCCTGCCTCTTCACCCTAAACGTCCTTCCTCCACCTGACTCTGGGGGGCCCTTTGTGCATGGGGGGCATGATTGGGACATGAACCTGGTCCCACCACAGCCTTACTACGTCACTGCCTTGCTGTCTACGAACACATATACCCCTCTGCCTTGCTGTCTACTTTGATTCTCAGCTTCTGAGGAGAGGGAAGGGGACTGGAGACAGAGAAACCTAGTGCTAACTTAAGGTATTTTCAGGTGTGACGGGGCCAATTGACCCCGTCACGGAAACAAACCTTTGATTCCCTGCCAGGGCTACCGCGTCACGGGCGAACAGATGTGGTGGCGGCTCCCGGCGGGGAATCGGGGAGGGGGCGGGTCTGCGTGGGGCCGCACGGCCCCGCTCCCCTGCCACCCGCCCAAATTGACCACAGCCCGGAATCCCTGCGGGGATTCCAGGCTGTGACTGCCATCCAGACGAGACGGCTTGGTTCATCACGGCGGGGAATCACATTCGCCATGCGACGTTCAGCCGATTGCGTGGTGAATGTGATTCCCTGCCGTGATTGACTGTGGTGAACATCTGGGGGGGGAACTTCCGTTCCCCCCATCAGACGTTACGGGATCACTTTCACCATGTGCAGATTCACTGTGGTTGACTCTGATCTTGTAATGTCTGAAAATACCCTTAGTCTTGAGTACTAGTTTTCTCCATCAAAAGATCCATTTCCTTAAGGTCTGCTTAAATAGATATAAGTCAAACGTTTCTACGTTACCAGAGAAATTCAACTTAAGCAAATTCCAGTGTAGTTATGTATGTTTACAGGAGGCCATTTTCACCCAGAGGTCTGTTGTTTTCAGTCATAAAGGTTTGAAAATATACAAAAGGCTAATCCATAATATTCATATGTTTGTTTACAGTAGCAGCCAGCCCAAAAATTGTCTTGAATTTGTTTAAGGTTTCTTGTCTCACCGTGAACTTGAGATCAGCCAAAGTGTCTTTGTGAGGAAGGCATGTATTGTTGTGTGGTGTTGCTTGTTTGCAGTAGACAATAATGCATGTGATGCACAGAAATGCAACGTTGATAAAGCTCACTTAACAAATCAAGGCTAAGGTTGGAGACCGTATTTAGACACCCTGGAAAAAACAAGTACAAACCACTGCAGGGCTGATGAAGCCTTTTGGCCTACCAATATAGAACAAGTACTGTATGAAACTTCTTGATTAAAATCTTAAGACCCATTGGGACCCCTGTTGCTCCGTATGACCATCAAAAAGTATAATCACACTTTTCATTAGAATAAGCCTTACACGAGGTCTACAAGACTTTCCGTATCTATTTCTGAAAACTGCCAGTGAATACTTCACCAGCATCTGCTGTAGGTGTTCAGGAATGATAACACTTTAACTGCACACTAACCCAGGTGACCACCATAGCCTTTAGAACAAGAAGTGCAACTAATTTCTTCAATTGACTCCACAGCTTAGCTTTCACAGGGACATTAGAAATATAAATGTGCTTTGCTTCTGGGTAGCTGTGATGAGAAAGAAGAAACTCTGTGCGCACTCCTCCTTAGCATCCTCTGAGTGTCCACATAGGTGTTTTCCCTTGATCCAAGAACATACAAGCCTGCACACAGATCATGGAACTAAAAGTGAATGTGATGAGCTTATCCTAGATAGCTTATAACTCATCTTTGACATAGCTTATTACTTTTGGGTTGGTTGGTTTGTTTTAAAATGGTTGCCATATGAGTTTTCAGTGTATACCAAGGGGTGGGTGTGTGTGTGTGTGTGTGTGTGTGTGGGTGTGAGACACACACATCCCATATGGCAACCATTCTAAAACAAACATATATATATATATATATACATACAGACTAGTTAGTGACACTTTTCACTGAAGCTTTTAGTCTAAGTTCAATATTCTTATGTAAGTTTTCCATACGATTTATAAACTAGTTAGTTGGTTAGAATGGATTTCACGCTACACTTCCATGTTTGTTGCATAAGCCCAACTGCTTAAAGCCGTATCACTAAATACAAATAGCAAACAAAACCTCATAGGACCAAAATACCAGAGTTACCTAATCTAGCTTGCAGTAGTCTCTCCATTTACACAGAACTCACAAATTCTCTCTAGGGGACTGTCAGGGTTGCGCTCTCTTTTGCCTAATGATAAAAGAATACTTTATCAAGGCAAAGATATTTCCCCCCTTGCTGTTGTCTCTGAAATTGGTTTTTCTTCAAAAATAATACAGGTTCATTGCCATCAGTACAGCAGTCAGCAACCCTACCAAAACAAACCCAGGACAGTAGCTGTATATTTGCTATTGCAAGTGAGCGTGTGCATAAAACGGTGATGTAGGATGCAAATTTTCTGCTATATTTTTTTAAAAAAATAAATCTGGTTCTAAAAATGCATTGTTGCATGAAATTTATTAGTAACATAGTTATAACCTGTTTTCCCTAATTAAATATTTCAGCTCAACTACTTTTGGCTATTTTTAAAAATTTTGATATATTTATCCAGCACATAAAATTAACATAGTGTACTTTTTGAGTTTTGTGTACTAAGTACAAGCCAATGCTAAAACAAATCTCAATTGATTTAGAACATTGGAAAAATTTTCAGGAAATTTGCATTGGAAAATTTTTCAAAAAGTTTTCTGATTAAATTTAAAAAAAACACACCACATCACTGGCATAAAATGCCATTTTGATTAGGGCACTTGCGCGCTCTGTTCTTGTGCCTGAGTGGCATAATATTATAAAAACATAAGTGCCGTACTGGGTCCTGTCTCCAACCCAGTACGGCCATTCTTCATCACTGAAGTACTCAACAGATCATAATAGAGTGATCCATTCCCTGTTGTTTGCTTCCAATAGTGGTAGGTCACATCCCCCAAACTACCTGGCTAATAGCTGTTAATGGACCTATTCTCCAAGAACTAAGCTGATCCTTTTTTAAACCCAGTTATGTTACTGGCCTTGACCCACATCCTCTGGCAACAAGTTTTACAAGCTAACTGCGCATAGAGCGAAATCATCAAGAATCGTGCCCACTTCAATTCTCGGCAGGAGTTTTATTGAATTTTAATCACCTGCTGGCTCTCTGCACAGCTCAACATGTAGTTATAAGAAAGGTACTTAAAAATAATACAAGTTGCTGCTAAGTTGGCAGATTAGACATTTCTAGGGGTGAAAGTTCATTCTCATTTTTTTCAGTCTCATCAAAAATGCTGGTTTTCAGTTCATTCCGGAACCAAGAATGAACCAATAAACAGCAGTGTTTCAGCTTAATTCTTTGTGCAAATGGGGGGAAAGCACATGTGCAAAATGACTATTGGGCAACCGGTCTGTGCATGTGTGGTGGCCATTTGGTGCATGAGCAGACAGGCTGCCTTTTTCCAAAAGGGTGGCAATGGTGCTACTGCTATTTTAGAAAAGGGCTGTGCTCAGTGGCCATTTTGTGCATGCTCGGTGACTATTTTATTTTTACACCAAGAAATACCAAGATCTCAGTCCTGGTTTTCGGATTCTTGGTATTTCTCTCGAGAAGCTAAAATACTTCTCGTTTCAACCCTAGATATTTCCCTTTACAGTGTCCTGTTTATTCTGTCAAGATAAAACAACATGGCTAGACAAAAGCTTCAGTTTTTGATGCGGAAAAGTAGAAGAACTTGAAATGTTCATTTTTCAGTGATGCGCCTTGTCCCACCCACACTGGAGACACTAGTCTTGCTTTCACTCCATGATTAATCAAAAGCATATTTTCTTCCTATCCATAATATCCTAAATAGTTATTGAAAGCCTTGAAGCTAAAAAGGATATTTGGGTCAAGGGTGCCCAAACTGTGTGCCTCCTTGATGGATGCATTGGCAGCTTGCCAGGAAGCCAAAGCCGATTCCTGATGTTCATAGAATCAAATTGAATATAGTCACCTTCCTTTATAATTTGGAAGTGTGGGTTAGAAAGGCTAAGATGTTCGCTATCGTACTGAATGCTAAGATATGTGGAGTGTACGTGCCACGCTGCTTTTATAAAAGCTGAAGATCGCCAAAGTCTTCATTCCATACTCCAGATTAGACTGAATGGGCATAGTCTTGTTAATCACCCCTGCTACATTTTTAGTCTAAAAATATTAGAATATATATTCACAACAAATATGAATTTATTCACCAAAACTGCAAAGATAACTATTTTAATAATTACAGATAACCCTGGTCAGCATAATTTTGAGCTGAATCCAATGTTCAAGAGAATTTGCATGCTGTGTTATATTTGGAGCCATCCATAAGTATTTGGGAAGAATTGAAAACCAAGTTTACGGTTTAGCCTATCTTTCTTTTCCCCCCCCTTCCTTATAGTCACTAGTTAAATAGAGGAAACAATAGAACTGGTCCAAAAATGTTTGATCAGAAGCATTTTCCATAAGGAAATGCTGAACTCTCAAAAAAAATATTCTTCCTTACAAAACTTTCTATCAAATTCTAGCTCCAAAATCTAGTATGATCTAGCTCCACAATGGCATCTTGGAAACTTTAGTTAATCAGAGGGGGATTAGTTTGAGTTTGACTCAGTTGACATATAATGGGTGTTTTCAGAGGTGACGATGGCCCGCGTTTCCATGTTTCCACCCGTGTGGAACTGTGGGCCACCTTCACGTCAGAAAGCTCTGCCAGATGTTAGCGTGAGCTGTTCCCTGGGCAGTGCTGGTGGTTAGCCTGGGCTGTGACTTGGGAACATCCCCAGGTCACAGCCTGGGCTAAGTGTCAACACTGCCTGGGTAATGACTGCCTGACTTGGGTGTAAAGCGTGCTGTTACGGATAAACAGCTGCTCTACTTACCCGTTCGGGGTCCCTGCCAATTCCAGGCAGCCATTGGGCCACCGTGTCTGCTCTTCAGCTGGGAGGGCAGATCACCCCCTCCCTGGCCTGGCTGCCATTATTCCGTAAGTCCATGGCAGCAGTGGGAGCAGTCATGTTTTAAAGTACCCAGTGTCAGAAAGTAAGCACCATTCTCCCAATGAGATTTGTTTCTGGCAAACTATGTTTTCCCTATTACCTCATTGCATCCAGAATTAATTGTTTTTATGAATATTTAATCATTTTTCTTTAATGCGAGATTCTGACATTTGGATTTTTGTCCTGATCTGGGACAAACATTACGTTCCAGATGCCCAGATTTCCTGCAGGACAGGAATACTAGTTCAGGAGTAGTTCTCAAAAAATTAGGCTTATTTCTTCGGGGGGTGGGGTGTCTTTCTTAAAGTTTGCAGAGAATAGAATACATTAAGTGGGATCTTGAGACTTAATTTATCTAATGAAATTATTCAAAGCACAGCTGAAAATATGCCTGCCTACTTCTTAATGTCTGCATGGGACCAGATTAAGATGACTTCTCTTTTAAGCTTCTTCAGAACAATGATAAATGGATGGTTAACTTGGCAGTAGATTATAAATGTCTTTTGTTTTTGTTGATTAGATTTTTTTGAAAGTTCATTGCTGTTTACCTTCCAAGCAGTTTCACTCCAGCTAATTTTACCTAAAGAAAGTGAATCTATTACATTGTTTCTTGTTAAACAAATGGAACTAGGATTTTCTGTACTGCACATTTCAGTTGCCCATTTCATACTCTGCATTGATGATACTTTTTTCCCCTATATACAAAAACAGGTGGTGTGTTTAAAAAAAATAAAAAAAAAAAAATTTTTTTTTTTTAAATTTGGTGGGAGGCTCCATTTATTCTCCAGCTGACTCATGGGAGATGTCTATATGAAGCAACTATGTGCATTGATAAAGAAAGTATCCCATTTTTTCTCTAACGGTCTAAGGGTTTTTTTATTACATGCTAGCAAGTAGACTACCTAATATTATTCATCAACATGTATGTCCTACAAATAATGTAAACCAGATAATAAGTATTTGTGTGTGAGTGTGTGTTTGTCATTGTGTATTCTTGGTGCCTGTTCCTACAAACACTTGTTATTGAATGTTTACTTATGAGGGTGGTCCCATTGGCATTAGGGTTACCATATATCGCTTTTTAAAGGACCATACTTTATTTTAAGGGAACATCCTTTTTTTCACAACCATGAAGCTCCATAGAACATAATGGAGAACACAACAACTCTGTAGTGTTGCTTATTTTTGATCTAGCAACCCTAGTAGGAATACACATGGTAGTATTTCCCAAGTTAATGTAATTAATAAGACTACACACAACTTTGATGCAAAGTAAGTGTTTTTCAGGAATGGGTTCTCATGCTATATCTTGTACTTGTTTCCTCAACTGCTTGAATGCCCTTTCTGTTGCCATAATAGCTTGCAAACCTTTGCACAGATTTTATTACATTGACAATATTAATTCAACTTTCCTCAGCCATTTCCTCACTCATAAACTTGTCCAGTTCTTCAGGCTGAATTTGTCCAGGTCATCAGGCTGAATTTGTAAAGATTAATAGGCAGCGCACAGATCTACAGCAGCTAAAATAATGTACTTCCAGAATAAAGAGGAAACAAAATGAAGACCTCGCTCCTCTGCCCTCCAGTTTAATAATTATGTTCTACTTTTCTTTTTGTTTGTCAGGATACAAGCTTAACAATAACTGGTGTGCATTAACGGAGGCCTCTTTAGCGTATTTTCTGCTTTATGTAATCTGAGCAAGCCTGAAAATGGTTCCATTAATCAGCAAGAGCTTTTGCAAAAGTTCATTATGTAAGGGCACTTATGCAGACAGCCTGCTGTGTTTGTGAAACCTTACTTTCTATAGCAAGGACACTATTTTGACCTAGTAAAATTATAGGAAGCAGCTTTGGATATAAATGCCAGTACAGCATGAGAATTATTACCAAGATCAGTCCTTTTTTCATATGGAGCCTGTAGACAGAGTAGATCAAAGGAGTTGGGATTTCTTGCCATTAATGGTACGGAATTTCTGCATCTTATAAAAGCAATTTAGTTTCCAGTTTCTTAAATGTGCTACTATGCAATTTGAAGTTGGGCCTAATAGTTGTTAATGTTAAGATGGAGACAAAAGAATGTTAAGAAGATGGAGTATTAGTTGGTATTTCTTAAAACGCTTAAGATCGGGGACGGTGTTCATTGTGATTTCCCCATTGGGAAACACAGTGAACATGAGTCCCTGCTTAAGATCATTATTTATGTTATCAGCATAATAGTTGTCTCCATACACAAATAAGGAAGACAGCATTCCTCTCTAAAAGTGGACTAAAGGGATTTTGATGAAATGCTAGATCAGTGGGTGCCAAGCTATTTCCACCATTTTGAGGCTTGAATATAATCCTGTATCCCAAGCCATGCAAAGTACAAGGTACGTATCCCTTGGAAGCAAGAACTCATCTGCAGATGGAAGTGACCGCTCTTATGGGTCCTGACCTTCCGATTGGGCAACTTTGGAGCAGATTAGTATTTTATATCAATAAGAAAATGAAAAATATTTGTGGATAATAAAGGTTAAAGTCAGATGAGCAACAAGGCGGACAAAGGACAAAAATGGAAGAATGGGAATTCTGTGTGCTCTCAATGTTTGATTTGTATATTAAGAAGGTCCCAAACATGGGGGGGAAAGCAATAGTTTACTTTGCAATCTTTTCTCTGGTACATGGTGAACTCTGGAAGGCATTTGATCTAACATCTTGCTTATATGGTGACACTCAGCTCGACGGCTGCAGCTAAGTCCATGGGAGAGCAGCATTGTTAGCAGACTCCTGATGCCAACACACTCGTTCCTGGCCAGAAGTAAAAGCACAGCTGCCTTGTCTGGAGATGCAGGTAAAACTGAAAAAGTGGAAGGCTAATATTTATCTGAGCTATTCCTGACAAATTATCTTTACAAGTTTCTTTCAAATGTAATGGATTAATATTGTCCAGCAGTATTTAATATTTGTATAACATGGGTTAGATTGGCTCAAATAGTATGCAAAATGTTTGTTTGTTTCTCTTTCTTGTCCTTTTGTGTCTCTCTTTTTAAAAAAAACAAATAAACCTTTTAGTATTTTTTCTTAACGTTTTAGCAATAAAATACCCACAGTGCCAGCAAAGTAGGATAGGTTTCTACAGTTTTGTGCCCTGATCCAGCAAACACAAAACCCATTATACAACACTCTTATTTAGGCAAAGAAAGTAAATGTACCTTTGCATATTGTTCCTGCTGCAAACCATTCTTCATTTTTCTCCCTCCTACTCTATCCAAAAGGCAACGTATTAAGATAGATCGATATTTTGTATTTGTGTGTATGTATCATGCATACACACACATCAAAGCCCAGAACTGAGCGTTCTCTACAGGTGATGTAAGACCTTTTAATTTGGTCACATGTTTGGCAGGCAAGTATGGATGGTTTGGCAGGCACAGCTGTGTTTTTTATATATATAAACACAACACAAACCTATCAAATATCTGTCCAAATAAAAGGTCATACATCACTTCCAGAAAATGCTCAGTCTGGACTTTGATGAGACTCTTGATGAGCCTCTAGGGGAAGAAACAGACACCAAGAAACCTTTCTAGATACCCTTGCTGTATGAACTTGATACACGGATGGAATTTGTAAGAGCGTGCTCCCAGATGACATTAAGGATCATGATGGAGTACATAATCCAGACATTTTAGGGCTCTAGGCCATTTAGAACGTTTATAGGTTAAACCCAGCCAAATCCTATCCTATCCTTACTCATACGTATGTCATTTTATCCATTTATAAAAAAGCCCAACAAAAATATTGAATGAGCATTTTCATTTTTCAAAACGCTTGTTTTATTGGTTGGTTTTTTTTTTAAAAAAGTAAAGAATATAACAGGCCTGATGGAACTGTTCTCAGTTTATTATTAATCAAGAGATTCTTGTGTTTCTAAATAACTTATTTTTCAATATTAGAAGTCATTGCTTCACTTGTCAAATTCAGTCCTGAATTCAATAGAACATGAGTAAAGTTAAACCATGGGTTTGAGTGTTTTCCAATCAAGGTCTTAGGGTGTTACTATGATCACCTCCTCCAGGTTAAGAATCACAGAAGAACTCCATAACGCTCCTTAACCATCCTGCTGCTCTTGCAAGCAGAGTTAAAGTGTGACTAAAGTACCACTCACCAGAAACATGATTCAAGTTTGTTAGCCATTCCAGAATCACGAACACTGATTGAAGAACCTCATGATAACACACCCATTTTTATGAAAATGATCTCTTACCAATTCTCTGATCCTCTTTTGGGAAAGGAAAAATGTTTCAGAAATTAAAATATCTGTGTGAAGTAGCTTAAAAACTGGAACCTTTGAGAGAATGTCACATGCATGTTAGAAACGGAATTCTAGTGTGTTGTTATAAGAAGAAACCAAGTTCTTCCCTGAAATATTAAGACCTTGTGAAGAAGTAATTTACACTATTTAAATATTAAAGAAAGAATTTTTGACCACACTGTGAAACTTTCATAGCATGCTACACCATCTACTGAATGTTTAAATACAAGGTGTTTTTCATAGACCACCTCTTATCTCATAAGGATAAGCTTTTATTTGAGATATGGGACGAAAGGAGATTTGCGGGAATAGCAATTTTCAAAGTTACTCTTCAGTGAAGAATTCCTAACACTAATTGTGCTACAATACATTTCCACAGGGATATCTTCGAAGGGGGGAAATGTGGGTAATGTTCTACAAATGAAACAACCAGTAAGTGCTTCATGCCCTTAAAAGCAAAGGCTAGTAAAACTAATATGGAATGTCATTTTAAATGGTACGTACTAGCTAGGAAATTAAAAAGGCAGTTATTGATTTGGCGGTGCTAACAGACCGAATGAGCAAGATTCTTAGTTTTGAGAGCAGTTGCTGTACTAGAGTAAATGTGAAGATTTTGCAGTGAAATATAGTGATATTGCTAATGGTCAGGAATAAAGTGGAAAGTAATTGGAATATTAGATATGTCACGGAATCACGGTGTGGAGGATAATTCTCTAATGAAACCTTTTCTGTCCTAACAAAAATTGCAACACCTACAAAAAGTAAATCTGTGTGTCCATTGCTTTCCACTTTCAATGTATAACTACAATCCCCACAACTACAGTGCATTTCCTTGAGGTTAATGATGAGCTGGAGTTAATGATCTAAGCATCTTCAGTGATATCATAAGTAAGATAGATTATCTTCTTATTTGTGATCACTCCTGGAATAGCTTTGGAAAATACAGAACCACCAAGAGACACTCACAAAGAAAGAGAGAGGCATTTAAATTAAAACTTCCATTTGTGTTCATTTTCTTTAGGAAGCCTTGTTAAAATTTGCTGAGGACATTCCGAAATCTGTGTTAGTCTCAATTTTCATCCTTGCTTTGCAGTTCACATCAAATGATGAGCTGCTGTTGATACTTAATTAAACATGTTCATCTTCAGAAGTAAAACAGTAAACAAGAAAACTGCTTCTATTTAGCCAGCAAATGTTCAAAACAACAGTAAAGTTTTAATAAGTAATAACAAATGATGAAATGCAGGTCTACCTTAACAGATGATTTAGTACAAGTCTACCAAATAGGCCAATAAATCAGCAGATGGTAGAATACAATCCAGTCTAATTAGCCGAGAACAAACAGACAACAAAAGAAACAATTTCAATAAGATTAACCAAACAGAAGAAGCAAGTAAGTCCAAAGTTGGAAAAGTTCTGTGCCCAACGTTTCGCTGAAGATTAGCTTCCTCGGGGTTCTTTTCACCTCCAACTTCTATTTGTTTATAGGACAGTTTAGACAAATGCTGAACTATTTTAACAAGTGTCTCTTTATACATATTAAGGAAAAGTCCTTGGCTTTTGCTTAATCATAAGCATTCATATCTACATTGTACATAACATACAGTATTCATTCCCATAGTAGCATGCTACTATAGTAGCATGGGGGGTGACATCCACCTGTTGAGCATTTTTCTAAATGTAATTACTATGGGAATGAATACTGCTTAGTAGGGGTGGCACACCGTAGAGAATACCAGATTTACCGGTATCTGATCTCCCTGGTACTGGATTTACTGGTATCGTTGTACCGGATTTCTAACACTGGGCGGTTTACTGGGTTTTTTAACATTGCAGCCGTTAACTTCAATGGCCGCAATGTAAAAAAAACGGTAAAGCGGCCAATGTCAAAAATCTGGTACGCCAATACCAGTGATTATCAGATTAATCCGATACCGGTATTCCCACCCCTACTGCTTTAGACACACAGCAGCCCATCTTGGGGCAGATCGGTGTTTTGCACACCACCCGATCTCAGCATGCAAGCTCTGCTGCCACCTGATCTCAGCACGCAAGCAGGTACTCTGTGTTGTACCTGCTAACACGCCATGAGATATCATTAGACACAATGTTGGCCACATGTTCAGCTGGAACATGCAAATTGTCCTTGTGCTGCAATGGTTGTTCACATTGTGTGTTCAACGGGTGGCCAAATTGGTGTCGGGATTATGGTGCTTACACACAATAGCCAAATACGTGCTTAGGGGTTTTGACACCCAATCTTTGTTATGTCTAAAGACGCCTGAGGTCTGAGAGCACTTAGTGACTAGCATTTCTGATAATTACACAACCTGCTTAGAAGACTTGAAATTATCTTTGGATGTATAATTTATCCCCAGCCCTAATAATCTGTCATTGTATAGGTTCTTTTACAAGGGACATCTATGCACAGCTAAGAGCAGCTGCCATCTCTCCTGCTGAGTCAACTATCTAGTAACTTGATCCTCAAAGTGCCCAGGCACAATCCCTATATTGAAATGAACAAATAATGGCCAGCAAGTGCTTTGAGAATTGCAGCCTAATTCAGCTAAATTGGCAGTTGTTGTCGTACTTTAATTTTTATAATGAAAAATAAGTTGCACATTCTTTAAAATGTTTTTAGTTGAATGTACCTGAACTGAAATAATACCGATAGTGCTAGAAGTCTTTAGAGAAGAGTGCCAAAATATGCATTTAAAGAGAATTAAAATACAGAGCATAAGAAATAAATATGTACTATTGCCCATAGGTTTGTGCAATGCTGCTACTTTTATCTCTTATGATAGGCCTGTTTTGAATGATAGTATAAACATATCTTTTGTGAATGAAGGTACAGCCAATGTTTTCTAGAAAAAATAGGAACAGACATTTGACTAGTCTGTGTAGTTCTGGAATAAATCTTGGCAGGCTTTGCCAAGAGATCACAAGCTGTCCTTAATGCATGATGAGACTTGATACATTTGATGTGAAGAAATGTTGTTGTACTACTGAACTGTACTCTCTCTCCCTTTGTAGATGCATTTTGGTTTTTATGTTCCTCTTCCTCTCTTCTTGGGGGAATCTCTTGGAAGACTGGCTATGGGAAATCTAATTTTAGTCTGATTTTTGTTTGTGATTTAAAACTAATTGAAATGCTTGTTAATGAACATAACTAAGCCAGTCAATCCCAGATCGGTACTTTATGTATCTGCTGATACTTTGCCAGAACCATCACTACATAATGAAAAAATGGGCCTCAAACAAATGTTGCCCATTTGTTTTTGCTTTGTTGAACTTACCACCATCTTTCATAAATATGAAAATTGCCAATTTTTGAAAATCTGTGACAACAGCTTTCAGATTCAAAGAGATAGTAATTTGTTTTCGGAATGCAGCAAAGGCTAATTGCAAGTGATAAGATACCACTCTACTGCTTTGTCTCTATTGCCTATATTTGGAACCAACGCAGCAACCTTACTTTCTCTACATTTGGGGCCAACAAACATACATCCTGTGATGATTTTGGTTTAAGTTAATGTAATTCCCTTTGTATACAGTATTAACACCTTCTTCCTTCTCTTCCTCTTCCTTTTGTTCCTGCTACATGGTGTCGGCTTTCCTTTGTCACTCCTCCAATGCTGTTCTGTTTTAAACATGTATGAAAAAACCCACACCCTAGTTATCCCCATTTGTCCTCGTTCAGCATCTTGCAGCCCCATCAGCCCTCTGTCCTTCAAGACCATAAGCTGTAGAAATCCACCAGATCGCGCAAAAGTCTTTGCAACAACACCTGATGCTATTGGACGTAGGAGGACTACACACACAGCAGGGGTAAGAATGTTAGTTAGATGGGTAATAGAATCTTTTAGGGACCCATGTAACATAAACATTAGAACTTTGATGGCTCGGACTAGAAGAGCCATGGTATATGGAGCTTTGTGTTTTTGGGCCACCAATTCAAATTATGTTTGCAAATATTAACTATCAGTAGCTTTGTCGTTTACACAAAGTTAGCTATTGTGTCTCGGTCTGTGTCCTAGTGGACATACTTCAAGAACTACAAATAGCACTGCTGCCTACTGGCACTCTTCCTGAAGCAGTCTTTTCCATGAGGCCAAAAGTGACATGGGCAATTAAGACAGAAGAACTACTCTCTTGGTTTTTGAGGCAGCTTCTGTAAACTGATGCAAAGGCTCACTACTGAGACCAGGTGGAGTTCTATCTTGTGCTAAATATGTCCTGCAAATATTCCAGTCTCCAGGGCCATCTATCTGGCATCTTGCATTAGGTCTTTTCATTCCACATTTAATTTAAAAAGAACAACAAAAAGTCATCATAGTTGTTCAATGAATATGATAATTAGCAAAATAACAGAGTTGACAGTTATAGGATGGAGAAGATCAGCCTTGTGTTGCAAGATTTCCTTTCCATGTTTAATGGTCACAGGCTTGTGTTTTATCTTATCGAGAAACACCCTTGAAAATACCACTTGCTGCTTTCATGTTTGCATCAGTTTGTGGGTGAAAATTAGCCAATTGCAAGTAGAAATCTGCTTGGAAACAACTCAACTTGGTATTTCTTTTGAGGCAGTGGAGACGATGCCAGATGAGCAGGTGTGCATGGACACCATGAATAAGGGGGAGAGGACTTTACCATGCCACCACCCTTACCCTGTTAGAGTGTCACGATGCTCCATATCAGAAAGGGGTGGGATACCTGCTCTTTCCTGGTACCATTAAACATTCTGGCCTTAGAATGCAAATGGCTTTGACATTTGCAACTATTCTTTTTGAGAGCTATTGAGAAGAACAAAAACCTATTGGATTTCTCCACATCTTCAGCAGTAGGAATGTCGGAAAACTGACTTGTGTAGCCAGACACTCTACTCTGTCAAACCAAACTATGCGTCCTTTGTGCAAACAAAATGTACTTGGCCAGATCTTCAGCGGCTGTCAATAGATACAACTCTATTAAAAACAATGTAGCTATGCCAAATTTTCAGTGTGTCAGGAATATAAGGTGAGGCCCATAATAACCTTTTAATAAAAAGTGCTTTAGCTTTCTTGAAGAGTTTCAGGCTTTGAGGAGGTTAGTGTGTTGTTGGAAATGGGACTGGAGGAATAATGGCTGAACTCATAGATGCTTAGAATTAGAAGGTTCCTCAAGGATCATCTAGTCTGCCCTGCTGGGACACAGGATGACTATAGCTACCCTATCCCCAGCAGATGGCTCTTTCTGAAAACCTCCCTAGGCAGCTTGTTCTGTTGTGTCACAGCTTTTACTGTTAGGAAGCTTTTGCTTATATTTAATCAAAATCTACCTTTTCAGCCCGCTATATCTAGCCTTGTCCTTGGTAGCAATGCAGAACAGTTCTTGTCATCATCTTGGTGGCAGCGCTTTAGATAGGTGAAACCTACTATCATGTCTCCATTTGGTATTTCTTTTGGGGCAGTGGAGAGGATGCCAGATGAGCAGGTGTGCATGGACACCATGAATAAGGGGGAGAGGACTTTACCATGCCACCACCCTTACCCTGTTAGAGTGTCACGATGCTCCATATCAGAAAGGGGTGGGATACCTGCTCTTTCCTGGTACCATTAAACATTCTTTGCTTATATTTGCTAGGCTAAACATATTGAGTTCCTTCAGTCTTTCCTCATAAGACTTGCTTTCCAGATTCTTTGCCTTTTTACTCCAGGTAAGGTCTTACTAGAACTGCAACGGGTGCTAAAATTAGTACCCACTGGTAATGCATGCATTTTCAGGCTCCCAACAGGCTACCTGAGGACCAATCCGGTGTCCTGTGCCCCAAAATGCTAGCATTACACAGAGAAACTGACAAGCCCAGTGATCCCAGCTCAAAGGCCCATTTCAAAGGTCGACCAGCGCTTCCTCCCCACAGCACGCCTCAGTGGCCTTTGAAAGTAACAGGCTCTAGCCAGGGCTGCTGCGGCCCCAGTTGGGGTCTATCAGCCCCCACCCCATCAGAGAGAGGTGCTGTAGCAGGGGAAGCAGCTTTTGAAAGTGACAGGGCCTGGCTGGAACCATTGTGGAGCTGGACTCTGCAGCAGTCCTGGCTGGGGCCTGTCACTTTCAAAGGCTAGCTGGCATGATTGAGCAGCCTGTCAGGTCCTGACCAGACATCCATGGTGCCCAAACAGGGCTGGATCGATTCAGGCACCCCTGATTTGTTGGGGGTGCCCAAATGTTCAGGTGCCGAGTTGCAGCTCTAGGTCTAAGCAGTGCTGAATAGAGTGGAATTATTGCTTCTGCTGATTTGTAAACGATGCTTCTGGTAATTCAATCTAAAAGTGCACTAGCCTCTTTTTCAGCTGCATCACATTGCTCACTCATGTTCAGTTTGTCATCAACCACAATTCCTTGATCCTTTTCAAGTTTGCCCCTGCCAAACCAGGTATCTCCCATTTTATACTTGTGCATTTTGTATTTCCTCTCCAAATGCAGAACTTTACATTCACCCAAGTCTGAATGTACCTTGAAACTCCATGTGTTTGTCACCATATGGCCTGACAGCCTCTGCACCATTTACCCCCACTGTCCCCAGTCACCCACCCACCCATGAGTGAAACTCCTGTTCATTATTACTTTTTTGCCTTGGTTAGTTTATAGGATTTAATTTTTGGATCATGATTAGAGCCAAAATAATTATTTAATGTACTGGAGGTTTTCAGAAAGAGGCTGGACACAGCCATCTATTGGGGATGTTGTCGTTATAATCATTCTGCATCCAAGCACAGGGTTTGACTAATGACCCTCAAAGTCTTTTCCAACTCTGTGGTTCAATGAAACTTACTTAAATATTTATTGCAATAGCCATTGGTCAACAATATTACACCGTAAATATATATATAAGCAGTAAGACATACAGAATAGTAAAAAAAAAACAAATTCAACCGTGAAACAGAAGAAATTAAGTACACAGAACTGAGGCCTTCCTAAGTTTAAAAGCGGTCACACAAACTTGGCCACAATCAAGGTTATATCTAGATCCAGATCACACAGAAGTTTCATCAAAACCTCCCTTTGCAAACAGGGTCCCATCTTAACGATCAGTGGATCCAAAAGATTCAAGCAAAGATTAAAGTTGGCAGACAAATATCATATGCATCAAAGATTCCACCACTTTCTCTGCACACAAAAGGGGCAAAACCCTTAAATTATGGGGGATCTTTGCATACCTCCCTTCCAACACCACCAAGGGCATCACCTCCAACCCTGCTGATGTAAAAGCCACCCTATGGCTCCATACCAACAATGATGAAAAATAAAAAGCTCCGCTCACTATCAAAGGGAATGAACAACAAAGCAACCTTTTGAGAGGAAAAAGCATCATGTAGCAATTGTCTTTCCTGATCTTGAATAGGTTAATGAAACAGTTGTCAGTAACTGTTGGGTTTGCAGTAACCAAACCAATTCTCAGTAATGGGTAAGTGAACAGTAACAAGTAGTTTAACCAATTTACTGCATGCAATTATCAATTACCATGCTACTGATTTTCCCCATTTACCATATTGCCACTTTGCTGACAAAATGCAGGACAATGCTCTTTATATAGTCAAGGAGAAAGGGGAAGGTAGTGCTTATACAAAAAATTACTGGTTGAAACAGTAAGTAAGCAATGAACTCAAACCTGAAATGTAGTAAAATGAGAAATCAGTTAACTGATAGTGGTGGTATCCATATTTTTCAGAATTTTGGAAACTCCGTTAACTGAAAATACTATTTGATTACTGATCAATTAACTATTTGACTATCCAGAATATCAGTTATAAACCACATTATCAAATTAGGTGTATTTGTTTCATGTTTAATTATGATTGAGATAAGCATGATAGAGATCTTTAACCTAACAAAATCCCAGAAGAACAGCATGGGCCCTCGCCCCTGCATTAATATTTCTCCTCTCATTACCAAATTTTTGCTGCCTCTCTGACCATGGTAGCAAAATATTAGTTTCTTCCAAGGCTGTTTACAGCACTGTGATTATGGGTATATAGATGGTGCAAGAATACAGGTGGGGAACCTTTAAAATTAGTACAATCTCTCTAGGCATAATCGGAGCTGGGGATCTAAGGGATGTGTCCAGAATGGAGGTAGAATGGGGAAGGTCCAGATCACAGATCTGTGCCATGGATTCATCCCCTATCCTTGTGACATGCCCTCATCTCTGCTCCATTCCTCTGTGCTTACTTTTTCAGTGTTTTGTGAGTATGAACTGGATAAAAGTTGAATCAAATAGTCAGTTCTATAACCATTGTTAGTAACCAAAATTCAAAATAGCCATTTGGTATCTGCATACTGCCATCATAAACTGACTATCTGAATTTACCAGGCAGTTGGGAAAGTGACAAACCATTTAACAGCCTTACTGTTTTTCTTCATTTTGCCATTATGAGCCAATAGCAAAGTTATTTCGGCCATGGCATCTAGCCCCTAGGCACACCTTGCTCATTAGCAAAGCTGGATCCAGCAGCTTATCAGGTATCCAATGGGAAACCAAGGTAAGTTTGAATCAAGAGTATGGGGTAAACAGCTATGGAATTATGGTCAAATGGAACTAAGGCTGCTTTTAAATGAGGGGCGCTGAAGCGCCTCCTGAACGCCGCATTAAAGCAAAGCCGCCGGAAGTGACGTTCTCCCCGTTGCCGCTGGCGGCGTCTGGAGACACGGGGCTTTAGAGCGGCGTGTTCTTAAGACTTCAATTATCAGGCTTAAGAACGCACCACTCCAAAGCCCCGTGTCTCCAGCCACCGCCGGCAACGGGGAGAACGTCACTTCTGGCGGCTTTGCTTTAACGCGGCTTTCAGGAGGCGCTTTAGTGCCCCTCGCTTAAAAGCAGCCTAGCTTGTAACTGCAGATCGGAAGGAAAAATGGCAACATGGTAAATGATGCGAAGTGGGAAAACTGTAATGTAGTAACTTAAAGTATTGGTTAATACATTTGCATAAGCATTTGTTTGTTTAAATATTATTATTAGCATTTATATAGCGCCAGCGATGTACCTGGTGCTTACAAAGAATAAGATAGACATGGTCCCTGCTCGAGCGCTTACAATCTAAAGACAGGGAGAGGAGAACAGAGGGAGAGACAAGGGATGTGACATTCATGAGGATGCGAGAGCTCAGGTACACGTTCTTGGTTTGGTTAAAGTACGTTGGGAGTTTGCAGATAACAGGTGAGGGATAATCCTGGGTGGGGATGCTTAGCAGGAGTTCGGAAGGGCGGAGCCAAAGAGGTGGATTTTGAGGAGGGACTTGAAGGTGTGCAGGATGGGGGACAAGGCGGATGAGGGCAGGGAGGGAGTTCCAGGCATGCGGGGCAGCAAGGGAGAAATTATGAAGGCGGTTGGGGGAGCAGGGGAGGTGTGGGAGGGTGAGGGAGGGGATGGAGTAGGAGCAGAGTGCTCGAGCAGGGGTTTGGAGGGAGAGCAGAGACATAGGGGGGAGCGAGGTTGTGAAGGGCTTTGTAGGTGAGGACGAGGAACTTGTATAGAAGACGCTCAGGAAGAGGGAGCCAGTGGAGAGAGGAGAGGAGAGGTTGCACATGGTCAAAGCGACAGGCTAGGTGGATGATCATGGCAGCAGAGTTTTGAACAGAGATGAGGGAAGAAAGGGGAGATCGGGGAAGGCCAGCGAGGAGGAAGTTACAATAGTCGAGGCATGAGATGACTAGGGTGTGGATGAGAGTTTGGGCAGAGGAGACAGACAGAAAAGGGTGGATCCTGCCAATGTTGTGGAGGGAGAAGCAGCAGGATTTGGCCACGGAGTCAATGTAGGGTTTGAGGGTAAGATGTAAGTCAAAGATGAAGCCCAAGCTATGGGTTTGGGGTACAGGGAGGATGGAGACCCCTTCAATGGCAATTGACAGGGAAGAGGGAGAGGAAGGACTGGGAGGGAAAGATTATGAGTTTAGTTTTCACCATGTTCAGTTTGAGTTGGCGTTGAGACATCCAGACGGAGATATCGGAGAGAAAGTTGATGAGACTAGCTTGAACAGAGAGGGAGAGGGAAGGAGTGAAGAGAGAGAGTTGAGTGTCATCAGCGTATAGGTGGTATTGGAAGCTGTGAGAGGCAATCAGTTTGCCTAGAGATTGGGTGTAGATAGAAAAGAGGAGCGGGCCAAGGACGGAGACTTGGGGAACCCCGACTGAGAGGAGTTAGGAAGAGATACATTGAAGGAGCGGTCAGAAAGGTAGGAGGAGAACCAGTCGTGGACAAAGGAGTGGAGCGATTCAAGCAGGAGCGAGTGGTCAACAGTGTCAAAGGCAGCAGAGAGATCAAGGAGGAGAAGAATAGAGTAAAGGCGGTTGGATTTAGCCACAAGAAGATCGTTGGTGATCTTAGCAAGAGCAGTTTCAGTGGAGTGAAGGGGGCAGAAGCCAGATTGGAGTCGGTCAAGGGAGAAGTTGGCGGAGAGGAGGTCGAGGCAACGGGAGTAGACAGCCCGTTCAAGGAGCTTGGAAGCCAAAGGGAGGGGTGTGACAGGACGGTAATTAGAGGGTTCAGAGTGGACTTTTTGAGGATGGGGGAGACAGTGGCATGTTTAAAGGCAGAGGGGAAGGAGCCTGTAGAGAGGGAGAGGTTGATGATGTGCAGGAGGGGAGGGGCGACGGTGGAGGCAATGGAGGTCAGGAGGCGGGAAGGAATGGGGTCCAGGGGGCAAGTGGAGGGGTTTGAGGAGGAGAGCAGGGAGGAGATTTCCTCAAGGGAGGTGGGAGGGAAGGAGAACAGGAGAGAGGTGTGGGGGAGGAATATTAAAAACACAAAATACATTAAAGTGCCTTTAAAAAAAATAATACCCTCACTTCTAAACCCACCCAACCTGTATCCGCACCTGCCAAATGCTTTGCCAGAAAAAAAAGTTTTACACTGACTCTGAAATATACTCAGGTTCTGGATCTGACGGACTCTGGGGAAGAGAGTTCCACAATACAGGGGCAGCTCCTGCTGGACCGCAGGGGCTGCAGAGGAGCATGGAAGGAAAGGTTGTCTTTCAGATATGTGCAACCCAGGACATTTAGGGCTTTAAAGGTCAAAACCAGCACCTTGAATTTTGTCTGGAAAACTATAAGAACCCATGTAGACTGTGAACCATGGGTGTAATGTGCTCAAGGTGACTCACACTAGTAAGGACCTAGACTGCCACATTCTGCACCAACCGCAGCTTCTAAACAGTCATCAAGGGCAGTCCCATGTAGAGTGCATTGCAGTAGTCTAGCTCTGAGGTAATGATGGCATGGATGTTGGTGGCCAGATCTAAATCAAAAAGAAAGAGATGTAGAAAAGCACTCCTGCCCACCACTGCAACCTGATGTTCCAGGCACAGCAAGGGCTCCAGCAGCCCTCTAAGACTGCAAACCTGAGTAACCAGAGAGGCAGACCCCTTCAATGAGAGGGGTCACAAGATGGCCAACCACCATCATGTCACTCTTACCTAGATTCAGCTTCAGTCGGGTCACCCTCATCCAGTCCCCAACAGTAGCCAGGCACTAAATAACTGATCATGGTCAGTGCAGAGAAGAACATTATTAACTTTGCATAGAGAAGGGTACTCTCTGCCCTTCTGTGACAGAGGCAGCCAGGGATAAAAAAGGAAACAAATCTAACAACTGAGTTCATTTGGGCTCCATAGAAGAGCTCGACCAAGTGGGACAAGGGAAATCCCTGTTCGGAAAATTTACAAATGTAATCATTCTTGGGGGGTGGGAGGGGGGAGTGTCAATTACTGATAATTTTAAACAGTGGAGAACAAAACTTTAAAAGGATAATTGTCAGTGTCAATTTTAATACTACAAATAGCTTCCTTTGGGTTTCTCAGAGAGTGACTAGTACACAATTATCAAAAGCACTCAAGTAAATTTGTTAAATGATGTTTGTGTACGTATTGTGACAACTGCTGATTCATATTGATTGCTCATTTTCACACAGGATTACTTTTATCCTTTGACTGACTTATTAATTTGTCTTGCTTGTTATCCCTTAGACTCACAAGAAACATAAGGAGAGAGAGAGTTCATCATCCAATCCTTTGTCTGGCATAAAAAGAGCTCATTCACCTACTAACCCCAAAACTAGATTATCCACTTCCTCCCCAGTGTGGTAAGTAAAGTTACAGATGGTCGCTGCCCTTCTAGATAGAACATTAATTATTATGTTCCTTAAGTGTTTGGCTCAACAATCAAAATCATGTGTATATGGAAATGAATGGAAGTTATTAACAGGAGCGAGTAAACCTAGAAAACAGTTTAGCAGTGAGAAAATTACTAGCCACTTAGCGCTCAGGGGAGGAGAGAAGCTTTATACGACCATTACCCATCTTGCAGGGTTGTTGTGCAGGTTAATTTAATGGTCATACAGAGCGTTGAACGTGTGAGGCATTCTGAGGAAGAGCTAAATAAATATTCCTCTTTCTTGAGCAGTGTTTCAGGTGTCTTGTTGTTTTGCAGGGATCACAAACTACTCAGATCTCCTATGGCATTTACTTGTAGAAGGGAAATAATGGTGATGAGTAAGAGAGGGTGTCCAACGTTATCCTCCTCCTGTTTTGTTTCCGGTTGCACAGGCATGCCTCCAAGTCCTTGCCATTTTTGCCTGGCACACCCAAACCAATAACCTCACCAGCTGGCTCATCCAAAGTCGCCACTGCTCAGGCACGTCCTCCCTCCCCTGGCAATATCAGACCAATCAAAAAAGAACCTAAACTTAACAGTGAGAAGAAGGAACCAGAAAAGGAGTCTAAGAAGGCAACTGAGGGAAGAAAAGAAAAGAGTAAATCAACTCTAGCACTCAACCAAGAAGTTGAAAATGGAGAAGTACTCCCTGTTCAACCAGAGACTCTGCAAGGTAAGTCTACCTTCATCTGCCTTTGGAGTGGGGAGCGGATTCTTTTTTCATTCCTCATCTCTCACTTCCTCTCCAGTTGATATCTTTATCTGTTACAATACTTCTCTTTTAGTAAGTGGTTTGTATAGGGCTTTCGTTTGAGTCCTTCAGAAATTCCTTATAATAGGCAATACCTTGAGGTGCAGATCCTCAGGCCCAAGTGAAATGTGGCCAATGGCTAGATTTTATTTGGCCACTTTCTGTGTGCCTGGATCTGGCCACTAGATCCAGTTCCTGTCCTCAAGCATTAAAAAACTGAGCTCAGTGTATGGGAGCAGAGATGAGGGCATGCGCGCAAGGATAGGGGACAAATGCATGACACGGATCCATGATCTTGACCATTCTGTTCCTGAGCAGACTCCTTTGGCTTCTATGAGGTCCTCGGAGATTGTACTAATTTTCAAAGTGATCCTGGGTTCGGAAAACGTTTCCCACCCCTGACTTAGTAGCTTGAATGGCTCTTTGAAACTTTACATGGCTTTACACCTCAACAAATGTTGTTTCTCTTTTTTACTTTTAAACCATGATATTTTTTAGAATCTTTATAAAATGAAACCACCAATATAGTGTGTGCTTTTAGGGGTCAGGGACTCTCCCCCTTATGTATTTTGTGCAATGCCTAATACATTAGGCACTAGTCCATGACTGAGATCCCTGGTCCTATCGCAAAAAGCATACATAAAATAATTACAATGTTGTACTCCAGAGGGCTCATACAAGAGAAGAGAATGCAAGCATTGGAGTGACCAATTCTGATCTTTCTCTTTTGGAAATTCATTTTAATGCAAAGATGCATTGCCCAAGGCAAGAAAATGGATATGTAAAAGTGGCTAGCCATCATTTGTAGTTGCAAGGATTTTGTTGGTAAATTAATCTGTGGGGTATTTTACTGCTGGAAGAGGTATAGTGGGAAGCAGCCAAAAAAACAGATGTACTCATTCAAGTGACTGATGCAAATGAATCTGACCACATTACAAAATCTAGCATAAATAACCTTTGTTCCCTTTGGCACCAATACAAGCTGGCTTTATTTCTCCCTGCTGGTTTATGGAACCGTAGTTGTGAATACAGAAATATTTCTTGGCTAATAATACTAACATCACTGATCCTGTGGAAAAAGAGGAATACATCTCCCAGCTATCCTGAGTAAATTGGTGAGAACTCCACCAATTCTCCCACAGGTGGTTTGTCTAATCCTTCATTTTAAATTATAAAAATATTTTACAATGAAAGATGCAGTACCTGTAGCTCCCATTTCCATAAGGTGTTTCTGTATGTTATACTAGCCATGTTTATACACACTATGGGTGTTAACAAATGAGTTTGTAGCCCACACCAGGTGGGTGTCCACCTGCCCGTTTATTAAGTGTTCACCGCCACCGGCCACCACTCACTGGACACACCGCCCCCACTCAAAATGGAGGATCCCGGAGCATATAGAGATTGTGCTTTCTATGGCTATCCCAACATGCTGACAGCATCCTTGGTCTCTTCACAACCAAGGGTGTTGCTGGCACGCGGGGAGTGCTCTGGTAACGGACTACTTCCCTAGTGGGGAAAAACATGGTGCTGCTTCCAGTAGTGTGATGATTGATGCCACACATCTTGCAGCACAAGAGAACTCCTGCTACACAGGAGACTTTGAATGCTACAGGAGTTCAGACAAGCTGCTCTCTTTGCCTTTGCTGCAGGCATGGAGAATATGGCAACTCCCTTAGAGAGATTTCATTATTATATTTTTGTTCGTTAATTGGGATTTTTAACCTGTGGAATTAAGATTGTAATAGCTTCGGCGTCACAAAAAACCTATCTATCTCTCTGGGATTTTTAACCCACCCTTCACCAAAGATTCAGGACAGATAACATATCCAGAAATCCATTGCGCTGACAGACTTGTAGCAAGGCAACAGGAAAAGCCATTAGTTCAGACTGCCCCCCACCCACCTTCCCACCCTTGTGTTTCAGCCTTCCATAGATATTTATTAAAAAATAGATGTATAAAATCTACAAAAATAAAACTTGTAAAAATATAAACTTCTCATTAAAACCCCTCCCTGAACTCGATCTGCTTAAAGACCTGACCCGATAAATAAATTGCCTCTGGAAAATGCTCAAGCTATAGCAAGGGCTCTTCCCCTAATCTCCAGGGGAAGGGAGTTCTAAAGTTGTGGAGCAGCCACTGAGAGCCTTTCTATGAGGCTCCCTTGTCATACAGACGGGGGGTAGTGATGGAACTTGCAAGAGAGAGCACCCCCAGCGAGCTTTAGGAATTGCAATGGAAATGTAGAGGAGGAGGATTATAACCTGGGTGGGGGACGAGGCGGGGGAATTATAACCTTGATACAATGTTATAAGTATGAATGTTGCTTTTTGTTTTTTCCAGTAGCTGCTTCAGTTTTACCCCCTGTTCCACCATCTCCTGCTTCACCATCTCCTGTTTCCAGCAAAGCTTCTGCAGGTACAACAGACCCAGAAGAAGCAACGAGACTGATGGCAGAAAAAAGGCGACTTGCTCGGGAGCAACGAGAACGGGAGGAGCAAGAAAGGAAGGAGAGGGATGAGACTGAAAGGTGACAGCCATGTCTGCTTAGTAGAGAAGATGCCTTTTTTTTAGCCTAGCTGCACTGCTGTGCAAGATGCCCCAAGGTTTGGCATTGAGATTTCCAAACTGACCCTTAAAGAAAAGAAACATGAAAATGGAAAAGAAACCATTTCGTCTCGATAGCGTTTCTCTGCCTATGCTGCTGGCAGGCAGTCCTTTGCTGGGTGTCTCTCCTCTTCCAGAGATATAGTCAGGATCCAAAGCCTTGATTGGCAGCTTGACCCTGGGGGGCAAGCCTCCCTGGCTTTAGCTGCCCAGAACTGTTCCTGCCTCCATTAGATTAGGATCAGGCACTGTTTTTCTCTCCCTCCGGAGGGAATTAGGCCTTGAATTTTTTCTCTTTCTTTCCTTTTCTTTAATTTTTCTCTGCCCTTCTAGCTCACAGCCTTAGCTAGTTAGGGGAGAGGGTTATCCTAACCCTGGTCCTCTTGGGGACCCAGGAGTTTTTCTTCCATTTCTCCTTGTGGAAAGAGAGCCCAACAGTGCCAGCACGCTCCTCAGGCCTTCAGCCTCGGGTGAGGAGAGTGCACAAGGGAATGGTCCCAGCTCGTGAAGAGGAGGCACTGGGACAATACCCAGGCAGACCATGCCCAACCTCCCTCAAGGGACCTCCTTTCATGGAGAACCCCAGGCAACCAGCACCTCTATCCCACTAAGGGCTTGAGGTCGGGCAAACAGTCGAAACACAAACCCCAAATGCCCGAGGCACCGCCCACAGGATGCAATGAGTAGAACCTGCTCTTAGCCACATGCTTTGCACACTTTTTTCTGGGCGCGCTCTCACACCACCACTTCTTCCTCACGTTCTTCTCTGAGCCACTTGAGAAGGAGACGCAGTCACCGCAGGGGTAAACTGTGAATGTTCTGCTCCCCACACCGCAGCAGGCACCACCGTTCTAGGCATGGGGGCTATTATAGCGGGAATAGCTCTGGGAGCCAGTGCTGCTTTGACCATGGCCAGCATCGCTTCCACAGAAGGTCTGCCTCCTCGGACTCCGCTAACAGCCAGCACAGAGACAGAGCCCACTCTCGCAGCAGCAGGAGGAGGGAAGGGTCTCACAACTCTCTTAGGGGGAATATCCACATTGCTCTGAACTCCGCCACCACTACCGTAACTGGCCACCCCCCGGGCCCTGGGGCCAACCTCAGTGGGGCAAGAGGGGATTCCCACCTTTCTGAGGGTCCAAGTTACCCTCTCCAGCACCACCTCCAGTATGAAGAGGAGGTACCCCCATTAATCCTACAATGGTTGGCGAAGCACCTTGGCTCCAGAGACCCAGAGGGAGTATCTCGCTTGCCCCCCGCTAGTAAAAGGGAAACAATCAGTTCAGCAGGTCTCCCTAAAAGAACCCACCTCTCCCTGGTCAGAAAAATCACAGCCCACTTTCCCTCACCCACTCTGGGTAGCACAGGAATTGTGGGGCCCTCTTCAGGGCCTGAGGCTGCCTGAGATTAATGGAAAGGAATAGGGAAAGCTTTCAGATAAGGAGATAAAGGTCCCTGTGGCAAAAGCAGGAGCTCGCATGTTCCAACCTGAGCTTTTTGAATGAATAGCAAGGAACGGAGCAGCCCGCATAGGGCTCCCCATCCCAATTCCACTTCCACCCCTGGAGGAGGAAAACCTCAATGGTACTCCCCCAGGATCTCCCTCCTGAAGCCTGCTTGCCATTACCATCATTATATTTTGAAGCTGCTAAAGTCACAGTAACTTCAGCCTGCTAAGCAAAAGGGCATGCCTGCCATTGCTAAAAAGTTTTACTCCTTTCCTGAGTCCCAATCAGGGCCATTCACTATACCAAAAGTAGATGCAGGAGCTTCCGATCTCACCAAGGCCTCGGTCCTCCCTACTGACAGAGAGGGGCACATACAGTCGTAAGTTTGAAGCTTTCCTGTGCAGAGACTTTGAGGTGTCCTCTACAGCCTGCAGAGTGGTCACAACAGCTTCAACCTTCTCCAGGCCCCTCGTGCTGTGGATCAAAGATCTAAACACAAAAGCCTCAGGCAAAGAAATCAAAGATGGTCTGAAAAAGCTGTCGGTCACAGCAGACGCGACTCTAAATGCATCCCAGTTCTCAGCACGAGAGTGTCAGCCAGGAGGGCCATGTGGTTACGACCTTGGAAAGCTGACTCCAAGTGAAAATGGTGTTAGTTGCTTCCCCGTACCAGGGCAATGAGCTGTTTGGGGAGCCAATGCTATGACAGATGAGCCTGAAAAGAAAAAGGGGCTCCCAATAAATGTCAGCAAGTGGGATTTCTAAAAGAAACCCAACTTTTGTCAGAACTTTCACCCCTTCAGGTACCCAACTCGGAGGGGAGGATATGGGAGTAATAAGCCAGGGTGGCAACTTTGAAACAAGCCATCAGGTCAAGGATCGAGACATCCCCAGGAGCAAGACAAGCCCGCCATCTCGGGGACCCCCTGACTGCAGATCACATCCCACCGGCGCTGGCCATTGTGGGATGCCTCAGACTGTTTCATCGGGTCTTGGACAAGACTACCTTTGACTAGTGGGTGAGAGAAGATGTGTATACCATAGAGTTTCTAATTCAGCCAGATCCCTTCTTCGTAAGAGTCACGGATTCTGGCTGTCCGACCAAGTATCAAACAATGATGACAGCCATAGAACACGTAATAAAAATAGCAGCTATAGAACCAGTCCCAGTTCATCAGAGGTTCTTAGGCACATACTACGTTTTCTTTAGCGTACCCAAGAAAAATGGGGACATCCGGGCCATTTTAAATTTAAAACAACTAAGCCACTTCCTAAAGCAGAAAAAAATTAGGATGGAAACCCTCCATTCAGTCCTCGCAATACAACTGGAGACTTCCTTGCATTGATAAATTTACAAGAAGCATAGCTCCATATCCCAATCAGACCAGCACACCAAAAATACCTCCGCTTCGTATATGGAAATCAACATTTCCAGTACACAGTTTGACATCCTTGCCCAGGGTTTTCACCAAGACCTTGTGGTGAACCTACATGTCTTCCCTCATCTAGACAACATCTTGGTGAGAACAGGGTCATTCAACGAGTTCCAAAAAGGCATCCAAAGAACCATAAAGTGACTGCAGAAACACGGCTTCATAGTGAACTGAGAGAAGAGTTCCCTGGTACTATCTCAGTGCATGATACATCTGGGCATCCTAATAGACACATAAGTGGACAGGGTTTTCCTGACCAACAACAGAGAAGTCAAGATACGGGAATCACTTCTCCAGATACAATGGTCCAGGATAACGACCCTTATGACCAGCAGTCTCAGACGGATGGTCTCTTGCATGGACACAATCCCTGGGGCCCGCTTCCATCTTCATCTTTTGCAGAATTTTTTCTAGTGTGACAGAACCAAATAACCCCCAGACAGAATCGATCAGTCATGATACCAAGCTCAGTCAGGGATTCCCTCCACTGGTCGCTACAGGAAGGTCAATATAACAAGGGTCTCCCCATTCAAGAAGCAACCAGAGTGCTCATTACAACAGATTCAGGTCTTCAGGGATGAGGAGCCCACTGTGAGGGGGCTGTGGCCCAAGGTAAGTAGAACACAACCAACTCTATCATAAGTAGTGCCATACGGAATCAGACCAATGGTCCATCAAGCCCAGCATCCTGTTCCCTGACAGTGACCAATCTCAATCACATGGGAGAAGAACCAACAGTCACAATAGACAATCCATTCCCCATTGTTCACTTCCAGCTCCCGACAGTAAGAAGTCCATCCCAAAAGCTACTTGGTTAATAGCCATTAATGGACCTACTGTCCAAGAACTTATCCAGGCCTTTTTAAAACACAGCTATACTACTGGCCTACAACATCGTCTGGCAACAAATTCCATAAGTTAATTATCCATTACATCAACTGGCTGGAGTTGCAGGCAATTCACCTTGCTCTACTACACTTTTACCACAAGTTCCAGGGCTGTCATGTTCTCGTACATACCAAGAGCACCATGGTCATGGCATGCATCAGTTGTCAGGGGGGCACCAGATCACAGATTCTCCACAATGAGGCAATCTCCCTATTCTCTTGGGAGGAGGTCAAGGCACCTCCGCAGGGAGTCCAGTACCCAAGCGGATTCACTCCACAGACAAGCCATAGATCCAGGAGAGTGGTCTCCGAGTCTACTGGCATTTGCTATGATAACAGCAAAGTGGAGGACCCTGGCGATAGACTCTTCACCAGTGCCTCCAGCCGTGAGGCACAGAGACCCAGGCACAAAAGGCACAGATACGCTAACACATCTGTGGCCCCCTCAACTTCTCTATGCCTTTGTGCTAATACCACTACTACCAGCAGTGCTGAAGAAATTACAGACCCAGCAGGCAGAGGTAATCCTAATAGCACCTCGTTAGTTGAAAAGACTATGGTACTCAGCAGTCAGACAGATACAGATGACATTGGGTCTCCTGCTTTCACAAGAGGACAATCGCCCTCTCAGATACCAGGACCTTGGCAATCTGCAACTCACCACCTGGCGATTGAGCGGCAGCAACTAAGTTCCTTCAGGTATTCTGCTGAGCTGCTGAACACCCTTCTAACGGCTCATTGTGATTCCACCAACTGCATCTACAGCTCCACCTGGAAAGCCTTTGTTGCTTGGTGCAAGACACATCAGAAACAACCACTCATGGTGGGGGTTAGCAAAGTACTGCATTTCCTTCAAGATGGTTTGGGAAAGGGCCTCAGCATGAATACTTTGTGCAGGCAAGTATCTGCCCTATCCACAGTGATTGTTGGAGATGATAATGGTCAACTGGCAAAACATCCGCACTTTAGGAGGTTCCCGGGAGTGGCTTCTCCGATATCTCCACCAGTGAAACACAGATTTCCATCTTGGAGACTAAATGTTGCATTATGAGCTGTACAGAAGTCTCTCTTTGAACTTCTACAGCAGATGTCCTTCAAGATTCTGTTGTACAAGTTGACCTTCCTTGTTGTGATAACTTCACCCAAGAGAATTTTGGAATTACAAGCCTTATCAGCGGATCCGGAGCTCTGCCAGTTTGATAAAGGCTCCCTGCATCTACACCCAGCAAGTTAACTCTTTTTATGGAGATCAGGATATAGACTTGCCATCATTCTCTCCGAGTCCTCTGCATCCCACAGAATTTATCTGGCAGAAGTTAGATGTGCGCAAGACTCTAAAAATCTCTCTCTCAAGAACTAGTGAATTCAGGAAAGGTCAAAGAGGATATAAAGCGTCCAACACCACAATTACTAGGTGGCTTGGAGGATGTATTAAGTTAGCATACACCTCAGCTGTGTTGCAAGTACCCACAGGAATAATTGTCCATTCTCTTCATAGTGCAGCCACTAATGCGGCCTTACTTCAAAGAACCACCATAGATGACGTGTGTAAGGTGGCATATTAGTCATCTCTCCATCCCTTCATGCGCCACTATAGTATTTACACTTGGGTGTCAGGATGAGCAGCGTTTTGCAGAGGGTGCTGGCGTGAAACCTCCGGACAGACAAGACTTGAATGAACTTGTTTTTAATGAAATTACCGACCCTAGTTGGTGGTTTTTTGAGGTACTGCTTGGGTACGTCCCAGCACAGGACTGTCTGTCTGTGGCATAGACAGAGAAAGAAAAGTTTGAAGGCTTACCTGGTGAATTTTCCTTCTTGTCTACAATGTAGGCAGTCCAGCCCACCCAGTTCATCACTCTTAGCCTTTTCCTGTGCCAGTAAGTTTTCTGAGTAATAGTCCTGACTCCTGAAGATTCATACTATCCACTCGAACAACATATCTTCGTGAGATTAGGGTTTCAGACATCTATCTGACTGTTTCCTATTTGTTAATAATTGTAAGACACCTGGACTTCTGGGTCCTTTTTCCCCCCTGCTTTCAACTGTTGCTGCTGTTAATGTACAAGTTAATAGTTCTTCTTACAAGCTTTGACAAGTATCCATTCTGGGCGGCAGTGCCAAGGTCACTCCTCCCCCATGCTCAGGCTGCCAGTCAACGCTTTGGATGTCACTTTTCTGGGAGTGTCACTCCTCTGGGAGAGGAGTGACACCCAACACAGGATTGCCTGCCTGTGTCTCTATACAAATCAATGGTGCGACCGCACCTTGAATATGGTGTGCAGTTCTGGTCGCCCCATCTCAAAAAGACATAGCAGAACTAGAAAAGGTACTGAGAAGGGCAACAAAAATGATCCAGGGTATGGAACAGTACCCGGAGGAGGAGAGGCTTGATTGTTTGGGGCTCTTCAGCATGGAAAAGAGATGGCTGAAAGGAGATATGATAGAGGTCTATAAAATCATGAGTGGTGTGGAACTTGTAAACAGGGAACGGTTATTTACCCTCTCAACTAGTACTAAAACTAGGGGACACTCCATGAAACTCACAGGTGACAGAGTAAAAACAAACAAAAGAAAGTATTTTTTCACTCAGCATACAATTAGGTTGTGGAATTTACTGCCAGGGAGGTGGTCAAGGCCAGCTGTATAGCTGAGTTTAAAAGAGGTTTGGACAAGTTTCTGGAAGATAGGTTCATTAGCAGCTATTAGCCAGATAGGATTGGGGAACAAAACCCTTTACTGTCGTGAGCCTGGGGATGACCCACAGGGAATGGATAGCATGGTGACCTGTTGGGTGCTTCTCCCAGGCCCTCATGATTGGCCACTGTCACAGGATGCTGGGCTCGGTGGACCGTTGGTCTGACCCAATATGGCACTTCTTACGTTATGTCACAGACAAGAAGGAAAATTCACCAGGTAAGTCTCCAGAGCCGAATCATAATGAGGCTTTAAAATCTTAACAAAAATGTCTGATCTGTTTTTATATCCATTCAGTACTTTCAAAAAGAATAGTAGGGACAGAATCTTAGCGGGTATAAATGACCGTCTCTTCACTGAAGTTCATAGTGTCATGCTGAATTATTCCAACTGAGGAGAGAGTGCTCATCCTCATGCCTTGATAATATCCCACAAGCACAGACAGTGAAATCGCTAGAAAGGTCTTTATGATGGATCTTTTTATGTTTTTTTCTTGCTGTGGTTCATAGACCTTTCCCCTTTATCCTTTAAAAATTAGAGTCTAATCATTCTGAAGGCAGGGGATGCTTTTTGCTTTCTCTCACCAGCTGAATTTCACTCTTGGCCACAATTGTTTACCTACATTAAATTCTATCCATAGCTAAAAGCAGAGTTTTAAAAAAAGATGCCCTCTCTTTTCCCTCTGATATTATTGTAAGACAGAGTCTGCCGTCATTTAACGTTTGTTCATTATGACTGCAGGCAAAAAAAGGAGGAATTGTCACAAAGGATAGCCGAGGAGAGAGCTCGCCGCGAGGAGGAGGCTCGCCTACAGGAGGCAGAGCGGAAAGAGAAAGAGGCTGAGCAGGAGGAAGAAAAGAAAGAACAGCTACGCAGACAGGCAGAAGAAAAAGAACAGAAAGAGAGAGAGGAGACAGAGCGCCTTCAAAAACAAGTATGCTTCACCATGTAGCATGTGATGGTCATTTGGGTTGGAAGTCACGTGAGCAGCTCAGTGTTTTCTTTGTGTCAAGCTTATACAAAAACTGACAGAAATGAGTGAACTGAGTACTGTCACCTGCATTTTCAATATAATTTTATTTTTGATGGGTCCAGAAATTTTAGACATGCATTACCCCAGGGGAAAAACTTGTTAGCAGGTCAGCATTATTTATAAATAAAACTATGAAATCAAACATTTGAAAAGAAAATCTGTCCATAACTTGTATATACAGTACAACTCCATTGAAACTAACAGAGATTTCCCAATAGATAATTTGTCCCTTTTGCTTTTAACTTGCTGGATGCGAATATACCTTTTAATGTTCACAATTAATTCTGGGGAACCAATATAAGAAAGTTTTGAGAATATAGGCCAGGGCTGGGAGCCCAGAGAAACCAAGTTCTGATCCAGATTCTGGTACTTTGTGAACTGTTCATCTAGGAATAGATTGTGATAATCTTACTCCTGTTGTATCTATTTGAGTGATCGGTTTTTCTCAAGGTATTCTCATTCTGAGTTACTAGATCACAAGCTGGCCTTATATCTTTTTGTCCCCCAGTTTCATATCTGCAGTATGGGAATAGAATGCTTTGATACCCTAACTCAGAGCAGGACTGGAAATATAAATCATATACTGCTTACAAACTCCCTAGGGGAATGGCTGTCTAGGTAGTTCTTTAACGGTTACCATGTTAGTATGAGAGCCTCCTAAACATGAGTGAATTTATCATCACAACAAAAACACATGTGCATGCGTATCAAATAAGCGTTTGCTCTCTGAAATACAAAAACTATTTAAAAAGAGGTAATTCTGTTCACATTCATGTGCCCTTTCAGTGGCCATATTCATGTGATGATTGCTCCTAAAACAGGGATGGGGAATCTTTTCCCTCCCACGGGCCACTTTTGAAAATTAGTTCAAGCTTAGAAGATTCGATAGGAGTTGGGGATGAGGGTGTACTCACGGGTGGGCAAGGTCATGATCATGCGTCTATGTCCTGATCCATCCCCTATTCTTGAGTACATCTTCACTCTCTTCCAGTGAGCTTATTCTTTCAGTGCTTGAAAGAAGGAACCAAGAATTGGAAAGGAGGAACCAAACAAAAACCGGGCACGGGATAAAGGTTCCCCCACCCTTGTTCTAAACTAATGAGCAGATAACGCCTTTGAAAATGTAGTTTGTGTTCTATGAGAAAATGGCTCTAAATCAGGGGTGAGGAAATTTTTCCACCCAAGGGCCACTTTGAGAGTTAATACAAGCTCTGTGGGCTACATAGATGTTGGAGGCGGGAGTGCTAAAGTGGTGCACTCTGAAAGAGGAAGGTTTCTGCTCCCTAATCATTTCAGTGTTCACCCCTGGATCCAGGAACTGGAAAGAGACCAAATAAAAACCAGTTGCAAGGCCCATTTGGCCCCTGTGCCTGAGGTCCGAGGCGCGTGCTCGGTGGTAATCTTACAAAGCAAAGCGGTTTAAACCTGTTTTAAGTGCAAGCTTTAATGCAGCATAAAACTGCAGCGCCACTGTAAACAAGGAAGCTTTACATTTAATTAAAATGGCAGGTAGGGAGAACCTCACGTGGCTGTGCATATGGCAAGTTATTGTCCTTGTTCTTGTTAAGCAACAACAGTTTCCAGAGAGCGGGTGGAATAACATTCTGCTGTTTTCTTTCAACCCTCTCAGAGACATCGATCAGGCCAGCACATTAGTCTCACGGGGCCTTTTTAAACAAGCCGTATTTCTTCCGCAGTTTAAACCTGCGGCTCTTGGACACTTCGCATAATCGAGGTCTTACTATGCCGCATCTCAAAACACCCGGGAGTCACGCGGCGCCGCTGTTTCTAATGGCGCCCAAGCAACGTCCGGTTCACGGAGAAGCGTCTAAAGCCCCCCACAGAGGTGTCCAAGAGCCACAGGTTTAAACTGCAGGAGATAGTCTGCTTGTTTAAAAAGGCCCACAGAGTCATCAGTGGCTGGTATTCTAATACCCAGAATTAGGCAGTGCATTCTAATGATCATCTTCCATGCATGTATTGTAAAACTGGCATGGAACCAAACATGATTACTAGCTTTTTAATTTGCATAAAATTACAGAGGAGAGAGAAACACAGATGAGAATTGAGGCACCTGCATTTCAGCCTGGAAAACTCACTTGATGACACAAGCTCCAAAAGTGCCTAGTCAGATTGCTGGAAGTTAAAATGTGGTACACAGATAAGGAGATGCAGCTGTAGATCATTCATTAAATAGCAGATGAATTTCCCTTGTGTCGTTACTCAGAAAGAAGAGGAGGCTCGGTTACGAGAAGAGGCCGAGCGGATTCGGTTAGAGCGGGAAAGGCATTTCCAAAGAGAGGAGCAAGAGCGCTTAGAAAGGAAGAAGGTAACTGAACGCTCTCGCAGCGTACGGGCATTCAATATTTTTCAGCAGGTTTGTTTGTACGGTAGAACCCTAGTGAGGGGAATATTGCCTCACTTAAAACACCGATCTAAGCCCGTTGAAGCCACGAGAAGGTTCCCATTGATTCCAGTGGGCTTTGCAGGTTTGTTTGTTTATTTATTTATCCCAAGGGCTCATGGTGGACAAGAACGCACAAAACCACCACCTAATATAGGCCATTTTCAAACAAGACTCTCTCCACCCACTACCCACCTGCCACCCACTCATTATATATGTTGCAGGGCTGCAGTGTTGCCCTGTGGGTGCCCTGTAACATTTGTAGTGTGTGGGAGGTGGGTGTGTAGTGGGTGGAGAGTGTTTTTGTGTGAAAACACCCATAGATGTCAAATAAAAGAATATATAACCACTTAGATGTATTTCAAAATGCGGTGTGGCTTTTAAGTGATTTTTTTAAAAATGACAATAAACATGTCTTTTACCTCTTTTACCTCTCTTTCTAGCGACTGGAGGAGATTATGAAAAGAACTAGGCGCACAGAAGCTGTAGACAAGGTGTGTTCCCTATCTTGGGCTCTGTATAATCCACTGAGCACATTTTCTTGGTTTCTCCACAGCTTCTTTTAACTTAGAGTTTTCTCTTACAGAAGTCTAATGAACAGCAAAATGGGGAGATACCCAAGACAAATATTACTGGAGAAGAAGGTATTCACATTTTCTTAGCTTGATAAAGGAAGAAATGCTTGTTGAAACAAGTGAATAGTGTTTTAGTATAGAGTTTTAGAACTTTGTTGAAATCTTTCGATGCAACTGGACAGCAAACACAAGAGAAGTCCGGCACTTGCTTGAGTAGGTTTTCAATAGTTAAAATATCTCTAAGGATAATTATTGAACCTCTAAATGGGAAATATAGTGGACTTACTTTAGAAAGATTGTGCCAAAAAGCTTTCCCGCTTATAACTGTCGAGTTTAATTCTCGCTATAGAAAACACCTGCCTTACTATCTCTGCAATGTACTCTAGAGTGAAAAGCAAGAAATCAATTAAACATGATAGCTAAATCAGGATAGAAAATGCTGGTTCTACCATTTCTGTATCACAATATTTTAGTTAAGGGTCTGGGTTTGCTAAATCCTTCCATATAAGTAGATGTTTCCATTTGCTCTAGGTTGAATTTTGATAGTAATAGAAATGACTTATTGCTTAAGGTTTCTTCAGGTCTTTGCACCTTCAGATGCCCTAAGTAGATAATTGATGCAGCTCCTCCAGCTGCCTGGAGCATACAGATGAGCTGCCGTAGCTGCTGTGGGAGAGGAATAGAGCAAAGGCAGAGACTGGTGCTGCTGCCAAGATTCCCATTCTGATCCCCTTTTGCGCCTACTGACCCCTGGTTCACTCCATCTCTGGAAATACAATAAGAGTGGGGCCTAAGGCAGTGGAGTGGTCAGGATGAGAGAACAGGGGAAAAGGCCCTGCCTCCCCACCCCCATCAACACCCCAGTTATCCAGACACTTTTCATGTTCCCCCACAGAATTTAGAAGAGCAGGTGTCTATTGTATACAAGGTATAACCACCAAGGCCTTTTTTCTGAGACACTTTCATGTGCTTGTTTAGAGCATGATTGCGGACAGTGACAGCACTGGGGAAAGGGTAAGGCTCACGTATCCCCCACCCCTCGTTGCTATAGACTTATCCATGTTGGATAAGTCTTTAGGCTAATATTTGTGGCGGATACTTCCTGACCCACATAAGCTCCACCCTGATACCTGATACTGCAGTGGGGCTGGGGGAGGAATTTGGGGCGAAGTGTCATCCCCCGTCCCATCCGTTGTCCCCCTCCCCCCCCCCGACCGCTATAATGACTCCCATGGCTGGGAGGCCAAACTTGAAATGAGGAGCTGGGGTTGCTAAACCAATAATCTACCAACAATCAAACAGTGTGGAGGGGAGGACATGGAAGATGAGGAGTAGGTACACGGGATGTGTGTATTGTCCATAGATACATGCACAGTGGAGCCTTGTAATAGCATGTGACATCATAACACAAATTCTGATATAAACTCTGGCCATGGCTCCCAGTGTGTGCGTGTGTGTGTTATAATCACAAATACTATTTTTCAACTACGTTTACAGTGGGTGCAGTCCCCAAGATGAGGGCAGGCATGCTGCAGGATTCCCTTTGTTGTGTTTAGGGCGACACTAGAGTTTGTCATAAGAACCCAACCCAGAGGAAAAGCCCCATCGGTCCTCCACAGATAATGGTTGTGCTCAGTAAGGGAATGGGGTTTGTTTCAATACAAGTCTTGCAACAGAAGTCCCCATCCCCAACGTTCATCTTGTGGGTTGCTCCCAGCTCAACACATCAGTGTGTAGTGTACACTGAGAACTTTTGGCACTTCCATTATAACGTTGTTTGCACCATGGCTCCCAACTACTGTGTTATAATGAGGTTCCACTGTATCAGCTAGTGGAACTGGCTGAATACAAAAAGGCATTGTTTGCATCTGAAAATGGGTCAGCACAGCATATCCCTCTCCTACTCCCACTGTAGGAACTCTAGAGGAGTCTGTGTCTCTGGGGTGGCTCTGGGGAGTCAGTGTCACAAATACCTTTCCATAGCTCCTTCTGCACATACCTCAAAAAAAATTCTCAATCTAACCCTTAATACAGAGAGTAACTTACTATTTGTCAAAAGCCCTTTGTGGTCCTGAGAGAAACTAGTGTCAAGCATACATATTAAGTTACTTATTGATTACTAAATTTGATTTTCCCCTTTATTAAAAAGTTATTTTTAGCAAAGAAACCCGAATAGCATTTTACCACTTTCTAATGCCTGTTGATATATAGGACTATTGTGGTTTATATTTTTATAATGACAAATCTCATTTGCCATTTACCCATAATGAGATGGAAGCCATTTGAGGCCATTGTCAATTCTTTGTGTAGCTCTTTCTCTAGCAACTAGAAAGCATCTAATGTAATTAAACACAGATGTGTCTCCGTGATTTTTTAAAAAATAAGTCTTTGGGAACATTTTAATATCTGCCTACTCTAGATTACCATGATGCATTTAACATTGCCAGATTATAGATATGCAAGGCAAATTACAATAGGCCATATCCTAAAGTACTGAGTTAGCAAGGTCCTTAATTTTGTGCCTAACTTTGAGTAGGCCTATTTGTTGAAACCAAAAGGAATCTTCTCTTCGTTTGAAGTAAGATACATCTGTAAGTAACTTGCAGAGTTGGAGATGATTTAGGCTCTGTTCTTGTGAGGGAGATCTTCATTGATTACAGTGGGGCGCCAGACAAACACTGAATCAGTCTTTCAGGGCTGAGTCCGATATGCTTCTGATTGAGGGGACTGATAATGGAGTATTGTCACAGTAATATTTTAAGAGGGAAGCCAAACTTGATGTTTGGTGTTAGAGTGAGATATCTGGATTAAGGCTTTTAAGCTTTATTGTTTTAAAATTTACTTTCCTAGCAGATATTCTTTACATCTGAATTTTTGAGAGCTACTTTTTTATTCCTTCTTGCCTCCCATTATTTCTTCCAGTAACCAGTCCTACATCTCCCTTGCAATCTGTTGTGGGTTCTCAGCTTCCATGTGTGACGGAATCTCCACGCAATGGGGAACCGGTAACCCACACGCACATGGTCATTTCACATCAACCTACAGTAAATAAAGACAGGTGAGAATAATGATCTGGTCTGTAAAAAGTATGGAGTACAGTTGAAACGAGTACCCACAAAAATGGGTATACCTGATGAATTTTCGGTACCCAAACTGACGCAGCTACATTGGGTACGAATCGGCACCAAATTTGGGTACCTGATGTCCTGCAGTGTCACTGTCCAGTCCTGGAATACCAACTTCCAGTCCCAGTATTTCGACTTCCAACACCTATTGATTGATTTTTTTCCATCCCAGAAAGTCAACTTCCGATCCTAGAAAATCAACTTCTGGTCCTGCTTTTTTAAAATTATCATTTGTGTCCCAATTTTTTGGTTTTCCAACCCAATATGATGATCGGTAATTGGAAAATCAAAAACCAGACATTACTGATTTTGCGGGGTTTCCTGGTACCCAATCAGTGCCCAGGTAACTCATTGGGTACCTGATGCGGTACCCGAAAATGTGGGTATTACTCGTGGGCGGTAAAATAAGTATCTGTTTCTGCTCTAGGTAACATGGAAGTGCTAAAATGTATTCTTTTATATTCCCATGCATTCAAATACAGTAACGTTAAATGTTTACACGGGGTCAGTGGCGTAGTGTCCATTGAGCGAGCCCGACTTTATGCCGAGGGCGGCACTAGCAAAGCTAGTATGGCTGGGGGCCCGCGGTGCCTGCCTAGCCTGCACGACTGACTGCTCTGTGCCACAGCAGTGGCAGGATGGATTTGGCCTGCTGCTTTCCCTTGAGCTGAGCAAGCAGAGTCCCTTTGCACTCGCAGCAGCTCTCTGATAGCCCCAGGCAGAGCAGCTCAACAGCTGATCATAACAAACAAACAAACAAGTCTGGACGGGAGACTGGCCAATCAGGCTCCCTCCTCCCCACCATGTGATGGATCATGTGGCAAAGTTTGAAAGTGGTGGTAGATAGGAGCGCGCGCGGGGCGGTGCAGTGTGGTTGTGAGCAGCAGCGTGTAGAGACTCCAAGTTGCAGCTGGTGAGTGAGTCAGATTGAGTCCCTGTCTCTACCGCCACTGTGCCTGCCCAGAGCCGTATTGCAGTGGGAAGGTGGGAGTGAGGCGCTCCCAGACCTGGAGAAGAGGAGCTCACTCAGCTCAGCTGGGAGAGAGGGGATGAGGAGGGGGTCTGTGCACGCAGGGGGGAGGGAGGCCGCACCGTCTCTGGGTTTGTGTGGGGCTTGGGGGAGAAAGGACATGGGGTCTATGTGCGGCATGAGCTTGGGGGAGAGAGAGGGCTGGGGCAGAAGGGGGGGGCGGTCTTTGTGGAACAAGAAAACACCTGCAGATAGCAGATTGTGCTTTGCTGGGGGGATGGTAGTAGCTAAAAGAGAAAACTAGAGAGAATAGCCCCAAAGCTGTCTTGATTTCTGTGCTAGCTCGAGATCTCAAGAGTTCCAGAACTGTCTTGCTTTCAGTGCTAGCTCAAGTCTTCCCTACTGAGGGAAAGGTGGGATTTCACATCTGTGAATTTTGACATTGAGATGGGTGATGAGGTTCAACAAACAGCTGCAGATTGTGCTTTGCTGGGGGGAATGGTAATAGTAGATAAAAGAGAAAATTAGAGAGAAT
>QEPC01005198.1:2284431-2297808 GCA_003113815.1 Sphenodon punctatus
ACTTCCAACAAGTTCCCACCGGGATCCTACCTTCCAGTTCCTTGAGCTCCGGGTGGTGGCGGCGGCGGTCTGGAGGCCTCAGCGCCGCCTGTGGCTGCCAGCTTCAGACGCTAATAGGCCTTCCGGGGAAACCCGGAAGTTCCCCGGACTCAACCCCAGGAATCATACAGTACAGGTACTAATACTTACCGGCTGCTGCTGGGATGGCCGCTGGTGCTGGGACGGCTCTGGGTTGCCGGCGGAGACACTTAGGGGAATATTTTTTTTTAAATCCAGGCTGGGCAGGGTGGGTGGGGGGTGTCCCCCCTTCCGCCCGCGCAGCCTGGACTCGGGGAGGGAAACGCTGGTTTTTGGTGGGGTTTTTACGTTGCGGCCATTCATTTGAATGGCCGCAATGTAAAAAAAAATCCGGTACCCAGAATCCGGTAACCGGGCCAGATTACCAGGTTGAATCCGATAATGCCGGTATGCCCAGTACCGGCATTATCGGATACCGGAAAATCCGGTAGTCCCTTCCCTAATGAGGTCATGTCATCTGTGGGTGGAGTCATGATCCCATTAATGTTAGCTACTATCTGGGGTCATGGGATTAGATTTATGTTTCATAATGGGGTCATGCAGACAAAAAGTTTGGTAATCATTAGCCTATAAAAATGTTGATCTCTCCCTACATCCTTACTTGTGGGCTCTCCCCACAACCCCTTGGATTCCTTTAACGTGGAAGCAACCCTTTTTATTTGCTTATATGGATTCAATTTGCATATAAAAACTATAGCATTTTTTTAAGTCTTGGCTACATTATTTAAAAATAGTTTGCTCTTTTCCAGCATATAGGACAGTCTTTAAAACTTATTGAGAACACAACTTTCCTTTCTTTTGCATGAAATTGTTATTGAGGGAGTGGCTCCTAGAGAAAACACATTCTTAAAATAATTTTGAATTCAGTGTTTGTTTTCCAGCTCACAGTAACAAAGGGTTTTGCTTTTAGGCGGGCTGTGTTGGTCTCTGTCCTGTTAGAAAGCTTTGAGCACTCGATGATATGTAGAGGATTATCCCCTCTTGATTAAGACAGTAAGTAGTACCATTACTGGGCCAGACCAATGGTTCATCAAGTCCAGCATCCTGTCTCCAACAGTGACCAATCCCAATTTTAGGGGAGAAGTACCTAACAGGTCCCAATGAGCAATCCATTCCCTGTTGTTCACTCCCAGCTCCCGACAGTAAGTTACCTAAACCTACATGGCAAACAACCATTAATAGACCTACTCTCCAAGAACATATCCAATCCTTTTTTAAACCCACCTGTACTATTGGCTTTGACCACGTTCTCTGACAACAGATTCTACAAGTTAATTGTGTATAGAGTGAAAAAAGACTTTATTTGCTTTAAACCTGCTACTAGTTAGTTTCATCCCCTAATTCTAGTACTATTTTAAAGGGTAACTTACCATTCCCTATTTACTCATTCCTCCCTATCTTATCATGCCTCTATTCATACATGAACCATTCCATATCATTTTTGTTGCCCTCCTCTGTATGTTTTCTAGTTCTAATATATCTTTTTTGAGACTGGATGACCAGATCTACACACACTATTCAAGGTGCGGTCACACCATAGATTTATACAGAGGCATTATGATACTTTCTATTTTATTCTCTCTCTCTTTCCAAATAATTCCTAACATCCCATTTGCTTTTTTGACTTCTGCTACACATTGAGCTGAGGATTTCAATGTATTGTCCACAATGACTTCAAGATCCTTTTCCTGAGTGGTAACCCCTAATTTAGAACCCAACATTGTAGAAGTATAGTTGGGATTATTTTTCCCTATGTCCATCAGTTTGCACATGTCATCATTAAAATTCCCACCTCCCATTTAGATGCCCAGTCACCCACTCTTGCAAGATCCTCCTGCATCTCTTCACAGTTCGCTCTGGTTTTAACTACCTTGAATAACTTTGTGTCATCTGCAGATTTGATCACCTCACGTTTTACTCTCTTTTCTAGCTCATTAATATATTAAACAGCACCAGTCCCACTGCGGATCCCTGGGGCACGCCACTGTTTACTTCTGTCCATTGTGAAAACTGACCATTTAGTCCTACTCTTTGCTTCCTATCCTTTAACCAGTTACCGATCCATGATAAGACACTGCCTCCTATCCCATAACTATTTATACCCCACCCCGAGCTGTTTCAGGAGGGGCGGGGTATAAATGCGACTAAATAAATAAACTATTTAATTTCTTTAAGAGTCTCTCATGAGGTACCTTATCAAACGCTTTTTGAAAATCCAGATACAGTATATTGACCGGCTCACCCTTATTCACCTCACCCTTATCCACATGCTTATTTACATCCTCAAAAAATTCCAATAGATTTAGTGACGCACAACTTCCCTTTGCTAAATCCTTGACTCTTCCCCATTAGGCTGTGTTTCTTCATCGAGGATCTCCGCGATTCTCAATAATGGGATCCACTTCCTGCTTCGCAGGCACCGGAGACCTAGTTGTCAGCAGTTTCCAGGCAGATTCCTGGAATGAACTAGAACATGGTGAGGGCTTCATCCCTCCTCCCTCCCTCTCCCGCCCTGAGAAAAGTGCAGGCTTACAGTCTCGCGATGATGGGGCCACATAAAGGGGAGAGGATCCCTCGCCACGTCAGTTCCTTCCAACCACGTTGCACTTGGAAGACCTTTCTGTACTTCTCAGTACTTGTCAGCTTCTCTAAAAAAAATTTTTTTAAAAAATTAAAAAAATAAAGTTTATTTTTCCTGTGACCTACCTTACAAGAAGAAGAGTGCAGTGCAGTGCCCTGCCCACAGGGCTCGCCCCAGGCACCCCTCCCACAACAACGGAGCATGCCCGGACCTCTGGGCTCAAACGCTGCCGATCCTGCCCTGCCACACTCTCAGTGAGTGATAAGCACAATCTGTGCTTGGGCTGTCTGGGCGAGGCACGCAACACCAGATCCTGTCATTTCTGTGTGGGCCTCTCGTCCAGAGCCAGAAGGTCGAGAGCTCTCCGGCTATAGGAACTGTTAACCTGCCGGGCACTTCAAGGTAGAGAAGAGGGGCCTCTGAGGCTCCCCACCTTGCATTCTACATCTTCACGGATGGACTCTGCTGCCTCAGGTCCGCCGGACCTTCAGACTCCTGTGGGCGCCTCGGGCACCGAGTTACCCCCTTTGCTCCCCACAGTACCGGCCGGTGCCAGTGACTCATCCTGCTCCTGTTCGGCATGAAGGGAAACCGATCATAAGCAGCCCAAGGAGCACAGGAGAAAGCACAAGAAAAAATCGAATGCACCGGCCTCGGCCTCGTGCATTCCCGTAGTCGAGACAGTATACTCCGGTACCGAGGACTCCATACCAGCTCTGGTGACACCAGTACCAGTGGTACCGGCCCCTCCACAGATGGCTGACGCTCCTACCACACCCACCATCATAGAGACTGAACCTGTCACGGTACCGCCGCCATCACATCAACACACCTCTTGCTCCCCTATCCATAGTCAGCACAGGGACATCAGCGCTCACACTCCTGTTCCCGATCAGGACATTGCTCGGACCACTCAATCAGGCACAACACGCATGGCTCCGAGCACTCCGTCAGGCATAGCAGATCTGCCTATAGATCACCCTTACACCTGGTGTCAACACAGTGTTCGCCTTCGCACTCCAGGCACAGGGGCCCTGTACATGAATCTCCTCCAGGCTCCTCATACTGGAGATACCATAGAGAGCGCCGAGACTATTCACTGTGCTCTTGCTGCTCCCTTCGATATACCTCCCGGTACCACTGTAAACACTATGATGAGCACCACCGGTACCGTGATCACCGCTGGAGCCGTTCTCTTATACCTGGGGCATGTGGACTTTCTCCAGCTAGAGACTGCTGCCTACTCGCCTCAAAGAGCTCAGCGTTTTTTACCGCCTGCGCCTCCTACAGCAACAGGCTCCCAGGCTCCCCCTGACCAGAAAGGAGACGCATCACGATGGGCCACCGCTATTCTACAACCTCAGCCTCCACCCACCACGGTACCATCTCTAGCGGTACCAACGGTACCGGCAATCACTCCATCTACCAGGTCAGTTCAGCCTACCGGAGCCACTCTGCTCAGTTCGCTGCTAGGCTACCCTCAGCACCACCCGCAGCCTGACATTCCCCTTACTCAGGACTTCTCTTCAGGGGGCTCTGAGGCATCAATCTCCTCCTCCTCACCAGATAATCTGGAAGAGGACGAAACCATCTCTCCCGCTTCAGCGGATTCAGTCTCCGATCCTAACCTCACCCTCTCCACTGAGGACACTAAGGCCTTTCAGACTATGTTAAAGCAGATGATCTCTGCTCTCCCTAATCTGCCTACTAAGGTAAAAAGACCCAGTCGGGACCAGTCTTCAGAATACTCCAGAGAAGCAGGTCATGTCATGCTTTCCATGCTCGAGTAGCTCTTGGATCCCTCCACCACCATATGGAGCAAACCGTCTTCTGCCCCCCACACTAATAAATGGGGAGACTCCTACGCTATACCTAAAGAGGGGGCTCAAATATTTTACAAGCACCCTGCCCCAAATTCCTTAGTTATAGCTGCTGCATATATTAGATCTCAAGCTGGTGGTATTCTCACCTCTCCTTCCGACTGGGAGAGTAAACGCCTCAATGTCCTTGGAAGAATTTTTTTTTCATCTGATACCCTCTCCTTACGAGCTACTAATTACGCCTCTGCCATGTGCGCCTACCAGCACTGGTTATGGTATCAACTCTCCAAGGCCTCTGACCCGGCTCAGATAGTGGTCCTGCAAGGGGAAGGTTTGCAGATGGCGCAGTTTCAACTCTCCGCCAACATTCATATAGCCGACTGCAGTATTAGGAGTATCGCATCGGCTATTACCCTCCGGAGGCACGCATGGCTCCGGTTCACAGCTTTAACTCCTGAGAACAAAACTAGGATACAGGACCTCCCCTTCAATAGTGAGGGCTTGTTTGCAGCCTCCATAGATGACACTCTGAAACGCATTAAGGAGACTAACCAAACAGCCAGATCTACCGGGGTAATCCGCTCCATACGTAGAAAGTTTCATCCTTCCTCCACTCCCTATTCCTATCAGCCTAGACAGTGCTCCCCTTTTCAGTTCTCCCAGAATAAGCGCCCCCAACACTAGCAACAGCAGGTTTCTGGTAACCAACCCCATAGGAGGTTCCAAAAACAGGGAGGAAAGGGACGTCCGCCATCCATCTCCTTCTCTGGCCAGCAGCCCAAACAGCAGTTTTAGCTCCTTGGAGGTCAAGAGAACTAGTGACCCGCCCCNAAATTAAAAAAATAAAGTTTATTTTTCCTGTGACCTACCTTACAAGAAGAAGAGTGCAGTGCAGTGCCCTGCCCACAGGGCTCGCCCCAGGCACCCCTCCCACAACAACGGAGCATGCCCGGACCTCTGGGCTCAAACGCTGCCGATCCTGCCCTGCCACACTCTCAGTGAGTGATAAGCACAATCTGTGCTTGGGCTGTCTGGGCGAGGCACGCAACACCAGATCCTGTCATTTCTGTGTGGGCCTCTCGTCCAGAGCCAGAAGGTCGAGAGCTCTCCGGCTATAGGAACTGTTAACCTGCCGGGCACTTCAAGGTAGAGAAGAGGGGCCTCTGAGGCTCCCCACCTTGCATTCTACATCTTCACGGATGGACTCTGCTGCCTCAGGTCCGCCGGACCTTCAGACTCCTGTGGGCGCCTCGGGCACCGAGTTACCCCCTTTGCTCCCCACAGTACCGGCCGGTACCAGTGACTCATCCTGCTCCTGTTCGGCATGAAGGGAAACCGATCATAAGCAGCCCAAGGAGCACAGGAGAAAGCACAAGAAAAAATCGAATGCACCGGCCTCGGCCTCGTGCATTCCCGTAGTCGAGACAGTATACTCCGGTACCGAGGACTCCATACCAGCTCTGGTGACACCAGTACCAGTGGTACCGGCCCCTCCACAGATGGCTGACGCTCCTACCACACCCACCATCATAGAGACTGAACCTGTCACGGTACCGCCGCCTTCACATCAACACACCTCTTGCTCCCCTATCCATAGTCAGCACAGGGACATCAGCGCTCACACTCCTGTTCCCGATCAGGACATTGCTCGGACCACTCAATCAGGCACAACATGCATGGCTCCGAGCACTCTGTCAGGCATAGCAGATCTGCCTATAGATCACCCTTACACCTGGTGTCAACACAGTGTTCGCCTTCGCACTCCAGGCACAGGGGCCCTGTACATGAATCTCCTCCAGGCTCCTCATACTGGAGATACCATAGAGAGCGCCGAGACTATTCACTGTGCTCTTGCTGCTCCCTTCGATATACCTCCCGGTACCACTGTAAACACTATGATGAGCACCACCGGTACCGTGATCACCGCTGGAGCCGTTCTCTTATACCTGGGGCATGTGGACTTTCTCCAGCTAGAGACTGCTGCCTACTCGCCTCAAAGATCTCAGCGTTTTTTACCGCCTGCGCCTCCTACAGCAACAGGCTCCCAGGCTCCCCCTGACCAGAAAGGAGACGCATCACGATGGGCCACCGCTATTCTACAACCTCAGCCTCCACCCACCACGGTACCATCTCTAGCGGTACCAACGGTACCGGCAATCACTCCATCTACCAGGTCAGTTCAGCCTACCGGAGCCACTCTGCTCAGTTCGCTGCTAGGCTACCCTGAGCACCACCCGCAGCCTGACATTCCCCTTACTCAGGACTTCTCTTCAGGGGGCTCTAAGGCATCAATCTCCTCCTCCTCACCAGATAATCTGGAAGAGGACGAAACCATCTCTCCCACTTCAGCGGATTCAGTCTCCGATCCTAACCTCACCCTCTCCACTGAGGACACTAAGGCCTTTCAGTTAAAGCAGATGATCTCCGCTCTCCCTAATCTGCCTACTAAGGTAAAAAGACCCAATCGGGACCAGTCTTCAGAATACTCCAGAGAAGCAGGTCATGTCATGCTTCCCATGCTCGAGTAGCTCTTGGAGCCCTCCACCACCATATGGAGCAAACCGTCTTCTGCCCCCCACACTAATAAATGGGGAGACTCCTACGCTATACCTAAAGAGGGGGCTCAAATATTTTACAAGCACCCTGCCCCAAATTCCTTAGTTATAGCTGCTGCATATATTAGATCTCAAGCTGGTGGTATTCTCACCTCTCCTTCCGACTGGGAGAGTAAACGCCTCAATGTCCTTGGAAGAATTTTTTTTTCATCTGATACCCTCTCCTTACGAGCTACTAATTACGCCTCTGCCATGTGCGCCTACCAGCACTGGTTATGGTATCAACTCTCCAAGGCCTCTGACCCGGCTCAGATAGTGGTCCTGCAAGGGGAAGGTTTGCAGATGGCGCAGTTTCAACTCTCCGCCAACATTCATATAGCCGACTGCAGTATTAGGAGTATCGCATCGGCTATTACCCTCCGGAGGCACGCATGGCTCCGGTTCACAGCTTTAACTCCTGAGAACAAAACTAGGATACAGGACCTCCCCTTCAATAGTGAAGGCTTGTTTGCAGCCTCCATAGATGACACTCTGAAACGCATTAAGGAGACTAACCAAACAGCCAGATCTACCGGGGTAATCCGCTCCATACGTAGAAAGTTTCATCCTTCCTCCACTCCCTATTCCTATCAGCCTAGACAGTGCTCCCCTTTTCAGTTCTCCCAGAATAAGCGCCCCCAACACTAGCAACAGCAGGTTTCTGGTAACCAACCCCATAGGAGGTTCCAAAAACAGGGAGGAAAGGGACGTCCGCCATCCATCTCCTTCTCTGGCCAGCAGCCCAAACAGCAGTTTTAGCTCCTTGGAGGTCAAGAGAACTAGTGACCCGCCCCTTCTTTTCTTCAACTGCCTGTTGCCCTTTTATGACGTCTGGATTTCCATCATCTCTGACCGGTGGGTCATGGACATAATTAGGCAAGGCTACCCCATCCAATTTATTTCGCTACCGCCTAACTCCCCTCCCCCTCCCTCTGCCCTTTGGGGCTTTCCCCCCCCAAACCTTAAATACTTCTGGAGATCAATAAACTCCTTGACAAGGGTGCAGTAGAATACGTTCCCCCCTTGGAGTACAACTCTGGTTTCTACTCCAACTACTTCCTTGGCCCTAAGAAGGATGGCGTTGTCAGACCCGTTTTGGATCTCAGAGTCCTTAACCGTTACATCAGAAGGTTCAAATTTCGTATGACCTCCCTCTCCCTCATTCTCCTAGGTTTACAAGAGGGAGACTGGCTAGCCTCTCTTGACCTCCAGGATGCTTATTTCACATATTGATCCTTCCTGCTCACAGGAAATACTTACGCTTTGTTGCAGGGGAATGGCACCTTCAGTACACCGTTCTCCCGTTCAGACTTTCTACCACGCTGAAGGTGTTTACAAAGTGCATGGCAGTGGTCGCCGCCCACCGAGAAAGGAGGACATAAGAGTTTTTCCTTACTTGGACGACTGGTTGCTTGTAGCCAATTCCAGGAACAACCTTCTCCACATCCAACACTCCCTCAACCTCCTACAGAATCGTGGCCTCCTAGTCAATCTGTAAAAATCCCATCTTACCCCTACTCGACGCCTCCAATTCATCGGGGTGATCCTCGACACTTCCTATGCACGAGCCTTTCTGCTGCAGGACAAATTGGACAGAATGGTTTCAGTCATTCGAAATATTCCTTTTCAAGGCACCCGATCAGTCTGCTTCTTTCTCAGGCTGCAGGGATATCTAGTGGCAACCACAAATGTCGCACCTCACGCGAGACTACGCATGTGTCCCCTACAACATTGGATCAAGCAGGCATATTTCCCTTCTCTCCACCCTCACCACAGGAACATCTGTATTCCCTACTCAGTGTACCAGACCCTACTCTGGTGGACGGAACCCTCCAATGTCCTCGTGGGCATTCCTTTCCAGACACCAGTAATGCAGGTCTCCATCACAACAGATGTCTCCCCTACAGGCTGGGGGGCACACATGCAACACTTCACAGTCTCTGGCCTTTGGACTCCAGAGGAGACTTTCTTACACATCAATATGCTAGAACTTCAAGCCATACGCTGGTCACTAAAGGGCCTTCTCAGACACACAGAGGGACGGAACGTTCTCCTCAGCACAGACAACACCACAGCCATGTGGTACCTGAACAAGCAGGGTGGAGCACACTCTACCTGCCTCTCCCTCGAGGCAGAAGCCATCTGGGAATGGAGCATATCTCACAACATCTACCTGCACGCTATACACCTTGCAGGTCAGGACAACCTTTTCACAGACCGACTCAGCCGACAGACAGCAGACCACCATGAGTGGTCCCTCAACGATGCTGTTCTACACAGCATCTTCAGCGCTTGGAGCACACCTCACATTGACCTCTTTGCTTCCGCAGACAATGCAAAGCTGCCCCACTTCTGCAGCCGAGCAGGAAATGTGCCCGGTTCCATAGCTGACACCTTTATGATCTCTTGGACTGGGGCCTTCCTTTATGCTTTTCCCCCTATTCCTCTCCTCCACCGGGTACTCAGCAAGATCAAAGCCAACCGCGCCAATGTCATACTCATAGCTCCATTCTGGCCACGACAACTGTGGTTTCAAACCATCAACCAGATGTCCTCAGAGGTCATGCACCTGCCTCAGTACCCTGATCTTTTCTCTCGCCAAAGAGACAGCATCCTGTACCACGACCTCCCCAGGCTCCACCTCTGCGCTTGGTTGATTCGTCATCCGCTACAGACTGGCCTCCCGAGGTATCTAACATCCTTCTCCACTCCCGCCGCCCCTCCACCAGAGCCTGCTACGCAGCCAAGTACAGACGTTTTTCTTTATGGCTCACCTCTTGGACCGTGTCACCATCTTCCCTAAACATCTCTCACCTCTTCGAGTACTTGCTCCACCTGCAATCGTCGGGTCTCTCGTTACCTTAGATCAAGGTTCACCTGGCGGCCCTATCCTCCTGTCTTCTCGTTGATGATAAAGTCTCTCTTTTCTCTCACCCCATAGTGAGATCCTTCTGGAAGGGCCTCACCAATACCTTCCCATCCGTGTCCCTCCCAGATCCCCAGTGGGACCTTAATCTCATTCTGGCTAAACTCATAGGACCTTCCTTCGAGCCCATGGCATCCTGTACTATGGAGGATCTTACCATTAAGACGGCTTTTCTAGTCACCATCACTTCTACCTGTAGGGTGAGCAAGCTAACAGCACTGCGTGCCTCTCCTCCTTACATTCGCTTCTCCAAGGAGAAGGTCGATCGCTGCACTGATCCCGCCTTTCTCCCCAAGGTGGCTACTCCTTTCCACATTCACCAGACCATATCCCTCCCGGTCTTCTTCCCAAAGCCTCATTCCTCTGTTGCAGAACAGACTCTACACACTCTCGACATTAAGAGGGCTCTTCTACCTGGATAGGACCAGACGTATCAGAGCCTCTGACTCTCTCTTCATTTCCTACGGTGGTGAGAGGGTTGGAGTCAAGATCTCTTCCCAACATCTCTCAAAATGGCTCCTCCTTTGCGTCCAGCGATGCTACCAACAGGCTGGCAAGGTACCGCCTTCACCGTTCCGGGCACACTCCACTAGAGCAGTTGCCACTTCCTTGGCCAGCCTCCAGGGCATCCCGATCTCAGACATCTGCAGGGCCGCGACGGGGTCTTCAGCCCACATGTTTACCAAGCACTACTGCTTAGACATGGCAGCTAGAGCAGACATAGCAGTTGGAAGGGTGGTTCTCCATTCCCTCTTTCGCTAACCTTGACTCCCATCACCTGGAGGTAGGTGCTACTACTATTCACTCTCCCATTAGTGAGAATCGCAGAGATCCTCAAAGAAGAAATAGAGGTTACTTCCAGTAACTCTGTCCTTCGAGAGAGCTCCACGTATTCTCACGACCCGCCCTCCTTCCCCTCTGTCTTGGAGGTACTTTGCCAGTCTTCTGGATGGGTAGGAAGGAACTGAGGCAGCGAGGGCTCCTCTTCCCTTTATGTGGCCCCGTCATCGTGAGACTGTAAGCCCGCGCTTTTCACGGGGAGGAGGGGCGGAGCCCTCACTATGTTCTAGTTCATTCCAGGAATCTGCCTGGAAACTGCTGACAACTAAGTCTCCGGTGCTTGCGAAGCAGGAAGTGGATCCCATTAGTGAGAATACGCAGAGTTCTCTCGAAAAACAGAGTTACTGGTAAGTAACCTCTATTTATCAATTGTACAATAAATCTGTTCTTAACAACCATTTCCACCAGTTTGCCCAGTACCAATGTGTAAGGCTCACTGCTCTGTAGTTTACAGGATCACTTCTGGAGCCCATTACATTCGCTACCCTCCAGTCCTCAAGTACAGTGGCAGATTTTAGTAGTAGGTTACAAATTGTCAATAGTAGGTCTGCAATTTCATACTTGAGTTTCTTCAGAACTCTGGAGTGAACATCAGCTAGCCCTTGTGATTTGTTACTATTTAGTTTGTCAGTTTGTTCTTCCTTGTAGTCACATTGACTTGTGACGGTTCTTCCAATTCATCACCTTCAAAAAACAGTTCCAGCGTGGATATCTCTCCAACATCCTCTGCAATGAAGACCAAAGGAAAGAATTCATTCAGCTTCTCTACAATGTCCTTCTCTTCTTTGAGGACCCCTTTCGGCCCCTGATCATCTAATGGCCCAATTGACTCTCTAGCAGGCTTCTTGTTTCTGATGTACTTGAAAAAGTTGTTGTTATAAGTTTTTGCATCTTTAGCAAGTTGCTCTTCAGATTCCCTCTTGGCCTGCCTTATTAATGTTTTACATCTCATTTGGCAATACTTATGCTCTTTCCTATGTTCTTCATTAGGACTAGCTTTCTGTTTTTTAAAGGACACCTTTTGGGCTCTAATAGCATCCTGCAATTCACCATTTAGCCATTCTCTCTAAAGAGAGAGCCATATTCTCTCTAAAGTTACTTCTGGAAACTAGGCATTTGACATTGGAAGTTCCATGTAGCCAGAAAACAAGCTGCACAAACTTGGAGAAATGCAGCTGAAAGGCTTAAAGAAAATTAATATTGAGCTCATGCAAAGGTTGGTGTCATCTAGGGTTGAGCTGTCAGCCTTTTTCAGCTTCACCGTTAGGTCTTTTCCTATTGTGTTGCAGGAAACCAAATTACCACCTTGCAAGTTCATATTTTATGTAGCTAGTGCCAAAATATCAATAGAAAATTAGAATATAAAAACCTTGCCAGGAGATGTTTATGGGCAGGATACTCTACAGTCAGTTTGGCACTAATTAAGAGCAAATCACCAGCTCATCAATATCTCTGCAGGTTCTTGAGTTTATTAGCTCCTATCATGCTGAGAGAAGCTCTGTCAGGGACACTGAGCATTCATCTGTGTGAGATGAACTGCATAGAGACATTTTATAATTGTAGAAAGAAGCTATTAAACTCTTATATTTCTCAAATTTAAGTGTGCTTTGATTTCTGCATTATAATGTAAGGCTTCCTAATAATTGCTGTCATGTTTCATCCTATTCATTGTCTAGAAAGAACCTCAGACCACCTGGAATGAATAAATAAATAAATATCATACAGCAATAACGACAAAAATAAAAATACATTACACCATAAGAAGGAAACGATCAACATGACAGACTGGGAGTGCTGGCTCTCTCTGCACTGGATTTTACCTTAGGCAAATTTGCTTTTGGCCCAATAAATCTTTAAGGGCTTGCTTGCTTTATTTATTTATTTATTTTATTTAAACTTCTATCCCACCTTTCCCTCAAAGAGGCTCAGGGCTTATTATTATTATTATTATTATTATTTATATGGCACCAGCCATGTGCCTGGTGCTGTACAGAACATAGAAATAGACGCAGTCCCTGCCTGTGGCTTACAGTCTAAAAAGACAAGGAGGGGGAGACAGGGAGAGGAGACAGTGGGAGAGACAGGGAAGAAGACAAACAAACATTCAAGCGGATGTGAAGTCTCAGGTGCATGTGCATGGCTTGGTTACAATCAGGTTGGTTGCAGCAGTCTGCAGAAGAGGGCAGACAGTAAGTATACGGGGAACGACTAGCAGGATTGGGAAAGGCGGCGAGGAAAAAGTGGGTCTTGAGGAGGGATTTGAAGAAGCGGAGGGAGGGGGCAAGGCGGATGTGGGTAGGGAGGGAGGCAGTGAGGGAGAAGGGTCAAAGGCAGTTAGGTGAGCAGGAGAAACGAGGGAGAGTGAGGGAGAGGACAGAGGAAGAGCGGAGAGCATGTGCAGGAGTGCGTAGGGAGATTAGGTCCGAGAGGTAAGGGGGAGCTTGGTTGTGGAGTGTTTTGAACGTGAATACCAGGAGTTTAAACAGGATACATTCAGGAAGGAGGAGCCAGTGAAGAGGGGAGAGGCTGCACATGGTC
>QEPC01005198.1:2300444-2323800 GCA_003113815.1 Sphenodon punctatus
ATAATAATAAATCATTCCTCCATGTTTCAGCGCTCATGCTCAAAACACAATCGTTTTTAAAACTGAAATTCACCAGTTGGAATTAAATGGGAGTTGGGCCATGGTCCTTTAGCTGTTTGTTGTTGGCAGTGGCACACACACACACACACACACACACACCTCCTAGATGGGAATGGGCTGGTGCTAAGTAGTAGGGGAATTGAATTACTAAACATCTAAGGGGCTAAATCCCTTTTGAAAATGGGATGTCACTTATGTGCTTTTGAAAACTTCATCCAAACTCAGCTCATTTGCCTCTTGCTTATTAGCAGGATGCTTTTTAAATGTTGTTAACACAAGTCATTCCTCCCCTTAAAGCCATCAAACCCAAGAAGGTGTTGAGGAAAGAAACTGACCTTTTAAAATAGAATGGCTTTAAATATTCATAGTAGTATGGTGACATTTGTTTTATTAGAGGTTAGGAAATCAAACATTAGGCATTATTAGGAAAGAGAGAAAATAATATGGAAAATATCCTAGTGCCTTTATATCTGTGGTGTGGCCATGCTTTGAAACCTGCATACCGTTCTGCCCAAGCCACCTCAGTAAGACCTATTCGAACTGAAGAGGTAAACAGACAGGCAACAAAGATGATCAAGGGAATGGAATATGTCTGTATGAGAAGGGTCTCCAAAGGTTAGATCTTTAAAAAGAGATAACTGGGGGGGAATAGGATAGGTATTGATCAAATCATGAATTGTGTGGAGAAAGCGGAAAGGAGAAGTTGTTCACCCGTTTCATAACACTAGAACTGCAGGACATCTGATTAAATTAACTGTCGTCAGGATTAAAACGAAAAAGTACTTTTTCTAGCAGCACACATTTAGGCTGACAGCTCATTGCCCTGGGATGTTGTGAAAGCCAGTGTGGGGCTGAGTTCAGAAAAGGATTAGACAAGATCACGTGGAGTAGTTTCATCAACAGCTACTGTTGGAGTCAGGATCCTGGGCTGTAGGCCTTGGCCCAGTATGGCATTTCTTACATTTGTAATTCTCCTGGGTGCAGAGGTCTGAAAGTTGTCTTGTTCCCCATAGCAAGGTGTCAGTGAAGGCCAAGTCATTATTCAGGGAGCGTTTGTCGGGAGGGGTAGGAGCAAAAGTTATGCTGACAGACACCTCCTGTCCTAAGGAACTGCAGGCCCATTCCCCATCTCATCCTCTGCGCATAGCAAGTGAACACTGCAGTGCTCACTACTATTAAGTCGGACAGGAGACACAGCCTCTGACTGTTGGTAGCTGGGAGTGAACAGCAGGGAATGGATCAGTGTATTATAAACCTGTCGGGAACTTCTCCCAAGCAACCAAGACTGACCCCTGTTGGAGACAGGATGCTAGGCTCAGTGTGTTTGACCCAGTATGGCACTTCTTGTGTTCTTACTGCAGTAGCAGTAGCCATCACTGATTGCAGCTGGGATGGAAGCTCAGCCCACTGACAGTCAACTCCAGCTGTGTGTTGGACTCAGAGTTTGACTTGATGGGCCTTGACATGAAAAATGTTCAAATAGCAATCATTCCTTACAAGCTGTCAGTACATAAAGGCTCTGCCACTTGCTGGCCCTGCATTCCTCACGTAATTAGCATCTACAGCAATAGGCTACAGACTCATTCACAAAGCAGGCCTGCTTTTAGGGCGGAAACGTGGAGCATAGCCTTCCTCTGCAAAAGGGCTTGCAGTACTCAAACCCAGGCTAAACCGCCCCACAGCAAACCACTTCTCATGCCGTCTCCCCCACAGAGAGGGCAGCAGGGACTGCACTCCATGTTTCTTCTCCTAAAGTTAAAGTGCTTTGTGAATGAGTTCCCCCTGATTTACCATCAAGCAGCAACAGTCACAAATGAATGGACAAGTGGCAGGCATCAAGATGTGATGAAAACATAAAGGGGAGTGCCAGCAGGACTGTGTTATGCTGCCTTCTGGTCAGGATCATTGCATACTTGGAGATCATCTACCTCGCCAGTCGCTTCGACCATGTGCAGCCCCTCCTCTCTTCGCTTCACTGGCTTCCCCTTCCTGAACGAATCCTGCACAAGCTCCTAGTCTTCACCTATAAAGCTCTTCACAACCTTGCTCCCCCCTACCTCTCTGCACTTATCGCCCTCCATACTCCAGCCCGTGCACTTCGCTCCTCCTCTGTCCCTTCTCTCACCCTTCCACGCCTTCCCTGCTCCCCTAAGCGCCTTCGTCCCTTCTCACTTGCTGCCCCCCATGCCTGGAACTCCCTCCCTGTCCACATCCGCCTTGCCCCCTCCCTTCATACCTTCAAATCTCTCCTTAAAACTCACCTCTTTCGCTCTGCTCTGTCTGACTCTTTATCCTGCTGAGCCACTATTCCTATACCTACGATCGGTTTACCCTTATCCTTGCAACATGGACCTGCCTGCTGTCATTCTCATCGTAACCAAGCCAAGTACGTGCACTTGAGACCTCGCATCTTCATGAATGTTAGACCCCTTGTCTCTCCCTCTGTTCCCCTTCCTAAGTCTCTCCCCCAGCTCCTGTCTCTCAGATTGTAAGCCCTAGGGGCAGGGACCATGTCTATTTTATTACTTTGTAAAGTGCCAGGTACACTGCTTGCGCTATATAAATGTTTGTTAATCATCATCATCATCATCATCATCTGGGGATGCAAGTGTACTCTTCATACATCCACAACCCAATTAAGCACACGTTTTTTTTTAAAAAAAACCTCTGCTAATTGATGTATTGACATTTTCCATGTTGCTGCTTGAAAAACACAAGTAAATTAGACCTAATTTACTATAAATGTAAAATAACTGGGAAACATGGAGTTGGAGAAGAATATTATGTAGTAGCTCAGATGATCTTTTATTGGACCAACTTCTGTTGATGAGAATGTGCATCTGTACACACCTGAGGGGGAAGAGCCCTGGATGGTCAGAAAGCTTGCATAGTCTCACCAACAGAGGTTGGTCCAATAAAAGAGATCGGAACTACGTTGTCTCCATCTCTTGACTCCAACACATCAAACACAACACTCTTTCTCAAAAAGAATATTAATAGCAGAGGTAATTGTGATACAGTGCAACCTTGTTATAATGCATGTTACTGTAGCATGAATTTGGTTATAACATAATGTGAGGCATCTCTCCCAATGTGCTTCATCAACAATGTCCCACACTTTGTTTTTCAGTTAAAATCACACTACAGCCATTCAGTATACCCAAAGGCACAAGATTACAGCATCCTTGTTATAGCGTGAATTTGATTGGAATATCGTGTGAGGCATGGCTCCCAAATACCTCATTATAACAAAGGAGAAATAATTGTTGGAAGTTTTCATAACCACTAATGAAAAGACTAGTGTCTGGTACAGCCTGTTGTACTAGAGATTAATTTGTTAGCAATTTTTACTTGCCGGTAGTGTTTATGAATATATAGATTAAAGCTGTTCATCACGTCCAACTAAACACCGCCTTGGTAATAATTGTTTCAAGTAGAAGACACCACTTTTTAAAGAAAATTGGTCCAACATTCACTTCTCTTCATCTGGATGAATTACTTTCTGTTGTGATAGGAGCAAAGAAATGGAGAGATGTGTTTTTGTTTTAAATGAGGCTGTTTTACCACATTGAGGTTCAGATTGTCCCATTGCTTTATTATTGGACCCAACTTAAATTATTTTTAGTCATTCTACATTATCCACACACAGATTCCCAGCTCTGCATACTCTCTTAGCACAAAGGGGTTCAGGAGGAAGGGCCGTTGGTTACAGGGTGGACTGTTGTTACCTTATATACCGCCAGCAATGTGCCTGGTGCTGAATAGTAATGAATGAGAGATAGGTCCTTGCCCCAAGGAGCTTAGAATCTAGGATGGACAAGGGAAGAGAGTAACATATGGATACACTCATAAAACTGAGCGGCTGCAGGTGTACATGCTTTAGCTTAGTTCCGGGGAGAAACAGGGGGATCCTGAAGGAGCATGAGTGTAGTAGCGAGGGGGAAGAAGAGTGAAGGGTTGGGCCCTTTTTAAATGGATGCGCCCGCTTGTCTATGCAAACGCCACAGCAGCTGGGTGGGTGTCCATTGGTACACCGCAGCCGGTGGGTGGGGGTGCCTGCACGCTCCCACACTCCACCCACACATGGAGCAGTGGGTGCCAATGGTGGATGCTGTGTGCATGGAGATGGGTGGTGTGTGTTTGTCCGTGGGAACGCACACCCACGCACCACCCACCGGCTGCACCGCCACCCATCCCCCCACGCATAGTGGCCCATTTGAAAAGGGCCTGTGGGAAAGCCTGATGGAACAGGTAGGATTTTAGGAGGGATTGGGAGGGAGGGAGCAGAGGATGTGTGTTCAGGGAGAGAGTTTCAGGCATGTTAGAACATGTGCAAACTGAATCTGCATTTGCATGCCTGTAATCTGCAACACAGACATTTAACAGACAGCATTTGGGTGTACAAATAGGACTATGTAGAGTTTACAGGGTATTTTAAGTGTTTGTTTAGGCTTGACTACTTCACATTTAAGTGTCTCTGTACTGTGCAAGCCACTGAATCCAAGTGATCTACTTGAAAGCCATTGAAGCTGTCTGTGGACTCGAAGTCTCTTTAACTACATATGGAGGTTTAAAGTATAGCTTGTGTTGGTGAAACACAGAATTTATCACCTCCTGAATGTGAGAGGGTATAATTGGTGCATCAATAACTTCTTGGTGCTTGTGAAGTGGGAGGGATTGAAAAAGACACATCCCTATGATGACAACACAAACACTAGCCCTGACAACCATCAATGACCCTGGGGAGTTGGTGAATGGTACACGTGGGCACAGACAATGAGCGCCATCCCAAATTAGAGCTCTTGGCTTAGCTTGCATGAGAGCAGGCGAGATCTTGTCTTGTTTTGTCGTTCGCATGGCTTCGCAGTAAAAATGCATCCCTCTGCAACTTGCATCTCTAGCCATTTGTGATGAGAGCGGACAAGGATAGTGGGGTCAGGTGCGGGGGCCAGGAGCCACAGTCTGGAAATTCCAGGAACAGCTGGGCTCTTTATTCTTCATAGGAGGCACCTATGAAAAAGAGCCACAGTGCATTGCAAAATGCAAGATGGGGATATCAACATGGGGGTGGGGAAGGAGCAGTAGGTGGCAGTCAGATTAAATGTACCCATTCAAATAGCAGGCCATTTATTGGGTTTGGCATACGGAAAGATGCGGGCGAGTGCAGCAAGCATATTCATTCGCTCCTGTGTGCTTAGCATACCCTTATTAACACCCATAATTGGTAGAACAAAATTTTCTACTAAGAAGCGGCCTGAGAAAACTGATGCATCCTGCCCAGACACGGTGATCAGAAAGCTTCACCTCTTCTTAGCCCTTTGATTTAAAAATCTGGAGCTCTTTTCAGCTGAAGCAGTAAGGCACAAAGATAGAGGAAGTGCCTAAAGGTAGCCAGGAAAAACATTAAAGAGAATCTCGTACTGTTGGTGCTTATGAACTATCTGTACTCAAAAGTCTTAAGGAAAGGCAATGTTCCTGAGCACAGGAGCTTAAAAGCTGAAGTCCCCATGGCAACTGCCCTAAGCAACCGCTCTGTCTCCCGGGCAGGGTGAGATACTACTTGATGTGATAAAGGGCATAACAGGTGACAGTCACTCGAGTGTGAACAACAGAAGAGATTTACAGAAATAAGATTGTGTGTTTATGATAGTGAATCGTAGATGAAACAGGGTTTCTGGTTTAAAACTCTGAATTTGGAGGCATGGGGGACAGCCAAGCAGCATAACAGGCAGGATCAAAAAGAAGGTATCTAGGTATATGAAGGTACATGGAAGAAAAAGCCCAGGGATTAGTGGGAGAAAGCACACGTGAGATGCTTGTTTGGAACAAAGAGAATGGAGACAAGTTCAGAACAGGTAGGTTAGATCTGATGCACAGGGCTTGGGAAGTGAGAACAGAAAGCAATGAATTGGAATAGTGGTAGACAAGATGGATGAGTTTTGTATCTGTGTGTATTGGAGAGTCATGGTGGAGGAGATGTCTGATGGACCAAAGAAATCATTGTGATAGCAGCCAAGGCATTGGAAGATCTGTGCCTCTGACAGGTTTGTAGTTGGTGGGAATGGAGAGAAATGTGCAGATAGTGGAGATGTTGTGGAGGAACATATTTGATGGTAACAAGGGGGAAACGACTAGCAGCCTTGAGAGACTTGAGAAACAAGGAGCAGAACAGTGATGGGGCATCAGAACCAGAGTACACAATAGTGAAGTGAGTAAAATGCATGGCATTTTGCTACCATTCTTTTCTATTTACTTTGGCCTGTTGCTTGCCATTAATAAAAATATATACTGATATGGCAGTAAAACACTTGATTAATACTCCTGTGAGCAAAATGTGTGTAAGCTGTCACCATTAGTAATGAACAGTTGGTTCTTAAATAGGACATTTACTGAATAAGGCTGCAGTACTGATTATTCCTACATTTATGGGCAGTGGCAGGGAGCATTTATTAGGTTTATGTAGCATGATAGAGTACAGTAAATCACTCAGATTAATATAGTCTTCTCTTCCACATATACTGCTCTTTCTTACTGCGCTTCTTTGAATGTGTTGATCTTGATACTGACACAATGACAGGAAGGTGTAAAAAAAAACAACAACAACCCACGTTTCTATGGAAGAAAAAGACAAAAAGAAATCTGTATGGCTAATACGTTGAGTTCATTAGCAGACCACAACACCCCGGATACTGTGGGTCCTGTAAAATGGTATGGCATAGGGAAACATTGTCTTGTAGGGCATAAGGATTGTTGGGTTTCAGTTCTTGATTAATTGACCTCCAGAGCATTTATGAGCGTAAGTGATGTGTATTACTTATTCATTTCCTTCCAGTAATTTCAGTACAGGTAAACAACCCAATGAAAATGGAGTGTCTATGCAGAATGACAACTTTGAAGAGATCATCAGCTTACCCATTGGCTCTAAATCATCTAGACTGGATGCCGTGAACAATGATGGAAACAACAGCCCTGAAATTCCTTTAAATCCAATTTTAGCCTTTGAAGATAAGGGGACTCTAGGGCCATTGCCTCAGGTAGATAATGTTCAAACACATCAAACAGCAGGTAAGTTTACTTGAGACCATCATCTTTATAACTCTGTGTTTTGGTAGGAGAAATGGAATTACCTGATGGGCATGTATATGACAGAAGTTTAAATATAAGGACTTCATAGTGTAAGTTCTTTGGCACCGGGAACATAAATTACTATGCATTTGGAAGCCTGGTGTGCGTATGTACGTACACACAGAGACATGCACAAATGAATGCTCTAAAAAAATCATAATGTTTATTAACAACTTCATTTCGGGTTGGGTTTTCCCCCTTGTTTTCCATGTACCTTCTTCCTTCTGAGTCTGCTTTGTGATCTGCATAATGCTCATAAGTGGCAGTGTGAACTAAGAACATAGCTGTGGGATTATTACTTAAGAATGTAACACCAAATTTTCATCTATCAACCTGTTCCAGTGTAAACCCTGCCCTTCCTTTTGGGGGTTCTCTCCTTTGTGAGGAACAAGGGATAAATTAACAATTACATTGGCTGTGCTACAACATGGAGAGTCCCCATATTCTGAGTGGGTCAGCCTTTGTGGACTGGTGAACCCCCAGCTTCCGGTCACAACTATTCGCACTGTGGCCTCTACATAGAGACAGCTCAACTGGAGAGGTAGCAGAACACTGCAGGATCCCATCAATCCCACCTGCTTCCCAGCTCTGTTTCTTCTACCCCCCCAGTGCTCCAACTCGAATGCTGGTTGGCTATTTCCATACCCTTCCTTCCACATGCCCACTCGGCAGGTGGTCGGGTGGAGATCCCAAGGTATGTTTTAGCCTGGGCCCTCACCCAGGTTTCTGAGGAACATTACAACTCTATTGTAGAGAAATTATACTCTCCTTCCTGGGAGCACATTCCACTGGTTTAATCCAGTTTGTCTCTGTCATTGGTGCTGACAGTTTTGTCACTATAGATCTTTGTAGGGAAGTAGAGTCAAAAGTTTGATCTAATGGGCTTAAGCAGAAGCATTGAGTTCATGAGTTAAATACATCTGTCTGCATCTTTTTCCTTCTATGTTTAGAAAATTTGAACAATAGGATCAGCAATAGAGAATTGCACTGCTGTTTAGATAAATACCATTGCTAATCCTTTTTTTTTTTTTTTACTGACTTTCATCATAGAAGTTATCTGACCATTTCTTCTGAAGAACCAAAGGTGAAGTAAGCATCTCTGCAGCCAATGGAGTTCCTTCCATGCTATGAAGGAGTGTTTTATTTTCTTTCTCCAGTTTTCTAAAGATTTCTTGGATCTCTCCTTTGAAATGACCTTTAGTAAAGACCAGCAGAAGAAATGATGGGGAATAGATGTGGATTATCTTTATATAATAGTTTTCAGCACTAGAAAATCATGCTTCATGTGCATTACTTTTTTAAAAATGGCTTTTTCCAGCAAGCTCCTTTTTGCAAATCGATATTTTCTGCTTTCTTCGAGACAGAAGGCACTGGATTCTAACAGTAACTGGGCTGATTTGAGTAAAAGGCCTGATTTTTCCCCCCTTTGAACGATGGGTGTTTGGTTTCAAAAGGTGTAACGTAAAATTGGCAAAGAATATTTTACATTGTATGGATCTAATACTTGAAAAAAGACCTCCTGGCTCTACAAGTAGGGCTACTGGGGCGTTTTGTTTAAACCTATTGGTTTAAATATTACTACAGAGAACTCTAATTATGGGGGCGAAATAGAGGCTTCTGTATCAGGTTCTTGTAAATGCAACTTCTCCATGGATTCTCTGTAAATTCAGACATCACAGCTGTCTTGCATTTGCTTTTGACAACAAAATGACAAAACAGGTTTTGAAATGTGAAAAGTTGAAAGCGTTATTTTTTCAGGGACGAGACTAAAACCTGTTGTTATCCTAGATAATGTATTTATGGATTTTTGTTTGGTACGGAATAAATCATTTAATTGAATAAATTAGAAAAATGTGCTAAAATAACATTGCAAATGTGATTTTTATCACACCAAATGGCAACTGTCAAAAGAATAACACACACACACACACACACACACATCCTGGTTTCGGTCCTGTAAATTGCTGCTCTTCCCAACAATGGAGGGATTTTTCTTTGCCTTATCAGACTGCGAGGGTGTGTGTGGAAACTTGAATACTGATTATTAGGGGGAGAAAGTGGAGCACTCTTGACTTTGCTCGTTTCAGAGCAAATGAGAAACTGATGGACAGTTTGTACTTCTTGTTTGTTTAATTTGCTTTTAAAAGTGGAGCACGCTTTACTCCAGGATAGCAACTTGAATGTGATCATTCTTCAGTCCACTGGCATTAATTTTCATTCTTACCACTCACATTGGCCACTTTTGCTGCTACTGAGCATGAGTGTGTAAAACCGTGCACTTCCCCCCCCTTTTTTTTTTTTTGCATTTCTATACAGTACTCTTAATGGTAGAAGTCACTACTGATTTGTCATGCACAGGGGATGCTATCAATTGACTTCAATGGGTGTTGGAATCTGGCTCCTAATTAGCAATTTTGCAGACAGTCTATTAGAAAAGAGAAGCTCTGAAGAGCGCTGAAGAATTTTTTGAAAAATGTTTGTAGGGCTGATGATCTTCAGCTGCAGGGTATGTGTCTTCTCATGAAAGGGATTGGTTAACTATTGAAATTCAGTGAGCGAATGAGACTTCATCTGCCAGAATATATGGGGGATAAAAGCCATTCAGTCTGAATGTTTTAGTCATAGTTTGTGATACAGCTGTCATACTGATTGAGTTTTTTCTGTTTTCTTTATAGTTCTTCATGTACATAGTGATTATATTTAAACAAATGTCCAAAATATGTAGTTTTTATTTCTTTTAATCTATATAGCATGAAAGTACCAAATAAAATTGGTTTGAAATATTTTCACCTTTTTACATTTTTGGTTGTCTTGTTGCACTAATTTGATCAAGGAACTTGTCAATGCTTGAAAATTATGCTAGTTACACTTCTTATTTGAGATTATTTGGTTTCTTCTCTAATAATACAGCATCTTTTGTAGCTAGAAATGGACAGAGAATCTAGATCTAATTAGGTGTCAGGCAGGGTTTGGATTTGGATTTGGATTTAGTTTCAGGTTTGACTGTGAATTTTAAGAGCTCAGGCCCCAATTCAGCAAATTAAGCAAGGGCTTGATTCTGCATTCCCTCAAATTGGCAGCTTAGGCCAGAGGTTCCGAAACCATAGATTGGGACTGCAAGTAGAGTTGCACCATCTGCAGATGGAGTTGCAATCCCAGTTGACCAGCATGTCTTTGTTGATGTCTGGGATCGTGGGATTATATTTAAATCTCAAAATGGGATCATATAAGTGATCATATAAGTGGCTACTGCTTTTTATTCAGTCACTTGGAGAAGAGCTCTGCATATTTCCTGATGAGCTCAATAACTGTTTTTAATGTCACCCAAACAGTAATAGCATTGTGACTGGGTAACTGAGCTTTGTAGCTTGTCATCCCAGTAGTCCTGAGTTCCAATCCACCATCTATCCTTGGATCTCCTCTCTGTTACTTTATTTTAAAAAAAATAATCAGAAGAAACTCCCTTCATGCATTGCAGGTCCTTGTGTTCAGGTTAACAGCAAAGAACAGGAGCATTGTGCACTGAATTGCAAGCTTGGAGACCAGAGTGGGGTTGCAGCATAGACAGGCATAGCACATCTGTTCCCAGGTGAGTGGTTGGAACAGGAGTATTGCATTGCACTGTAAGCTTGGAGAATATGTTGTACAGTATTTTAATTTCATGTTGCCAAGAAATCATTAATTTAGTCAAAAGTACTGATATCTGGGATAGTAAAGTGCTTGAGTAAACTCTTATACTGTTCCACTTATTTAACTCTGCATAAGATGAACTTCTACTAAGTCAGACTTCTTTATGAAGGTCTTAACAGTGAAGTCTTGTTAAGACCTTCATAAAAAAAGTCTGACTTAGTAGAAGTTCAACTTATGCAGAGTTAAATAAGTGGAACAGACCATTTTAAAGTTCTTTATGTTTTTAAATATTGTGCAGATAGCATGGAAGTAGCTTGTGCTTCTTCTTGTAACTAATTAAACCATTGACAGTCACAGGGTGTCAGTTTTCTAGGAAGTTAGTGTTAACACTAGTGAGAGACTCAGTTGTGCTGCATTAATATCTATTGTGAAGTGTGGAGAATCCTTCATATTAAGGGCTTGTTCTTATGAGCATTTTTAAAAAGAAGTACCTCACTTGCTGTAATCTCCCCTGTGTTCCCACAAGCAGGGAATTTAAGGTGAGGATAAAGGGCAGGTACTTCTACAGACAAGTGGGGTTAAATTGGGGAAGGAGGTTCTGACTCAGGAGAAGATGATCTTTGTATGGAAGGGAAGGTAATACCCTCCAGCCTGATCCCAGAAAACTTAATTGCTTCCTGTTTTTGTGTTCCGTCCACCTCCTGGGTGGTGGTTCAAGCTCCCCCTGCTGGTAGTTTCCTGCAGGTTCCAAAGCAGGGAGATCAAGGGGGAGGGGAAAGCTATTTAACCCCTGATTCTCTCTGCTTGTGAGAACACAGTTTGGAAGGAGGGAATTACTCCAGAATAACTTTTCTTGAGCAATTACCTTTCTTTGTGAGAAGCAGCCCTAAGAGGAACGGTGTCATGAATTGAGATATTCATCTCACCACATAGGCAGATGCTCATAGCAAAAAACAAAACTAAAACAACAAAAGAGTGCTTACATAAATGCTCTACAGCAAATTTTGTCATTGAATTTGTCACTGGTCACCAATACGCAGTAATTCCTTTAGCTTTACCTTATCTTGCATTTGCTCTTATCTCATTGTTTCTTTGAAATATCCCATTGCTAGCCCATTGTGTTCTCTGCCAGAGTTTTAAAATGTGTTTGCAATTAGACTGAATTAGGAATAAAATCAACAAGAAGGCTGATTCTAATTTTATCACTTGACTTTACAAAATAAACTGTAGTTTAACACTAGTGCTTCACCTGAAAGATAACGCTAGATCTTTAAGTAGAGGCAGGAAACCCCTGGCCCAAGGGCCAAATCTAGTCCATGAATGTGTTTTCTCTGGTCCTTTTCCAGTTCCTGAAACTTGACTGTGGATCAACAACAAATTTATTTACGGCGTGAGCCAAATAAAACTCTGGATCCAGCCCCTGCTCCCAAGGACTGTGTGCTGTCGGGGGTAAGAGAGTGAGAATGAGGGAATGGATCCATGAGCTGGACCCTGCCTGTTCCCATTCCATCCTAAGCACACCCCTTCCCTACTTCTATCTGGCCTCTGAAGCTAGTACTAATTTTCAAAGTGGCCTGTGCAGGAAGGAAAAGGGTCTCCAACCCTCTCTTTTACAAATGCAGTCCCTTTTTCACCAAGTGATTTGAAATTATTACCTCAGGGGAATGGGGGAATGTGGTAGTCTGACATAGGGCAAAAACAGATGTGACAGTTGCCTTCTGTGCCCCGTTTTGGACCAGACCTAACTTGCACAGTGCAGGCGCTGCCAGATGTTGGCCCAGGATTGCTCTGGGCCGTGTCGGCAGCTAGCCTGGGCTGTGACCTTGGAAAACCTCTGAGGTCACAGCCTGGGCTAAGGCCCAACCGACCTGACCAAGGTGGGCCACAGTGGGGTATGGTATCTGTTACCAGCCCAGGTTGAGCTGTCATTGCTCTCCATGGCTGCCTATCATGGCAGGGGGTGCAGCATGGGGTGGGGTCAGTCGGCTACACATTCAGCATGCTCCCCGGGCCGCAGACATGTTTGTTTGGTGCCCTGACCCAGGCCAGACCGTGTCAGCCACAGCTTGCTGCCCTGGGTCGGACCGCCGGCACATGGCCATCACTTCTGGTGTTACCCATACTCTAGAACAAAAGGTTTGTATTCTGGCAGTATCATTTCCATTCCTGCCTGAAGCATGTTAATAATTGCAATATCATTTGTAATTATTAATAGTATATAGTTCACAAGCCTCTTTCAAATGAAAATTTAAAATCAAAGTTATATCTGCTGGGTAGAGCTATTGATCCCATGTAATTTTTCATAAACCTTGGTGTTTCCTTAGTGCATTCCTGCAGATTCCAAGTAGGGAGGGGCAGCTGTTTTTCAAAGATTGGCCTAGTCTTCTCGCCTGCCCAAAGGTGAAAAATGAAGCAGACCTCCTCAGTGGAATATACCTGAAATACTTGGTGACATTTGGTTATAATGAAAGAGAGGAGCAAAATTTGTGAGAGTAAATTTCTGAAGCCAGTTGTTCGTTTACTATCTACTAAGCACAGTAGTTGTGCATGATGGCATCTCTGCAAATAAAAAAGGCAGGTCCCTGACGTGAGGATTTTACTGTCCAGGTTAGACATATCACAGCAATGAATGATGCCAGAGAAGGCAACGGCTATACCAGCAAGAGCAAGAAATGCGTTATCTAGATAGTATCTTTTGTGTTTGCAATTCTACATTAATGACCTCTAAGGGAACAAAGTCAGTGAAGAGATGACGCCCAGCGGTTGGAACTGTGTAGTGACATTAGTAATTAAATGAATAGCAGGATCTGTATTCACAAATATCCGAATGAGTATTCACACCAACACAAATATTCACTTATTTGTTAAAATTTCTTTCTCCCGAGTTTTTTTGGTTATTTTTATTTGATCATTTTAAAAAAATGACTGGGAAAACCTACCTGAAATCCTGAAGTGAAGACCTGAACAAGGCAGGTGTGTGAATAGTGTTTCATACCTGCTTCACTGAATCCAAGGAAATATTGGCAGAAGATATTCATTTCAGCAGTAGGTGGTAGCAGTGGTTGCAAGGACAAAGGCTAAACGGGACGTTGCCCCCATTAGCCCCAGATTTACCTGCTCCTGTGTCCTGTGGCTGCTCCACACGGTGCCATCACCAGCAGTGTGGCGCCTACTTGCGGGGAAATGCTGGGCAGCGTGCTGACCCAGGGCCGCCTCCCATATGTTGGGGTGGGGCATGGGACCACCCCACTCCCCGTGTCTGTCAGGGCACATGCATCCAGCACTACGGAGTTCCAGGCACCAGCCTTAGAGTGTCAGGTGAGCGCCCGTAACTTTAGGGTGCGGGGTAGGGGGTGGCAACTTGGGGGCGGACCATGACAGCAAGGAATGCCTGACCATCTGCTCGGTTCCTTTTGGAGCCTGAGTGGCAGCTGCAGGAGGGCACCTGCAGTGACTCGGGGGGGGCTCGCTTCCTGCATATTAATACCCAACGTTCTAGACCATAAACCCCGCATGCACCATGTGTGCAAGGGTCCTGGCAGAGGCTGAACGGGACCAATGCAATGCTTTACGTTTGTTTGAAAGGCAATCTGCATCAATTCATGACTACTGTTTTTACACTTGCTATTTGTTTTGTTTTGTTTTTTATGACTGAAGCCCACTCTGCTTGGAGTTTGGCTTGGAGTTTGGCACAAAATTCATTCTAAAGTTCAGAGCATGACGCGATGTTCACGCTTCATCTGGCTCAGTAACCAGTACACAAAGTCATGAATTGTCTCCTGACAAATAAACAGATAGGGCGGCCTTGTGTAAATTCCTCTTAAAGGAGTACACCTTTTAGAAATCGGACTTAGAGTGAACTTCCTCAAGAAATGTTTTTACCTTGAGTTCTCATGTGTGAGAATTCATGTGAGAGCAATGGCAACTTTAAATGTTCACTGGAGCAAGGGTACCATAAATTAATCAAAAATGACAGCAAAACACTCAGCATTTCACTGCGCTGATGGTATAGAAGCCAGATATTCAGCAGAGTAGTGGTGACAGAATTCTTGTTTAATTCTCTCCATCCAATACACCTCTCCCCTAAAATAATAAATGTATGTCCATACCATAAATTTATGTTTACAACCTCGCTCCCCCCTACCTCTGTGCCCTAATCTCCCTCAGAACCCCTGCTCGAGCACTCCGCTCCTCTTCCATCCCCTCCCTCATCCTCCCACGCCTCCCCTGCTCCCCCAACCACCTTCGTCCTTTCTCCCTCGCTGCCCCGCACGCCTGGAACTCCCTCCCTGCCCTCGTCCGCCTTGCCCCCACCCTCCACACCTTCAAGTCCCTCCTCAAAACCCACCTCTTCCGCTCTGCCCTTCCTAACTCCTGCTAAGCATCCCCACCCAGAATTATCCCCCACCTGTTGTCCGCAAACTCCCAATTTACTGAAACCAAGCCAAGAACGTGTACCTGAGTTCTCACATCCTCGTGAATGTTGCATCCCTTGTCTCTCCCTCTGTTCTCCCTTCCCTGTCTCCCCTCCCCCTGTTTTTAGATTGTAAGCTCTCGGGCAGGGACCGTGTCTATCTTATTCTTTGTAAAGCGCTGGGTACATCGCTGGCGCTGTATAAATGCTTATAATAATTATAATACCTATAACATAGAAGCAGCAGCTCCATTGCTAGGTAGATTAATTTCACTGCATTCAACTAGGTTTTTGCTCTTTTCCAATAGTTCATAATAGGATGGAACTCATTTCATTAAGGTAAAGTAGCAGTAAATCACCCCAATATTACTTTAAAACATCTTTTAACTTCTCCTAAGAAGCAGAAATTAGTGCAGTACAGCTATTTGGGTTAGTGCTGAATCACCTGCAGTCTTTTAAAAAGCTCAAAGAAATGGTATTTGCTGCCAAAACCATAAATTCTAAAATGCAGCCGAGAGGTATTTTTAAAATGTCCAAAAATCTAGAGCTGCTTTAGAGTCTCAACTTTTGGAGTGTTGGTGTTGTGTTATCTAAAGCGCTTGAAACAGAAAACTGAATTCTAGCTCCTAGTCTTTTAGACTATAAGGTAGGAGAACTGCAGTAATCTTGATAGGTTGGAAGTCTGGACTGAAATTAACAGAAATTAAATGCATCCACGGTAAATGTAAAGTTCTGCATTTAAGGAAGAAAAACTAAATGCACACGTATAAGATATGGGGTAGAGGTGGTTCCTGGCTTGGCAGCAGCACACATTAAAAGAATCCTAGCAAATATGGTTGATCACAAGCTGAACATGAGTCAGCGATGTGATGGGGCTGCAAAAAAGGCTAATGCAGTTTTAGGCTCCATTAACAGAAGCTCGGTTTCCATATCAGTGGGAGTAACAATTTCACTCTATTCGGCACTGGTCAAACTTCACCTGGAGTATTGTGTCCCGTTTGGGGAGCCTTATTTTAAGAAGGATATTGACAAATTGGAGCAAGTTCAGAGGAGGGCAACAAAGACAATAAAGGGTCTGGCAAGCAAGACTTATGAGGGAAGGTTGGAGGAGCTGGGTTAGGTTTAGCCTAATGAAAACAAGGTTAAGAGGAGACATGATAGCAATCTTGTAATATCTAAAGGGCTGCCACCAAGAAGATGGCAAGGAATTATGCTGCATTGCTACAGTGGGCAGGACTGGGAATAATGGGCTGAAATTGCAGGCAGGTAAATTTCTGTTAACTTTCAGGAAACCCTCTAACAGTAAGAACTGTGCGGCAACGGAACAAATTGACTAGGGAGGTCACAGGTTTTCCATTGCTGGAGGGTTTCAAAACCAGAGATGTTGAAGAAGCCATTCTGCATCCAAGCAGAGGGTGTCCCTTCCAACTCTTCTGTTTCCCATAATTATAGGGGTGTGTGTGTGTGTTTATTTCCTTGCCTTCTGTAGCTTACAAATGAGCCATCCTTAATGACAAGCCGCACGTTGCTTGACTATTGCATGTAGCTTTAACAGATGTCCCAGTTCTCTATGATAAAGCCATAAAATGAAGTAATTCCATTGAGCGTTCCTCACTCAATCCAGTACTCTTGATAAACCTCTTTGGGATCCCAATTTAAGCATGATCCTGGCACCATCTCTTAATGCTAGTATGATCCCCACTGAAGTGAATGCGGCTCCTGCTAGCGCTTGGCACCCGCACTAAACAGCTAGAGACTAGCACTGTTGCTGTTTAATGCACAGCTGAATTCCTGATATGGCTTTAACATTTATTTATTTATTTATTTATTTATCTATCTATCAATTTATACCCCACCCCTCCTGTAAAAACAGCTCGGGGCGGCTAACAATTTTAAAAGAGTAAAAAATACAATAATATAAATATAAAACAATCATAATGATATAAGCAATTTAAAACAGGGTTAGGACAAAATCAAAGAATAAATAAGGGTAGGGTGGCGCTAAAACCTTAACCCACCCTTCTCCCCAAACGCCTGGGCAAACAGCCAGTTTTTACAAGCCCCGCTGGAATGTCAAAAGGCTTGGGGCCAGGTGAGCTTCCTCCGGGAGGGAATTCCAAAGACGCGGCCCAGCCGCCGAGAATGCCCTCTCCATTGTGGCCCCTTGCTCAACACAGGGGACCTCCAAGAAGGCACCCCCGGTAGACGGAAGGAACCGCTCTGGGGCACAGAGGGCGAGGCGGTCCCTGAGGTACGAGGGGCCCAGACCGTGAAGGGCCTTATAGATCAATACCAATACCTTGAACCTGGCTCAGCCAATGCAGAGTCCGGAGCACAGGTGTTACGTGCTCCCGACGATCCGTCCCCAACAGGAACCAGGCCACTGCATTCTGCACTAGCTGCAGCCTCCGAACCAGGAACAAGGGCAGCCCCACGTAGAGCGCATTGCAGTAGTCCAGCCTCGAGGTGACGAAGACATGGATGAGGGAGGCCAGGTCCTGGCCAGAGATGTACGGATGCAGCCTCCGCACCAGATATCACTGTCAGAAGGCGGCCTTCACCACCATCTCCACCTGTCGATCCAGGCGGAGATCTGAGTCCAATATCACCCCCAGACTCCAAACCTGCTGAGCTATAGGAGGGCAAACACCCCTAATCAGGGGGGCCGATACCTCCCTCGCTCTCCCACCACCATCGCCTCCATCTTATCGGGGTTGAGTTTGTCTGCTCTGCCACACCCACTCCGCCACGGTCTCCAGACACTGGGATAGCAACGAGACAGCAGGGTCTGGGTCAGCTGAAAAAGAGAGGTACAGCTGAGTATCATCAGCATATTGGTGACATCGCACCCCGAACCCTCTCACGACCTTCCCCAAGGGCTGCATATATACATGAAATAATAATGGAGACAAAATGGAACCCTGCAGAACGCCGCAGGACAAGGCGCGGGGGCAAGATGTTTTAGCTCCCAACACTACCCACTGGCTTCTCCCCGAGAGGAATGAGCGGAACCATTCAAGAACAGTCTCGTCCAGACCCCCCAGGTCACGCAGCCATCTCAACAGCAGCCCATGGTCCATGGTATCAGAAGCGGCCGAGAGTTCTAGCAGGATAAGAAATGTCGAACATCCTACGTCCATCTCCCGGCGGAGATCGTCGACCAAGGCCACCAATGCTGTCTCAGTGCCATAGCTGGGACGGAACCCAGATTGAAAAGGGTCCAGGAAACTAATGCTATCTAGATGGCCTGGAGCTGGCTCGCCAGGTATATTTCAGTTGCCACGGTATATTTCAGTTGTTGGATATTTCTAAAGCTGTCAAATCCAACCATATAACCATCAAATGTGCATGTGTAACTCCCAAAGATTTCAGCTGAAAATGCATGTACTTATTTCATGTCAAAACCTAACCAGAAGTACAACCATTAGCTACGCACAGGATAGCTTACTCATAAATTGGGTTGGTGGTCTACCACTCTTCCGTTTCTTCAGAGTTGTCTCCTCTTCTTTTAAAAAAGAAAAAAAAAAAGCATAACTCTGGGACTTGTTCACATTTTCCTATTAGTAATGTAGTAAGATGCACTGACTAGCTTGTGTGTGTTCTCTTGGGAGGAAAAAGCTCCCATTTACACTTGCAACAGAAGGGGTGGCAGTTATCCTTTTAACTGCGACTCTCCAGTAAATTTCAAACATAACATCACAAATGTGCATGATTAACTTTCCCATTTTAACACCCTTTTAGGTTGCCAGAGAGAAGCATACAGGGGTTGTAGTGTTAATGAAATCCTGGCCCACTCAATTTGCCAAAGCGTGTGTTTCTTATCTGTTCCAAGAGACCCCACCTCTGAGCTAGCTGTCCATCTTACATACCAAGAACACTGTCTACTATACACGCAAAGCTAGCGCTGTAATGAATAGTGGACTTTGTATTCACAGATATTCATGTTTGGGATAGCTTTCCAAATATTCCAAATTATATATGTAACTAAAACAGTTACTTACGTATCTGTGTTTTGAGGGTTTTCAGCAGTTCACTTATACTGTTTTTTGGTTACTTGGCTTCCCAAATTTAGAAGCAGCACTCCTGTACTCAGGTGGTTGCAAGAGGAGAAAGTCCTTCCTGCACCCCCGTTCCCTCCTCTTGCACCCCCTCGGCTTCACAGCTGAAGGAGCAGGGTAGCAGAGAATGCAAGCTGAGCCCAGGATAAAATGAACAACCCAACTGTGAGAAACAGCTGGGCAGAGGCAGCAACCCAGGCTGGAGAGTGCAGCAGGGAGTGAACTAACAACCCAGCTGGAAGCGAAATTAACACCTGGCTGCTGCTGCCTGCCACCGCCTGTCATTTTCATCCCAGGCTCAGCTTGCATTCTCTGGCACCCGGTTCTTTCCAGCTCTGGCTGCCACCGCCCAGCCAACTCCTAGCTGCTCTCTCCAGCCCAGGTTGCTTCCACCACCCAGCCAAACCCGGGATGAAATTGACAGGTGACTGGGCAGCAAGGAAGAAGCCGCTGGAGCCGCAGACAGGAGAGGAGAGTCCTGCAACTACTTAATTTCAGGCTGCACTAGTCACGACACTAGTCCTGGCAGACCTGGGTGCAGACAAGGCTGGGGTGAACCTGAGAAATGGTAGGCAAGAGGTGTGGGCAAGCATTATCACGCACTGGCCTGGACAAGCCTGTGAATGGGGAGTGCAGTCGAGGGAGTGGGGGGGAGGTGGGGGGCGTTGCAGGCTAACACCAGGCAAACATCTAATAGACGAGTAGGTGAACACCCACCGAGTGGGTGCTAATGTGGGCTATCATTGAAAACACCCTTATTTTGAACTAAGGGACTTAAAGTAGCAGCAGCAATAGTGTGTAGCAGGGAAATAGGAAGTGGAGGCGAGATGTATGCATGTGTTGGGGTAGGGGGGTATCATGTACCATAGACAACAGGAAGAGGGTCAAAATCTAAAAACTCTGAAAACTACTTCGCTATGAAATCATAATGGCTCCACCAGAATCTGCCTTCAGGCTCTGCAGTAGTACAGTTGGGGCTATACACACAGACAAGTCTTCGTAGTACAAAATTAAAAATACAACACAGCCTGGTGATAAGACGTCTTGCGATCCTGAGCATGTTGTTCATTATAGTGAAGAGTTTGCAATAGCCCAAAGCTGTATGTGAGGATTTGGTGGTAAGATTGGGGTGATTAAAGGATCGTCTTAGCTAAATTTCAAAAACAGGACACACAATGTGCAGTACTATATTATAAAGAATGGGGAAAGTGCCATGCTGCATCAAACCACTTTCCTGCTGTTCTCTCCCAGCTCCACAGTCAAAGGTTACATTCCCCAAACTGGAATTTGAACCCTGGTCTCCAGGGTCTTAGGTTAACCCCTTAACCACACTAGCCCATCCTTCCTCTCTGAGGCTCCACCGGGGGGCACGGAGGGGGGATGCCATCTTCAATATAACCAAGAATCCGCTGTGTAATGTAAGGCATAGAGCAGAGGTGGGCAAATGGCGACTCATCCTCTACTGTGTCAATTCCCAGAAGTGGTTCCCTGGGGATGTGTTCAGGCAGCTCCCTCAGGAGCTTGAGAAGCTGAGCCTCCATTTCCACTGCTGCTGCTGGAGCATCCATGGGATCTGGGGCAGTGTCCTAGGCCGGTACTGCTGCTGCCCGAACCTGCCGGACTGCCTGGAAGCCAGAGCTTTGAGGGGAAAGGGGGAAGCTCTGATCTGTGTCAAGTGTCTTGTGGCTCTGTCATCTAAAAATGTTGGTATGCGGCTCTTCAGCTTGGGAACCTTGCCTATTCCTGGCATAGAGTAAATGTGCAAACTGCATAGTGTCCTCTGGGTATAGAAACACTTTATGGTAATGTCCATTAACTATAGTCGTGTTTTTACAGAAATACAATTGCACGCATAGTTGTTAAATATGATACTTGTAAGTTTTATCTGGTATTGCCTATTTTATATGCCATGTAAATGGGAGGAATGTGGCCAAAGCCCTCCAACATTTTAAAGAGAGTGTGCTGGTATGTGCTTTCAGAACTTTTCCAGACGTTGCACTGATTCACATTATCAAGGCTGGCATAAAGTACCTGAGTGATAGTACCTGCTTGTCATTTGTCTGGTGCAGTAAACTACAAGCAGCAATAAAAAGAACACGTGCCGTCTCCAAAGAATGTAGGCAGGAATAATTGGTCGTGTGGTGATTAAGATGCAGGCTCTGCATGGCCAGTAACCACCTTCAGGAGCTCCTGGATTTCTTCTGTTTGCTGACGGACCTGCTCAAGGGAACTCATCAGTTCACTCTGACGGAACGCTGTTGAAAATGCTGGATCTGAAAAGAGAGAGACACGTGTTCAAATGCACCACAACTGAAGTGCTCTGTTAAAAGGCATATGCTCTTCCCCCTTAAATGCCTTGGACATCATTTTGTTTATACCACACCCATTGTTATTGACACTCACTAAAGGTTGTTGTAAGATCTGCAGGTTATAAATTATACTTTCCTGTCAGAAATGGAAGAACAACGATACTTGAGACAGTCTCAGACTTAATGCTACAAAAGACATGTTGAGTTGGCTTTTCGTTGTTGTTTAAGCACTTCAGAAGCAGGTAGTTCACTTGCTGTTCATTTCCTTGCCCCCCAAATGACTAATTTAAAAAGAGAACACAGTAAAAAAACTAGTAGCCTTGCATATGGACCGTGTTACTCTTGGTTTCACAGGGGGCATGTTTGGGTCGTTGAGACTAAGGTTGTTGTGCTTTTCAGTAGACTAAGCAGGTTGAATCTCCTGCCAATTACAGACCCCATTTCCCACAGTCAGAAGGATGGTTGTTGGAAAGGTTGGTTGTTATGAAGTTAAGTCTGTCAGCCTTGATCACTCGTTAAATAAGCACTGTAAGGACTAGAACCATTATTCAATCAGCACAATCATTTGACCTTTAATGAGCAACTGTTTTAAACAGTGACGAGGAAGTTAGTGGAGTGTGGTGTTTGTGCATTTTTTAACTTTCCTAAGTGCGCTCTATAAGTGGTAATTTTTTTTATCCACATGCTTCATGTAGTTCAGCTAGCCTCATTCCATGTCATTTGTATTTGGAAGGGATTCCATACTCCCTGTGCCCAGTTATTTTGCAAGAAGGGGCACAAATCCTATTTTGTTTATGGTTGGGCATAGGTCAAGATATTGAACTTCTATGTTTTTTTCAGTGTGTGTGCAGTACTGTGATTGAGAATTTCGAGGGTTTTTTTGGGGAGGGAGGTCTGTCTTAAAACATAGAACCCCCCCTTTTTTTTGTAATCTGATTAAGAGAATTGAAAGTAATCATTAACCCGAGACCTACTCTGCATCTTTGATTACATAAATAGAGCTAATTCCTCATAGGAAGTTAAAGTATTGTTATTTACAAGAGCTGTATATGAAGCTCTGTTGAGGCCAGCTCCAAGGTACATTAGAATCAAAGGGAAAAACTCCCAGGAACTTCAATGGATTTGGCTCAGGCCCCTCTAGGGCAGTAATTTTTTTTCATTAATAAAACCAGAGTGCAGCTGTGTGGCTGTATGTAACCTTTGTGCTTGGGGTGAGCACTCTTGGGTGGCAGCAGGGCTGGGGAAACTCTTTCTTCCAACGGTCCACTTTGAAAATGAGGCTGTGCTCTGCAGACCAGATAGGGGTGGGGGCCAGGCTGGTTAAGGGGTGTGTTCAGGTGAGAAAGGGTTCAGATCATTATTATTATTATTATAAACATTTATATAGCACCAGTCATGTGACCTGGTGCTGTACAGAACATAGAAAGAGACCGGTCCCTGCCTGTGGCTTACAATCTAAAAGACAAGGAGGGGGAGACAGGGAGAGGGGACAGTGGGTGAGACAGGGGAGAAGACAAACAAACATTCAAGCGGATGCAAAGTCTCAGGTGCGTGTGCTTGGCTTGGTTACAATCAGGTTGGTTGCAGCAGTCTGCAGAGGAGGGCAGACAGTAAGTATATGAGGAACGACTAGCAGGCAATGGGAAAGGCAGCGAGGAAAAAGTGGGTCTTGAGGAGGGATTTGAAGGAGCGGAGGGAGGGGGCAAGGCGGATGTGGGTAGGGAGGGAGTTCCAGGCATGGGGGGCAGTGAGGGAGAAGG
>QEPC01005198.1:2374424-2401394 GCA_003113815.1 Sphenodon punctatus
TTTTTTTTTTCTTTTTTTAAAACAAGGATCACTCTCTCTCACACACGAACCGAACCACCCAAACACACAGCACAGCCAATCCAACAAAGTCACAAACAGTCAAACACAGCCAAAACACACAAACCGAGCAGCCACCGAGTCAAACACACACTGACTCACCACACAACTCCGCATGCGCTCGAATTTCCGGTTTCCGGCGCGCTTTCCGGCTCGCGTTATTTTTTTGGCTGAATGGCCGAACCCAAACTGAACAGCCGAACATAAAAGGCCGCACACGAACCTGGCGAACGGCTGAACCCGAACGGCTGAACCGAACGTGGCCGAACCGAATGGCCGAACCCGAACTGCGGTCTTTTCGCCCATCCCATGTGTTTGGGGATAAGAACTGGATCCTATCCCTAAAAACTAGCTGCAGGCCACATTTGGCCTTTGGGCCTGAGGTTCTTCACCCAAGGGTAGAGCCATAGTAGCTTCAAACCACCTTTGCATTAAAACCTCTTGAACTGCAAGAGGTGTACAAAGAAGCAAGGTCTGGGATGTTTATGTTCTGACACCATTTTGAGATTTATGTTCAGATGTATAGCTTTATGTAAGGTTATAGTAAAAAAATACCTTGCCACTTGATCTCATCAATTAAATAGCAGCTGATGCATGACTGGATTTTCATGGAGGTTTTACAAGCAACCAAGAGTTACTTTTTAAAATCTCTCCTCTCATTTTCCTTTGTGCTTCTAAGTACTCATCTCTAAGTGATCACAAAACACTCCCTTTCTCAAAGGGGTGCGAGGACACTTACTAAATGACTACTATCAATTTGTGACATACAAGTTCTATTGAAGTGCAGAGCTGTCAACCTTTTTAATCTCAAGAAGAGTTTAGTCAAAACTATTGTTTTCCAAAGCTCCAAGGAAACATGAAATTCTAAGGAGGAGAAATATAGTCTTTCTCCCTAAATTTGGCTCAGCTCAGGCACTGCAAAATGCAAGGATTCAGGAAAGAACCAAATCTTCTTGCCAGGACAGTGTTTTGACAGCAGGCTCTCAGGGGAAACTTTGTTCCCACAATCTTCAGTACAGGGTTTTAAAAAACACCAGTAATCGATACTGAACAAGACAAAATGTACGTCATCTCCAAGTTCCAGTTTGCTACTGTGGGCCACTTCTATGCAGATGAAAAATTCTCTTGGCTGTACAGTCCCATTGAGTGCGCACAGTTCTTTTGCAACTGAGAATAAAATCCAGTTTAATAAAACCAATTGTCAAAATAATTCCTGGAGCTCTCTTTTTTTGTGTGATGAAACCACTTGGGAGAGAGACTCTCCTTTCTAAATCTAACATAATGCACTGACCTCCCTCAGTCCATGCTGTGAGCAGCTTCTTTCAGCTATTCTGCCTGCTGCTTTTGCTCCCTTCATTGTTTGCTGTTTCACATTCATTTAGTGCACCTCCTTCTACTTGGTCATCATTTTTATGCCTTTATGTGCTACTTTTGATTCTCGTTTTTGTGGTTGCTCGAAAGCCCTATTGAGGCTTACTAACTGGTAACTACTAACTACAGCTATTATTACTATTCCGTACTCCTTTCCCAGTGAGAGTTCAGTAGTAATAATAACGGGTGCAGTTGCACAGTAAACGTATGGGTTTACACCAGGGATGAACTTGGCTCCAGAAGATATTCAAGAGTCCTCTTCCCTTTACATAATCTTCTTGTCTATGGTGCATTCAGAATTTCCCCCTTGACTGCCTTTCCCCCAACACTGTTCAGTGGGAAGCTTTCAGTTCTAACTTCCTTCCACAAAACCCAAGCCCCAATTTTGAACTTATTCTCAATTTTTCAGGACAATCACAGCATGGACATTTTTTTGTTAAGGCTGTGGAGAATGGCTATATAATGAACTGATTTAGGTAGTAGGAGGGCAGGTTTGCTTGATACAGCTCTGGGTGACTGCAGAACTCATGTGCTTTTGAGTTGGATTTGTTTGGCACTAACAGAGTAATGAAGGGACAATCAAAACAACTTCTTTGCTTGAAAGCAACATTAGGACAGCAGAATAAAAACCCTTTGAGGTATTATCTTTAAAAGTTTTCAAAGGAGACATTCTGACCACAGTACACTTTTGTGAGGCAGATGTTTTTGCAAGGAGTCTTTGAGAGGGGCAGTGGTGTCCAAGATAGGTAAATGTCTCTATCTTGTTGCCATCTCCTGGAGAAATCCAATCCCTGATTTTTGGGTGGGAAAAGGGAGACACTAGAATTTGTTCTGCTATTCAAATAAATAATAATTAAAATAAATAAATGAAAATTGTGTGTGTGAATTTGTGCCTAGAAGCCTAAAAGGAGAGGTGCAGAGATCCATACTATCAAGGAAACCATATCTCAAACCTAACCTGGAATAATCCAGGTGGGAGAATGATGATGCCAACCATGAAGAAGCGTTCCATAATATGACCATTTGATTTCTAGCACATATCATATAATAAGCCAATGAAAAATTAAATGTTGACGTTTGCATACTACCAACTAGAAATCTACACCAATCTGAGGTAAATGTCTCTATCTTGTTGCCATCTCTTGGAGAAATCCAATCCCTAATTTCTGCCATTTTGAGATTCCATGTTTAAATTGTGTATGATTTGCTTTTTAATAATTCCCTATTAAAAGGCTTTTGTAGCTTCTAGGACTGATTGCTCTAATGGACTGACTTGCAAGTAAAAAACCCTCAGAGCATTTGCAAATGGCTTCAAATGTGGCTTCAGAATGTATTGTCATGCTCTTTCTCAAATGTCCTAAATTGGCCTGAAAATATAGATATTTGATTCTGTTTCTTCTTAATGTGTTTGCTTTCTGTTTATATTCCCATTTTCTGGCTGAGATGTTTATTTCTAGCTATGGGAGTGGCATTGCATTTCTCAAAATTAGACTTTTCAGATTTAGAATTTAGTATTAAGTATGTTTTTTAGGGCTTGGATATGTTCCATACTGATTTATTTTTTGTTGCTACAATTGTACAGCACAATGGGGGTGAAAACAGACATAACACTCACTTCACTTTAACACTGTGTTAACATTTCTTATGCATGTTGCATAGGGGTTGCATAGGGCACCAATACAGCCCTGCAACATGCATAAGAAATGTCAATGCGGTGTTCAAGTGGAGTTAGTGCTATTTCTCTTTTTACCCTGGATTTCTTTAGAAAGGACACTCTTAAAAGGAAAAGGGATATGTGAACTTCTCCCAGATAAACTTGCTGCACCATTGAGTGTCTCTGAGCTAGAACGATTATCATTGGCAAGAAGCAGGTGAAGGACTGTGCTGCAGAGAGGCTATCTGGGTTGATGGGTTCTTCTGTCACCCTCATCTTCAACATTTCATTTTAACATTTCATTTTCTAATTTAACAGGGGACATAGTGAAAGGCACAATGGCAGTTAGTCCCACTGACATTGAGTGGAAGGCTCCGAAGGGCAACTGACTGCTGCTTGTGCCTTTTGAACATCTATTTTTCCATTCTATGACTAATCTCAACCAAACACAAAAGGATGGTTTTATGTGTGAATGTGACTTGTGAACTGAATTTGTTCCATTTTCCCTTGAGTAACTGTACTCACCTGAGATAGCCAGAGTCATAATGCAGGCACAGGAATTACACTGGACAGTAGAGTCATTAAATTCAAGCAGCTCCAAAATTGGATCCAGTAAACCCATCTGGACAACAAGTTCTTTGTTTACTGTTCATGAATAAATAAAAATCAGTGAATAACTAACAAATCTCTTATGCAAAAACTGTACCTTCACTTGGATTCCTATTGCAGTCTGTATCACAAATAATGCAAAATGAACACAACATTAAAGTAGACTGGAACTGTACTAAAATTTACATGGCTATGATTATTTTAGAAGGTTGGATAAATATTTTTGCTTTAGACTACTACTATTTAACTCTCTGTATAGCTGTCTTGCTCTGCTATTCTGAAAGTCATCTTCAGGTACAGGAATGAATGTCAAATCACTGTCAGAGATTCTAAGACACCCCCATTTTTCTACTTTTGAATGTAGATAATATCGCTAAAACCAGGGGAACTGTATTCATTGAGTTTTACCCATTCCCACGGATGGGGAAAATGTAGCGAGCATGAGTCCTGACCGTTGCGGTAGGATTAAGGTGACAGAAAGTCCAGCAAGAGAGGGAAGCAGTGTTGTTAACTTTTCCATCTTGTTCTGGGATGAAATTTCAGCTCCCTCTTCCTAAACCTGTTCAGAGCTGAATCTTGCAGACATGTTGCCACTTATAATGTATAGCAACATTTTATTTATCTTTTTGGTCTTTTATATAAATCATATACAAAGCTGAATGTTCTTGACTGCCACATACTGGCAATTTTAAAATTAAATATCAAGAGAGCACTTCTGCCATACAATTTACAAGGCGGGGTACGTTTTATTGATGCAGGCCATGCGATCTATAATTCTGTGGTTGAGTCACGATGAGATTTGCCCTATTAACTACAGAAATAGTTAATTCTTTCTAAAAAAATTAATTTCTCTTTCCCAACACTTTGGAATGAAGATCCAGTTAATCGCAATGCAAAAAATAAGCATAGTTTAAATAAATAAATAAATCAAAATTTTAATTTTGGAATTGAATCCTATTTGTTTCTGAAAAGGCAGCTAGAGGGCTCTAATTCACACTATGAGAACTTGGCCAGTAAAGAGCTACTTGTAGGGTATCTTGACTGTGCTGAAGAGAAAAATCTTCTTCCCCCAAAGATAAGGGTTTCTTCATAAATTAGCTACTCACCATTTCCTTCTAGCAAGAAATTGACGAGGGACAGAGAAGCTATCTGCAAAACCTCCAAGTCACTGGATCGCAACAAAGCATCAAAGGCTTCCAAATGTTCTGCCGGCAACTGGGTGTTCCCTGCAATAAAAGAGAAAAGAAATACTGAAGAAGTTTTTCTTTGTTCTCACTCGGTGGCTCTACATGTTAACCATGGTAGAAATCATCCCAACGTGCCGCATCATGAGCAAACATTCATGCTGTTCTGTGCTTATGCTGCCACCATATGGACTCTGTCCAATAGGGGGAGCCCATTGGGTGGAAATATAAATGGGTGAAACCCAGAGTTCCTCACAGCAAGGTCTCCTCCCCGCTGGGGAAACTAACCAAAGAAAATCCCCCCTTGCCGGGCATTCTCCCAACTGATGAGAATGACCAGTGGGAAGGATTGCCTTGTAGAGGGAATGATTTCCTAGTTAGTTTCACCAGTGGTGAAGATTACAATCCCGCAAGACTCTGCAGGTTCCTATGAGCTGTACTCTGGAAAAAGAATTTTGATAGTCCTGTGTGCACTGAAGTATGAATAATTTTGAAAAAGGCACATTCACGTAATCATATCTGTCCCCAGAAAGCTCTCATCTACTCTGGACATTGAACCTCAGATTGTAGGCACCATCATTTGTTGCCCTCAGAAGCACTGTATTTTAAATGTGCAAAGAATATCCCAGGAGAACTGCCAAAAGGTCATGACCTTTTGAAGAACTCCTTCAGCAAGGCAATCTTCCCGACTGGTAAAATTGACAAGCACAAAGCCCCTCCTTGAAACTGGTCCCCTGCTGAAACTGACAAGCCTGGTGACCAGACTTCATTCTGTGGTATGTTTTTGGCTGTCCCATCGGCCTGCTGAGGAGGAGTTCCATAGATTTATATCAGTGAACAAACCTCCACAAAGCTGCTGTTGACTTCATGGCTAGATCCTGCGTTTGTGTGGCCAAACATAATGCTTACCCCCATGTTAGGCAGCTGGAACGTGGGCAAGCATTATGTGTAGAGACACTCACAGTTGTCTGTGAGATCTTAAATGACTTTAGAGCGCCTGGTGATACCACCATCAAGTGCAGTGCCATTCCACATTAGATTCCAGGGCTCACACTTTAAATAACCAAATCCTATAGAGATAGGAATTATTGGCAAATTACAGATAAAACAGAAATCATTCTTCAGTATCTAGCTATTCAAAATGTTTCTGCCCTAAATCAGTTACTGTCTTGGATGGACATGTGTGCTTTCCTGAAAAAAGAAAAGTATGTTTCACTACATACTTTGAGTAAAACACACATGATGGTGGCACGCCATGGTCATGACCTGTCCTGAGGCAGAAAATCCCGGGCAACACGGTCCAGGTTAGGTTGGGGCACTGGACACATGTGACGTTGGCTGGGGTACCATTCTGCCAGCTGCATGGCCTAGGTACAGCTGGGAAGCACAACAAACATGCCGGTGGGTGGCCGGCCCTTCCCGCACTGTGCTTCCAGCCAATGATGACTGGCATGGCCACCCTACCATGGGCCTTGTTATGGCAGTCCACAACAAATATGATAGCCGCTTTGGCCCATTCAGGTGGACTCTGACCTTAGAGGTTTTCCAAGGTCCTAGCCCAGACTTGCTGTCATCAACACAGCCTGGGGCAATCGTTGCCAACATCTGCTGGTACCTCAACAGATGTGCTGGTGGCCCACGGGCCACAGAGGGCCACCGTCCCATCTGTTTTTACCCATTGTAAGGTGACCAGGCCAGTGACCAGGCCAATGGCTCCTGGGACCAAGAGAAGTCTAATTCTTTGTCTCTTGTGGCTGGGAAAGTATTCTCTAATTTATTGTCCCTAAGCTGTAGATAAATATGTTCGGCCACCATTCTCCTTCACTGTCCCTGGTCTTTAACCTCTCAGCTTCTTTCTACAGTGGCTTTTAAGTGGGAATTACTCAAAATCTTGAGCTCTTTATATATTTATCTGAACCACTTTGAGAAACTGTAGCACTCAGCCTGCAGTTGGAAGTTCTCTGATAGTTCTTTCTTTGTTCTTGCCGACTGCACATGAGTCATTTCAAGTACTTCCAGGAACAACCATGCAAAGAGGAACATCTTTCTCCTGGATCTTCATAGTCCAGACTCCAGATAGCTGTCCCCTTTTTGGATCACATAATGTAATTCTAATGGGACTCTGCTTGTTCCCTTTCTCAGTAATTTGGTCTGAACAACTCCTATAAGGTCCAGTGTACATGCAATTTCAAACATCTTGTATATTGTGGGTGGGCAAAGTTCCCAATCTAAAAAGCATCAAGATCTACAAATCGCCCAGAGCTGCCATCAAATATCACTCTAGACCTCACACATGCACAAAGTCACACACACAGTATTTGAGAAACACACATGCATACACACACGGCATAAACAGATGGATGTCAGCTCCAGGGGTGGCTGTACCAGCTTGCTTCACCCCTGTCTGAAGGCGACCTGCCGAATGTTGAAGTGGAGCAGGCTGTGCCTGTTCCGGGCAGTTCTGCTGGTGGCCCTTCAGTACATCCTGGAGTGACGGCAGCAGAGTGGGCCAATCAAACTCAGGGCACCAGCCGAGAATGGAGCTGCTGTCTCACTGCTCAGTGACTCACACTGCAGCTCCGCTCCTGGCTAACTGTTGCCCTGGCAACACCATAGAGTTGCAGGCACCAGCGTAGAGAGTCAGACAATCCACCTGCAACTCTATGGAGGTGGTGTATGGAGGTGGTGAGTGCTGTGCAGGTGGACTGTGGCCAGGGGAACCTGCTGGGTCCATCTAAAGTGAATCTGGGTAGAACTGGAAGCATGCAGATGTGGGGGTGCACCCCTGGAACAGCTCTGGGGGCAGGGAGCCCTGCATCTCCCTGAAAACATCCATTGTCCTCGGGCTGCTGCTTCCTACTCTCTCTGCTTGCTCCACCTCTGCCCACCCCTCATTCGCTGCTCACTTCTCCCACTTCCACACAACTGACACTGCTCGCCTCTCCTGCCTCCACCACCCACTGCCATGGGCTTCCCAGTGCTGGGTGCTCGCCTTTCTTACCAGATCCCCATGCCTACAGGCAAAGGCATCATCTAGCACAGCCGCCACTTGCAAGCACTTGGTCTTAAGCCGCCCCTGCTGGTATGTGAAGGCAAGAGAGGCAAGTGCCTAGTGCTCAGTGGTGCATGTAAAGGAGGCAGAGAACTGAGAGAGCCTCTTGGACACTCCAACTACAGGCAGCTATTTGTTCCAAGAGTCACAGCAAAGGTGCCAGGAGCTGCATGTGGCTCCTAAGCAACCATTTGCCCACCTCTGTTATATATCAATTCTTGACTAATGTAATTTTATAGAAAGATTAGGCTATATAAAAATGACAGCGTCCCTAGTACATTTGAGGATTATCTCCCTATAGTGGAAAAAGGTGGTCACAAATGACCATATGTATTTGAAACTGTTCTAGCACTCTGTGCAGCACCACAAAAAATCTTAAGTATTAGTGGGGGGAGAGGGGGATACTTCTTAAAGTCATAGTTAAATGAAATTCATGAAATGCTTTGACTGGATCATACTTACAGTGCTGGCTCATATGTAAGTAATAGAGAGCAGCAGATTGCTGTAAACCAGGGTTTTCGGAAAATGCCAAGGTCCTCAGAGCCTCCAAGGATTCTTTTGCAAGCGGTGACATTTCACAACCTACAGAATAAGAGGAGAGGCTTATCTTTGAAGCATATAGAGTCCATAATCCCGCTTATCTGCGGGACTGCCTCACTCCCCATGTGCCTGTGTGACCCTTGAGATCGTCTGTGGGAGCCTTTTTGGGAGGTTCCCCAGGCGAGGCAGGTGGCCACCGATGTTAGAACTTTTTCAGTGGCTGCCCCTATGCTGTGGAATTCGTTCCCAGAGGAGGCTCAGTTGGCTCCCACTCTCCTGCTATTTCGATGTGTATGTAAGACCTGGCTGTTCCATCAGGCTTTTGGCGAGGGGTAGGGGTGGGGGGTTCCCCTATTTTAAAATTGTTTAATTTTTTTTAAAATGTTTTATTGATTGTTGTTTGCTGCCGGGCTGCCCTGTGGGCAGGAGGGGCGGGATATAAATTCTAAATAAATAATAAAATAAATAATGCCCTGGAATTTAAAGCAATAAGTACACCAAAACATAAGAACTGCAGTATTGGATTCAAAGTGTAGCCATCTACTAAACATGATGTCACCAATAGTGGCAAGTACAAGATATTTCCAAAGTAAGCTTGATAAACCACGTAGCAGATACTATAAATTTACCTGCCCTAGAAAAAAATTATTCTAAACCACAGGTACCTAGCGATTGGCTTCTATATATTGAAGCATGACAACTTATATCCATGACACATGATTTGTGCTGTTTAAGTAAACTGTAGATGCTTTTGTTGTTCAGATAAATGCTTAGTCCTTTTTTGAACCATACTAAGCTCTTGACTTAAAAGATACAAGGTATCAGTGGGTTCCATAGCTTAACTAAGCATTGCATGGAAGTATTTACTTTTTCAATTTTAAATGCATTTAGTGGATGTCTTCAGATGGACCTGGAGCTGGTCACCTCTGGACTAGCTCTGGAGATGGCCAGCCCTAACTGCATTGGATTTACACGGACCTAGCAGCATGTGCACGTGCACGCGCACACACACACACCATAGAGCTGCAGGTGGATTGTCTGGCGCGCTAGGCTGCCGCCTGCAGCTCTATGGCATTGCCCAGGGCAACCCCTGGCTGAGAGCAGAGCTGTAGCAGCCATTTCACTGAGCTGATGGATGGCTGCTCCACATCCATCCATCTGGTGGTGTTATGGGATGTTCTACAGCATCACAAGCAGGGCTGGAGTGCAGCAGGTGATGCTTGCTCTGCTTGCACTTCTGGCAGCCCATCTTTAGACAGATGGGCTACCCAGGTGTGAGGTGGAGCAGTGGCATGGATGGCTTTCTGTCTAAAGGCAACCAATGATTTGCATTTGGGGTTTTGTTGCTAATTCAGTGTTATAAGGAAAGGTCAAACTAAATAAAGTGATGATCTGTAATATTGGGAGGACAGAGTGCTGAACTGTGTTAAAGAGGTAGTGGTGTGGCCTCTGCTCAAGAAACCATCACTTGATGTGGACTCCCTTGCCAGCTGTTGGCCTGTCTCTATCCTTCCTAGGGAGGGTTATTGAATGGATTGTGGCTTGGCAGCTACAGGAACATCTGGACCGTGTTGGGTTCCTTGGTCCTTCACAGCCCCGGCTTTTGTCCGGGTTATAGCACTGAGTCTACGCTTGTGGCATTGGTTGACGACCCTCATCGTGAATTGGATCATGGTTGTTAGACCCTGTTGATTCTGTTAGATCTGTTGGCTGATTTTGATACCGTTGACCATGAGATGCTGGTGACTTGCCTGCGGGACCGTGCTGGGGTGGGCGGGACTATTCTTTAATGGTTCTATTCCGTTCTGACCAGAAAAACTCAGCGAGTATTGCTCGAGAATCATTTTTCATCACCCCGAGACCTCTTGTTTGGAGTCCCGCAAGGTTCTGTTCTGTCCCCTCTCTTGTTCAACGTGTACATGCAGCCACTTAGCAAGGTTGTGAGGAGGTTTCGTGTGCGGAGTCATCAATATGCTGATGACACCTAGCTTTACCTCTCTTTTTCATCCAACCCAGACCTGGCAGTCTCAGTGCTTACCCGGTGTCTGGTGGCTGTGGGGGACTGGATGAGGACGAACCGACTGAAGCTGAATCTTGACAAGATGGAGGTGATGCTAGTGGGGAAGGCGGTGGAGGTGGCGTTCCCCATTATTGATTGGGTTCACCCCCCACTGGTTCTCCAGGTTTGGAGTCTGGGGGTGCGCCTCAATTCACAGCTCTGCCTAGATGTCCAGGTGGGGACTGTGGCAAGGAGTGCATTTCACCAATTCTTTCTGATACAGCGGCTTTGGCCGTACATCTTGGACTCTGACCTGGCCACTATCATCCATATGTTCATCACCTCTAGGCTGGACTATTGTAACGCACTCTACATGGGGCTACCCATGGTGACGGTTCGCAGACTGCAGCTGGTGCAGAATGTGGCAGTCCACCTCCTAACAGGGTTGTGCCACCGGGAGCACATTACACCAGTGCTCCAATCTCTGCGCTGGCTGCCTATAGTCTTCTTCAATTCAAGGTGTTGGTGCTTATCTATAAAGCCCTAAATGGCCTAGGCCCTGCCTACTTGCAGGACTGCCTCACCGCCCAGGCCCTGGATCAGACCCTGTGGTCGTCCAGAGGCGCCTTCCTTGAGGTCCCCTAAGTCATCTGGGGGGCCACAATGGAGAGGATGTTCTTGGTGGCTGCACCAAGGCTGTGGAGCTCCCTCCCACTGGGGGCCCGGCTGGACCCAGACCTCCCCTCTTTCTGACGAAGTTGTAAGACCTGACTGTTCCACCAGGTGTTTGGCAGGGGAGATGGGTGAAGGGTGGGGGGGAATGGGTTAGGGTGGGAGCTTTTAACAATCTCCTGTTTGATCTATTTTATTTTTTTTATGTTTGTTTATTATTATTGTTTTGTAAGTCGCCCCGAGCTGCTGTGTCAGGAGGGGTGAGGTATTAAGTTTTTAAATAAAAATAAATAAATATGATTTATCTATATTCTCAAATCCCTGCCATCAAATAGGATGACAATTCTTAACGAAAATGATTATTTCTACAATAATTTCTTCAGATACAGCTATAGCCCTGTAGTCATTTGGACGTTTATCTGGAGACTAGTTTTACATATTTTCTAAGGAAGCACAGGAGAGAATAAAGGAGGGTAATATGTGTACTCGTCAGCAATAAGTAGTAAGCTACTTACTTTCTCACACAAATTCTAGTGACACAGAATACAATGCATAATTAACCTGTGACATTCACTTCTACAAGGTACAATTATAGTTGAGAGCTTAGTACAATTCAAAAAATTCTAGAAATAATTAGAACATCCATGGTTACCTTAGGCAGAAAAAAAGAAGTGTTGGAGGGTAGTAAAAACCTTGTGTTTCACTGCCTAAACGAACCACTAAATCGAGACATTAAGAACTGTTGACACTTCAAATATTTTTTAAAAACACAACACAATATGCTTACAGGAAGGAATTAATAACTGGGATCTAGACAGGCATTAATTATCAACAAATTAGATTTTCAAATAATTGGTTACAATGGCACTCTGTATTAAATTTTCCAACAACTATATGTGACTTTAGCTCCTAAAAACCCATGCTAGTGGATATAGTATGACTGAAGTGTTGCTGTCAATAGCAGGGATGGGAAAATAATAAGAAGGAAATGTCAGGGCAGGGCATCAACACATACTGCTTATTCTGAGCTGCCAGAGGGTCCTAGAAGCAGTCACTTAAGCCCAATGGGCTGCTGCCTGGCTTTCATCAAATATCACTTTGGTTGTAGGCTGCCTTGAGAATCGTGGAAATGCAAAACCACATAGACCATCTTTGCCCCCGTCCCCACCACTGGGCTAATCAGAGCAGTCCAGAATTGGAGACACTGCCTCCCTGGAATCAGACATGGACAAAATGTACAGTATGACTGCTATTTTTTGAATGTAGATAATGGGGGTGGGGGATCAGAATCAACAAGGAATGGCAAGAAACTCCATTGATTATCATGCAAGTTCCTCGAAATCCATCTTTCATCAGATAAGAAAAAGAGGAAACTGTTCCTAAGCAGAGCCACCTATTCACAACAGTCAAGATGATGGAGTTGCTTATGTCAGTCAGTCAGTTTTATTCCATCCTTTAGTGAAAGCCATCATGAATGGTGTAACAAATACAAATAAAATACAAGTAAAGTAAAACAATGCATGTAAATAAATAAAGGTAAAACAACAAGGAATATAATAAAATCACCCATCCACTTTTCTCTAAGTTGTGCTGCACTCCTGGCAAAACCAGCTCTCTTATAAATATGTTCAGGATTGCAATTATTAAGAAGAAAGTCACATTTGGGGGGCTACATTGTAGAAAGGTTTTGAGGTCAAAAGGGGGAAAATCAGTTCCAGGTGCAACTCTTTATACAGATGGCAACAATTCAACAAATAATATGGTAGGTAGGTAGCCTACAGCCCTAGTGCCACACGGGCATAATTTAGTTTCTCTGGGGGTATACCTTTATATCGCCCTGTGGATTGGAAGCTCTGAAAATGAAGCATTGTGAAAGATCTTAAAACATAGCATCTCAATAAACAAATATACTCTTCTATGCCTGGGAGACTTTTGAGAAAAGGATACCATGGCGATCTATTGAAGTCATATAAAGCCACCAGGTCAGTTTGCTTGTCTAAGGTCCTTTTCACATAAGACACCCCCACCCATCTCCACGCAGGTTTGCTGCATGGAGATGGGTGGAGACACCCATGTGAATATCTCAGGGGATCGGTGGGGGTGTGTGCATGCTCCCGCACTACATCCATCTCCCACTCATGGAGCAACGGACTCCAATGCCTGATACTCCATGGGTGGAGGTGGGTGTGCGCTTGTGGGAACGGGCGCACACCCACCGCGGCCACATACCCATCCCTCCACCCACCACGGTCCATTTAAAAATGGCCTAAATCTTCAATTCTTTCTCATAAAAATCTGGCCTATCTGGACAACCTGACATTTTGGCCTAAAACAGAAAAAAAACACCACCTATTTAATATGATCAAACTAATAGACTTTCAGCATTTTAGAATTTTCAAATTGCTCTATTTGACATTGCCATGGGAGGACAATTCATGTCCATTTTTGAAACTCTGAACCAAAAGCTGATATGTCTTTTGTGGATTACATTGCTGCCTCCTTCAGTTCTGCTCTGACCATTGCTGCCAGGGTGTATTTTGGAAGGGCTAGTAATTTCTGAAAGAAAATATTCTGTTGAATTTCAAAAGCTTTACAATCCAAATCTCTGCCCCATATAATTTTTTGTGTGATAACTTTGGCTTTGCATGCCCTGAGGGCCAGATCAACCAAATTGCCCCCACAAATGCCTAGTAAACCACATTATTGCTTCCACAGTTTTCAGACTGGCCTTCTTTTATTCCAGGGCATGTAATTCCCAGGTCCTNTTTATTATTATTGTTTTGTAAGTCGCCCCGAGCTGCTGTGTCAGGAGGGGTGAGGTATTAAGTTTTTAAATAAAAATAAATAAATATGATTTATCTATATTCTCAAATCCCTGCCATCAAATAGGATGACAATTCTTAACGAAAATGATTATTTCTACAATAATTTCTTCAGATACAGCTATAGCCCTGTAGTCATTTGGACGTTTATCTGGAGACTAGTTTTACATATTTTCTAAGGAAGCACAGGAGAGAATAAAGGAGGGTAATATGTGTACTCGTCAGCAATAAGTAGTAAGCTACTTACTTTCTCACACAAATTCTAGTGACACAGAATACAATGCATAATTAACCTGTGACATTCACTTCTACAAGGTACAATTATAGTTGAGAGCTTAGTACAATTCAAAAAAATCTAGAAATAATTAGAACATCCATGGTTACCTTAGGCAGAAAAAAAGAAGTGTTGGAGGGTAGTAAAAACCTTGTGTTTCACTGCCTAAACGAACCACTAAATCGAGACATTAAGAACTGTTGACACTTCAAATATTTTTTAAAAACACAACACAATATGCTTACAGGAAGGAATTAATAACTGGGATCTAGACAGGCATTAATTATCAACAAATTAGATTTTCAAATAATTGGTTACAATGGCACTCTGTATTAAATCTTCCAACAACTATATGTGACTTTAGCTCCTAAAAACCCATGCTAGTGGATATAGTATGACTGAAGTGTTGCTGTCAATAGCAGGGATGGGAAAATAATAAGAAGGAAATGTCAGGGCAGGGCATCAACACATACTGCTTATTCTGAGCTGCCAGAGGGTCCTAGAAGCAGTCACTTAAGCCCAATGGGCTGCTGCCTGGCTTTCATCAAATATCACTTTGGTTGTAGGCTGCCTTGAGAATCGTGGAAATGCAAAACCACATAGACCATCTTTGCCCCCGTCCCCACCACTGGGCTAATCAGAGCAGTCCAGAATTGGAGACACTGCCTCCCTGGAATCAGACATGGACAAAATGTACAGTATGACTGCTATTTTGTGAATGTAGATAATGGGGGTGGGGGATCAGAATCAACAAGGAATGGCAAGAAACTCCATTGATTATCATGCAAGTTCCTCGTAGTCCATCTTTCATCAGATAAGAAAAAGAGGAAACTGTTCCTAAGCAGAGCCACCTATTCACAACAGTCAAGATGATGGAGTTGCTTATGTCAGTCAGTCAGTTTTATTCCATCCTTTAGTGAAAGCCATCATGAATGGTGTAACAAATACAAATAAAATACAAGTAAAGTAAAACAATGCATGTAAATAAATAAAGGTAAAACAACAAGGAATATAATAAAATCACCCATCCACTTTTCTCTAAGTTGTGCTGCACTCCTGGCAAAACCAGCTCTCTTATAAATATGTTCAGGATTGCAATTATTAAGAAGAAAGTCACATTTGGGGGGCTACATTGTAGAAAGGTTTTGAGGTCAAAAGGGGGAAAATCAGTTCCAGGTGCAACTCTTTATACAGATGGCAACAATTCAACAAATAATATGGTAGGTAGGTAGCCTACAGCCCTAGTGCCACACGGGCATAATTTAGTTTCTCTGGGGGTATACCTTTATATCGCCCTGTGGATTGGAAGCTCTGAAAATGAAGCATTGTGAAAGATCTTAAAACATAGCATCTCAATAAACAAATATACTCTTCTATGCCTGGGAGACTTTTGAGAAAAGGATACCATGGCGATCTATTGCAGTCATATAAAGCCACCAGGTCAGTTTGCTTGTCTAAGGTCCTTTTCACATAAGACACCCCCACCCATCTCCACGCAGGTTTGCTGCATGGAGATGGGTGGAGACACCCATGTGAATATCTCAGGGGATCGGTGGGGGTGTGTGCATGCTCCCGCACTACATCCATCTCCCACGCATGGAGCAACGGACTCCAATGCCTGATACTCCATGGGTGGAGGTGGGTGTGCGCTTGTGGGAACGGGCGCACACCCACCGCGGCCACATACCCATCCCTCCACCCACCACGGTCCATTTAAAAATGGCCTAAATCTTCAATTCTTTCTCATAAAAATCTGGCCTATCTGGACAACCTGACATTTTGGCCTAAAACAGAAAAAAAACACCACCTATTTAATATGATCAAACTAATAGACTTTCAGCATTTTAGAATTTTCAAATTGCTCTATTTGACATTGCCATGGGAGGACAATTCATGTCCATTTTTGAAACTCTGAACCAAAAGCTGATATGTCTTTTGTGGATTACATTGCTGCCTCCTTCAGTTCTGCTCTGACCATTGCTGCCAGGGTGTATTTTGGAAGGGCTAGTAATTTCTGAAAGAAAATATTCTGTTGAATTTCAAAAGCTTTACAATCCAAATCTCTGCCCCATATAATTTTTTGTGTGATAACTTTGGCTTTGCATGCCCTGAGGGCCAGATCAACCAAATTGCCCCCACAAATGCCTAGTAAACCACATTATTGCTTCCACAGTTTTCAGACTGGCCTTCTTTTATTCCAGGGCATGTAATTCCCAGGTCCTATCTTGTGAGAAATGGATCCTGAGATATTTAAAATTGCAGACCTGTTCAATAACATGACCATCGAGAAGCCAACTGGATGGGGACACCCCTCTCCCCAAAGACCATAGTTTTTATCTTGTTATAATTTATAATCAGACATTCTTTCACACGGTAAGATGAAAAAATCTTTAGGAAGCCTTTTTAGTAGTCTGGGACAAGAGCACCATATTGTCTGCATACAATAGAACCAAAATGAGTTGCTTATGGTTAGTAATTAGGATAAGCTACCTTAAATCAAGGAGGAATTTAAGGGACATCTGAAAGATGGGGAAGTAGTTTATGCTAGGCCAGAGGAAAATCATAGCTATATTTGTATGTGCTTTGTAGATAATGAAGTCTCTAGCTCAAGTCATGCTGCAGATCTAGAATTTGAATATTAGTCAGACCACATTTGGGGATGTTCTCCTACTTGAAAAAATAACAAAGGACAGGCATTAGGAAGTATTAGTTTGAAACATTAGGAAAAATCAAACAAAAGTGATGCAATCTGTTTCTGACAATGTAGTCCATTGTTGTCACAATGAAAAATCTTTCATGCATGGGATTATTAAAAATTATTGTAACAAAGAAAATGAGGGTGTGTTAGCGTAGTAAGAGCAGTAAATGAAAATTCCATTATAAACCGAATTTTCCTTTTATCCACTTACAACTTCTCACACAAATTCTTTTTGAGTTGAAAATTTTCCTGCTTGATCTCTACTGACAGAGGATGCATTTCAGTGTTGTACTATATAATCACTGTGTATTGTGTGTGGTACCATAAACTGAAAAGGAGATAAAGATACCACCATAGTATTTTATGTATGATGCTGTAACAGGGGGACTCTGCCATTAGTTTCAAACATTATAAACAACATATGGAAAACAAATGATACCAAATTAATGAGGAATTGAGAATGGAAAACATATGGTTGTCTCTACATATTTAACTAAGGACAACAGATGGAATGTGGATAAGGTAAGAAATGGTAAAAAGTCACATGCAACCTGTTCTGAGCAATAGTTGCTAGATCACAGAATTTGTCCACATGATCATTTGTTTGGAGGTAGATACCTCCGTATTCACCATAACCTCCATTGTGTTCAGTAAAGATTCAAAGGTGGAAGGAGGAGTAATTACCTCTCCAACTATACGGGGCTGCCAAGGGGAGAGAGACTCCAACTACAGGGATCATGCTCATGTGTATCCTTCAGGGGAATTTTCCTTGTTTATGCAGTCCTTTACTATCCCAGAAAACCTCAGTACCTCCTCCTTTGTGTGTCCCACACTGACTGCTTGCTATTCCTGCCACCCTTCCCTCATTAGAAGGGTAATTCTAAGCCCTGTAAGCTTCAGAGGAGGGGAGGAGATGGTTAACCCCCTATTCCTCCTGCTGTAAGTGCAAAGGCAGAGAGAGGTAGTTATTCCAGAGTAAAAACCCTTAATAGGATATGCTCATGAGAACATACCCCAAGAGAAGTTTCTGAGGAGGAGAATAGGGTCAGATTAATGTATACACTAATTTTGCAGATTAGGATTCCAAAACTCTCTGGGGATTTACCTACTGACCTTGACGGCTATAGCCTGGTCGATCCATGGTACTGTATATTGACTCGGGCCATCAACACAGTGGTACCCAGGCATCTGTCCCCTCTGCTGCAGCAGCGCAGGTCTCTTGGGTATATGGAGAACCTGAGGCTGCTAAAGCGGGAGGGTACGTAGTTAGAGTACAGATGGTGCGCAACTGGCTTCAAAGCCACCAACTGTGGCACAGATCAATTTTGAAGGACTGTGCCGTGGTGGCAGCAGTGAAGAAATCTTTCTTCGCTGCTGCCATAGCAAGAGGGTGTGCTTGATGTGGTGCAACAACCCGTTGTAAATTAGATCCATGTCTGTCCGGGCTGGTGAAAGCTATCTGGAAGACTTTGGGACCATTGCTGGCTGGGGTTGTCAGTGCTTCCCTGCAGGAGGCAGGGTACCTGCTGGAATCATTTGGATGATAAACACTACAGGCCTGCTCAAACAGGCAGCAACTTTGATGCAGTGCCCTTCCACAACCTTCTCCCATTATTTCTTCCCCAGCCTCATCTCCTCCAGGAATTGAGGAGCAAGGGATTGAGGGAGATCCAACAGAAGAATGCTAGTAATACCACGGCCTCTCTGGGTAGGCCTTTTTATTTTATTTTGATTTACATCCCACTCTATGGCCTGAGGCTCAGGGCAGCTAACAATACAGACATAAAATACAAATATAAAATACACAGTTAAAAACGCATAGAACTAAAACACCCCCTTCACCCACCCACCCCAAATCTATCCCTGCCCACTAAATGTCTGGCCAAATAAAAAGGTCTTCCACTGCCTCCAGAAGACATTCAAACTAGGACTTAGGCAAACCTCTAAGGGAAGACAATTCCAAAACTGTGGGGCAACTACCAAGAATGCCTCTCTGCAGGCCTGAATCATATGAAACTGGACCAATGATGGAACCTGCAGGAGGGCACTCTCGGTAGATCTTAAGGGTTGTGAAAGGTCATAAGGAGAAAGGCAGTAAGGCCCAAGCAATTTAAAGGTCAAAACCAGCACCTTGAATTGAGCCCAGAACGCTATAGGCAGCCAGTGCAGACTCTTAAGCACTGGTGTAATGTGCTCCCAGCAACCCACCCCATCAAGAGGTGGGCAACTGCATTCTGCACCAGCTGCAGCCCCCAAACAACCTTCAGGGGCAGCCTCAAATAGAGCACGTTGCAGTAGTCCAGCCTCAAGGTAATGAAGACATGGATGACGGTGACCAATTCCATGTTGAAAAGAAAGGGATGCAGCCTTCTCACCAGATGGAGTTGGTAAAAGGTACTCCTGGCCACAGCCGCAACCTGACCTTCCAGGCGCAGCTGAGAATCCAGGAGCACCCCAAGGCTATGCACCTCAGTAGCAGAAAGGGGGACCAGACCCCATCAATGATCGGGCTCCCAATCCCCACCCCCAGGCCACAGGGACAGCCAACCATCATCACCTCAGTCTTGTCTGGATTCAGTTCCAGATGGCTCATCCACATCTCGTCCCCAATAGCAGCCAGGCACTGGATAAGCACCGAGACTGCAGAGCCTGGGGTGGATGAAAAGGATAAGTAGATTTGGATGTCATCTGCATATTGAAGACAATGCACCCCAAAACTACACATGATTTCAGCCAGGTGCCTTAGATACATGTTGAACAAGAGGGGAGACAGGATGGAAACCTTGCAGGTCTATGGCTCCGCCCCATGCACGCTCTGGGATCCAGCGTTCCCCAGGTGACAGGTGACAGGTAAGTAAACTCTGCTGCAAGGCTCTAATGGGGCTGCCCTGGATTCACCTCTCCCCACCGAGCAGTGAATCTACCATTTCCTTATTCTTCCTCTTGCTTCTAGAATACAGTATGCTCCTTGGTGTAGGCAGACTCTCCACACAGGCAGCTTCTCTTCCCACAGGATCCAAAGTGAACAGACAGCCCAGCCCAGAGAGCTCCTTTTCCTCCAGAGTCTCCAGGCAAACTCAACCACCCAGGGATGATCTAGATACATTTGGTTCTGCTTAAGAGTGGAAGAGATGACTACATGACCTTTAAAGATCCCTTTCATATCTAAAATCCTAACATCCAGTCTTGAGTCCAGTGAAGTCAGTGGGATGTGTTAATTGTTAGGTTTTTAGCACTGCATAAAGGAAATACTCATTAAATACAGTAGGAACTAATATTGCAGATTAGACCCATGTTCTGTCTAGGCTAGTTTCCCTTCTCAAAAATTGGCCACTGTGGGATGCTTCAGAGGTTGGTGCAGGAAACCTTATAATGGATGATTAACCTGTCTTTAGAATAAGTTTCTTGGTAACCCTAGGCACTTAGTGGTTGGCTTACAATTTGGAGCAAAATGTTAGTACTCCTGAAAAAATTTTAATCCTATTTAAGGTAACTGTGGATCTATTTCTTATAAATATTGTGCAACAGACTCGGTGTATGGTTCTGAGTTAATGGGAATGGCATTACAAGTGTTTGAATTCTCTACAGTTAAAGTAATCCAAGTGAGTCAAATTAGACAAAAGGCCTGAAAACCATAGAGAGTATTAACTGCAGTTGGTAATGATTGCACAGGGTTTTTTGGGTTTGTTTTTTTAAAGAGGAAAACTGATTTCTTACATTTCTGGCTTGTTAAACTTTTTTAAAATGACTGGCACCTACTGAATTCAATGGCAAAACTCCTGTTGACTTTAATGGTGGAGAATTGTGCTGACAATTTAGAACAAAACTCTGCAAAATAAAGTTTCATCAAGCTCATTTTTACAACAGTAGGGGGTCTGATTTTCAATCAGGGAAAGTAAGAATGTTTGGCACATCTGAAAGTCAGCTTATAGGAGTTTTGATTTAGTAAAGACTACAGCATCAAGTTCATAGTGTCCGAAAGGTTTGAAATTCCAGAGAAGGAATCCAATTGTCTGGAAGATCAAAATGGGCCGGTGAGCCTACGGCCGCGTGAGAGGTGAATCCAGGGCAGCCCCGTTAGAGCCTCACAGCAGAGTTTACTTACCTGCCACCTGGGGAACGCTGGATCCCGGAGCGTGAGTGGGGTGGAGCCATAGACCTGCAGTAAGATCAAAAGGGACCGGTGAGCTTACGGCTACGCCATAGGCGTGTGCCTATATCGTGCGCCGAAGGGCCCTTCGGAGTGCCCTGGAGTGTGGGCCAAGGTTTCTGTCGCCTTTTGAGGGTTTCCCTCTAGCTGTGGTGCTTGGGTGTCATCGGAAGGAGAGGGGGCCAGTGTTGTTCCTCAGGTTCCTCGCTCTGACTTTTTACATAGCTTAGACAGAAGGTCGTGTGACGTGGGGGTGGTCCTGTCGAGTGCTATCATTCGGAGATAGGAGACGTGGGCAATTTAAGAGTGGAGTTACCCTCTGAGTTAGTATAGTGCAAGTCTTTTATTGCAGCCAGATAGGGACCCCACAAGAGAGGAAGATGGGGAAAGAAGAACAATCACCCATCACCACCTGCTGAAACCTCCCTGACGGGAATGAATGGAACCACTCTAGAGTCTTCCTATGAACACCTGCCAGGTCCCACAGCCATGTCAACAGCATTCACGGTCAACTGTATTAAAGGCTACCAAAAGATCTAAATGGATCAACAGGTTACAATATACCCTGTCAATCTCTTGGTGAAGATCATCAGCCAATGCCACAAGCACAGTGGTCAAAAGCCAGACTCTCATGGGTCCAGGAATCCAATGTGAGTCTAAATCTAGATGTTCCTGTAGCTGCCTGGCAACCACCTATTCAGTAACCTTCCCAAAAAGGGAAGGTTAGAGACCGGGTGATAGCTAACCAAGGAGTCAGCGACAAGTGATGGTTTTCTGAGCAGGGGCCGAACAACCGCCATCTTGAGGGCATCCGGTATCCTGCCCTCCTGAAGGGAGGCACTAACAATCTCAGACAGCAAGAGCCCAGTCTCTCATGGTTGGCTTTCACCAACCAGGATGGGCAAGGTCTAATGTACAACTAGTTGTCTGCAGTGCACCAAGAACTTTCCCCGCCTCGGTGGGGGACACCAACTGAAACTGATCCAGATAAACAGGACAAGACTGAGCCTCCACACCCCCAAACTCTGACTCTGCCAAAGAACTAGAAGTTCCCAAGTTAGGTGAATATGAACAATTTTGTCTGCAAAGTAGGTATTACATTCCTCACAGCAAGCCGAAGATGATTCAGCCACAGGACAGACACAGCCTGGATTCACCAGGCCATTCACTGCCTAGAATAGCTCTGCTGGACGGGGGTTTGCAGATGCTGTGGTAGCAACGAGGAGAGTAGTCCTTGCTGCCACCTAACTACATCATAGTCCTTCAAAATCTATCTATGGTGCAATCGGTTGGCTTCAGTGCGAGTCGAACGCCACCTGCACTCCAACTGCCTCGCCTCCTGCTTCATCCACCACAGGTCCCCTGTAAACCAGGAAGCCTTGTTCCATGCCGTGGAGGAAGTGGAAGCCTGGGTGCTACCATGTCAATGGCCTGCGGGACCTGGCAAGGGTTCGCGGGATTACTCTAGAGTGGTTCTGTTCATTTCTGTCGGAGAGGTTTCAGTAGGTGGTATGGGCGATTGTTCTTCTTTCCCCATCTCCCTCTCTTGTGGGGTCTCTAAGGGTTTCATCCTGTTTCCCCTCCTGTTCAATGTGTATCTGAGGTACCTGGCTAACATTCCTCGGTTGGATCTCAACCAGGCCATCCACAGAGTAGCCATCAAAATCAGTGGGCATATCTCACAGAGAGTTCTGGAATCCAACTGGCTCCATAAGTCTCTGGGGGCAGATCAACCTAACTGGTCTACCATCCCGACGGAGTGCAGGGACCCAGGCCCGCAGAAGTTAATGATCCGACCTTGACAATGGTGTCTTAACAACACCCCCAATAATTGGAGTCCCATTATCCAGGCCCCATTATCAATATTTAGAAGTGACAGTGCCTCTTTGGGTGCTGAATCCCACTGTCCCTCTTTCAGGGGGTAAAGTCCCTTTTTCAGGAGAGGGAGACAAAGTGGTTCCAATTATATCTTTTACTGGACCAATATTTTATTTGTTGGTAAAAATGAGCAAGCTTCAGGAAAGGAAGACAGAAATATTTATTTATTTATTTATTTATTTATAAATATTTATTAGCTGCCCCCTCATGCCTGTGGCATCTCGGGGTGGCTTACAACATCAACACACACAAATAAAATATCCTCAAAAATCAATTTAAAAATACACAAACTTATCAATCAAATTTAAAATATCATAAAAATATCTTTAGNCCCTCCCCTCCTCCCCTCCTCAGGCCTGGGCGAACAGCCAGGTCTTGCCGGCTCAACGAAACGCCAACAGACCTGGGGCCAGGCGGGCTTCCTCCGGGAGGGAGTTCCAAAGCTGCGGCCCAGCCACCGAGAACACCCTCTCCATTGTTGCCCCCCGTTTTACACGGGGGACCTCCAGAAAGGCACCCCGGTGGACTGAAGGGATTGCTCTGAGGTGCAGAGGGCGGGGCAGTCCCCGAGGTATGGGGGCCCAGACCATACAGGGCTTTATAGATCAACACTAACACCTTGAATCGGGTTCGGTACGCTATAGGCAGCCAGTGCAGAGCGCAGAGCACAGGTGTTATGTGCTCCCCCCGCCCCATCCCTGTAAGGAGATGGGCTGCCGCATTCTGCACCAGCTGCAGCCTCTGAACCAGAAACAAGGGAAGCCCCACGTAAAGTGCATTGCAGTATTCTAGTCTCGAGGTGATGAAGGCATGAATGGGTATTCAAGCCTCAGGCATCTCTTTCCTGGTTGTTTCTCAGGATTAGCACTTGAGAGGAGAAGTTGCTAGGTGATTACATTATTGCATGGGTCCCTGTTAGACTTGGGCCCTACACTATTACTTGTTTGTTTGTTTGTTTAATCAAATTTATATGCCACCCTTCCCAGTGAGGCTCAGGGTGGCTTACAACATACAAAACAGCATATAAAAACAGTTAAAATCCCATTAACTCCCCTACAACCTTTCCCTCAATCTCCCCCACCCATCCTGCCCAATCCTACCCCTGCCTGGCCAAACAGAAAGGTCTCGCATCATTTCCAGAAGATGAGCAGACTCAGGCTTAGATGAATCTCCAGGGGGGAGAGACTTCCATAATTGTGGGGCAGCCACCGAGAATGCCTCTCTGCTTGCCCTTGTTGAAATTTCATGGGGAGATGATATACGTAAGAGGTCACTCCCAGCTGACTTCAGAGACTGTGATGGGACATAAGGGAAGAGCTTCAAAAGTGCAGAAACTCTTAATGAGAGCCCCTTCCCCCAAATCCTCCAAGGCTGCTGAGGGGGGCTCCAGGGAAAATGGTGGAACTCAGTTCCCCTGCGTTCCTGCTTCACTACGCTGCTGGATACTTGGGGGCCCAAGTCATTTAGAGCTTTATAGGTCAAAACCAGCACCTGAATCTCTTGGGAGTGGCTTGGGGTACTAGAAATGTGAACTTACTGATGGAGAGCTTCTTGCCCTATACAAGGTTTGGACAAGCAGAGAAGTACAGAGTGCCCTGGCAAATGGGGATGTTTCCAGCCCCAAACTGTTTGGTGATGCTGAAGATGCTGGAGTGGGGATACAAAAGGCACATGCTCGACTGGGTGTTTTATGTGAACCAGGAGGGATTTCCAAACCCAGGGTGGGTGAAACCCCAATAAAACAACGTGCTGCTACCTGCTGTGAACTGTGCTGTGAGCCATGGATGGGAGAACATACAAAGACTGTTTGCCTGGACTGATTGCTTTGGCTTTGAATTTTTAATTTAATTTTCAATGTTCACTATAGGCACTGAATAAAGTATGTGATTTGCTCAATAAACTTGGCATTCTGGGCATTCTGTAAAGCTCTGTGCTATAGAAATGATTAGTAGTAGTAGTAGTAGTAGCAGTAGTATTATAGACTCAGACACACACACAAAAAAGTTGCCAGAATGTCACCAAACTTCATGAAAAGTAACACTTTAGTGACCACTCAGCAAAGGCTAAACGTTATCCTATAAACTTCAGGTCACAAGATTTGGCAATAAAATCATGAAGGTGGCAATCTGCTGCTAGCCTCAGTGCTCCACCACCAAGCACAAGACCTACTGAGCTCCCTAATGCAGGAGGTATTGCTTTGGGGACAGGGGAACCTCACATCCCTTAATCCACACTAGGTGGAGGGGAACATTTTTTTCCGCTTTGCACCCCACCCAGGAAATATGTAGCTGCACTTTCACCTGTCACCCCCATGCAAGGGCGTAGTTAGGTGGGAATGGGCCCTGATGCAGAAGATGAAACTGACCCCACTGGAGCACTCTACTCGAGCTTGCATATATATATTTTACATATGTGTGGGACCTGGTGCCTGTGCATCTGCTGCACCTATTATAGCTACGCTCCTGTCCCCAGCGGCACAAGGGATCAGAGAGGATATGGACCATCCCCTGTTTTGAAAAGTGCCCACAGTGGTATTGGGGCTAGGAGGTAAATCAATAGAGTATGAGTCTTAATTCAGAATCAATCGATATTGCAACCCCATCCACAGATGAACATGACTGTACTTGGGTTCCAACCCACAATTTGAGGACTTCTGAGATGAAGTATGAAGCTGCAAAGAGATTAAGTGTTAAACTAATTGATTTTACCTAACTGAATACAGTGGATTTGCTAAGTTAATACTAAAGCAAAACAATTTCATAAAACAATGAGACCTTCTAAAATCCTGTTATATACCTGAATTCAGTGATGAGTGAGCAGGGTTATTTTGCTTCTAACACAATAGCATTAAGAGAAAAGCAAAGGTTCAGCTTCCTTCCAATAACAGGATAAAAATTTAGTCTAAATTGCCAGAGGGCGTTGCATTATGAAACATGATTTGCTTATGCAAATTAGGTTATGCCTTTGCAGCTGTGGCACAAAAGAAGCCTATTGACCATTTTGCAGTGCTCATCATAATCCCGATTGACTTCCCAGCTATATCAGGAAGAGCACTATAGATCTGCCCTTGTACAGCTCACTGAACTGCACAACCCCAAACTAGAACAGCCTAATTCATCCCATTGTTATCATGTAAAAAGATTCTTTCTACCCGTTGCCATCATTCAAAAGCGGCTCTCCTCACCTGTTTCAATATGTTGCAGAAACTCTTGTGCAGACTCCTTTTCATGTGGCTGAAGGATGGGTTTGTACAGCTGTCTGGAGTCAGAGCTCTTTCTCCTTAGGCAGCAGCAGCATTCGCATATCAGAGCCAAGCACTCCTTAATGTTCTGCACAAGACTTGAGGACATCTTTCTCACTAAGGATACAAACTGCTGCAGCAGCTGGGCACACTTTCCACACAGCTGACCCATTGCTGATTTACTTGTCCCAACACAAAGCCAGAAAGAAAAGGAGCCAGAAAGATAGAGAGAGACTTCTCCACACTTTGCCCACGTTTTGCACAAAATTGTTGCTCCACTGTTGTCCTGGGTTACAAATCTTGATTTTAGGCAACACGGTCATAGCAAGATAAAGCCAGTGCAAAACAGTTAAACTGTTTCCTATGTGCAGACAAATTGCAAAACTTCACTGCAAAGTCTAAAATAAATTTTGAAAGGATTGGATCAAAGACATATAACTCTCTCTTTCTCCCTTCTAATTGCAGAAAAATAAAGTGTTCACACAAAACTGTACATTCAGGATCCACCTCTCCTCCATAACACTTAAATGTACTTATTGAGTGAAGTACAACAGGCTTCTAAAAGCTAGCAACAGCCTCTGGGAGATTGAACAAAGAGGGCTATGCTTTTGTACAGTGACATCACACATGAAGGCAAGGCCCCAACTTGTCTACACCTCTACAGCCTTCACCTGCCAATGAGAGAAGTAATTTAAAAAAAGAAAAGCAAATCAAACAAACTGGTTTTTCCAGTTTCCCCTGATGTGTAGACAGAAGCAAAAGCACAGTC
>QEPC01005198.1:2409072-2431670 GCA_003113815.1 Sphenodon punctatus
GTTTCCCTTCTTTGTAATGCTATTGTATGTTTTCCTCCCCCAGGCACAACCTCAATGCAAAGAAACCTCAATTCTTGCGCAGAATGCTGCTTTTGCACAAAATGTTCAACCAGCAGCTCCTTCATTATCCTGCGTCTGATGTTCCCCAAATGTTCTAAAATTCTTACTTTCACCATTCTAGTAGTATGACCAACATAAATCAACCTGCAAGGGCATACAATTATGCCCTACAGACTTTGTGAAACACGAGAAAAACTGTCTCAGAATGAATTTCCCTCCAGAAGTGAGGTGCTCAAATTCTTTGGTGCATATACCATGTTGGCATGCCATACACCTCCCACATTTGAAATGTCCTATTGGAGGTGAACTAAAAGGCAGAGGGCCCATCACTGGACTATTCTGATTGAATCTTGCCCTTACTAGTGTATCCTTTAATGATTTAGTTTTTTTGTACGCAAACAAAGGTTTTTGTTCGCACCCAGGAACACTCTGAATCAGATGCCAATGCCTGAGCATGGCCTTACGTATCTGCCCGCAGCCAGGGCCAAATGTTAATGGACAAACTACCCTCTTACAGGGTTGTTTTTCCTTTGGCACCATCAATAATTCTCTTGTCTGCCTTAAAGCTCTGTGGAAACTGCTCTTTATTACTTTCTCAGGGTATCCTCTGCTTCTGAAATCGCACATGCACCTCCTGGCCTGCTGTATGAAGTCTGCATCGCTGTTGCAGTGACTCCTAATTCTAAAAAGCTGACTGTATGGCAAGTTATTTCTAAGATGAACAGGATGGTTGCTACTATAATGTAGTAAAGAATTCACATCAGTTTCTTTTTTATAGGAAGACATGGCCATAGACCCTGATCTAAAGGTCAACCTTATATAAAAAAAATGAATGGTACATGGATCATATTTCAAATCAAACTGAATATTGGCCATGCACCCATTTAGATACTGATGGAAGCAAATAAGATCTTGCAGAGTACCAATCCATATGAAAAACAAATCATCAATATACCCTTTTATTAAAAAAAAAAATACATTGAAAAAATGAGTTATGATTGCTATCAAAAATATATTTTCAAATTTACCCATAAATAAATTAGCAACCTCTGGAGCCATGGTGCACCCCATTGCTATTCCTTTGGTCTGAAGGTACAACTGCCCATCAAATTCAAAATAGCTGCGTGTTAACACCAGCTCAGCCAGTTGGTGCAAGAAAGTGGTCTCAGGATGTTGTAATTCCCTAGCGTACAACGGTTCCTCAATTACTTCCAAAGCCACCGTTTGGGAAATGTTTGTGTATAATGATGATACATCCATTGTCACCAAATATAGATCTCCTGCAACTGACTGCCAATCTATGTCATTAATGATGTTTACGAAGTCTTGAGCATCCCTCACATATGACAGGAGCTCTGGAATATCTGCAGCATTTGCACATGAAGGAAGTGTGCTGGATGTTTTGCGGCTCCACAGGTCTGAAATTTGATTGTCCACTGAAGAAGGGGAGGAATCCNCGGTGGAGCTGTTTGTGTGGTGAGAGGCTTGGTTAATTTGACCTGCCTCTGCCCAGAAATAGGGTCATCTAATGTCCATTGTGACATTTTTATTGACTACTTTGTAGACAAAAATCACTCTTATTCATCATGACTTGGGGGCTACCATTTCATCTGCAGAATCAGAGTTTGGGGTTATGGCTGCTCAGTCCTGTCCTGTTTGTTTGGATCAGTTTCAATTGGAATCACCCACTGATGAGGGAAAGGTGTTGGGAGTCTTGATAGCAACCAGTTGTGAATTAGATTCTTGCCCTTGGGAGGGGTATGGGTCTTGTGGAAGAGAAAGGGGTTTAAATGTGGAGAGGTGGGAGTTTGGCATGGTGCCATCATTACCACCCTATGAGAGGGGGTGGTGCCATGACCCACCAGTGAGAATGGGGAGTACAGGCAGGGGTGGTGGGTGGCTTCCAGAATTCTCTTGGGGATTGCCTACTAACCTTAGCAGCTACTCTGTCAGTGACTTGGTCACCTTGTGGAATGCCATCCTGACTGTGGCCATCAACATGGTTGCACCTAAGCATCTGCTCCCACAGCTGAAGCAGTACAGGTCCCTCTGGTATACTGAGGACCTGAGGCAGCTGAGGTGGAAGAGTAGGTGGTAAGAGTAAAGGTGGCACTTAACCCACACTGAAGCCGACTGATTGTGGCATAGATGGTTTTTAAAGGACTATGGCTTGACTATGATGGTGGTGAAGAAAGCTTTCTTCTCTGCTATCATAGCATCTGCAAAGTCTCATCCAGCAGAGCTGTTCCAGGTGATGAAGGGCCTGGTTAATCTGGCCTGCCTCTGCCCAGAAATGGAGTCATCTAATACCCACTGCGGCATTTTGACTACTTCTCAGACAAAATTGCTCATGTTCACCATGGCTTCGTGGCTGCTCAGTCCTGTCCTGTTTGAATCAGTTTTAATTGGTATTACCCACTGATGTGGGGGAGGTACTTGGAGTGTTGAGGGCAACCAGTTGTGAATTAGATCCTTGCCCGTTCTGCTGGTGAAAGACAGATGGGAAACACTGGGGCCATTGCTGGCTGGGGTGTCGGATGCCATTAAAACTGTGGTTGTCTGGCCCCTGCATAAGAAGCCATCTTTGGACGCTGACTCCCTGGGCAGCTATCAGTCTACATCTCACCTTCCCTTTTCAGGGAATGTTATTGAACGAGCGGTTGCCCATCAGCTCTGGGGCTCATCTGCTCCTGGCCATCAGATTCCTGGACCTGTTTTAGTTGGGCTTTTGCCCTGGGTATGGCATGGAGACTGCCCTTGGTCAATGATCTGTACCTGGAGACTGGCAAGAAGGAATTCTACCTTGTTGATCATGTTAGATCTTTTGGTGACCTTTGATACAGTTGATCACAAGGTGTTGTTGACATGACCACAGGACCAGGCAGGGGTGCATGGGACCACTCATGAGTGGCTCCACTCCTCCTTATCAAGGAGGTCCCAGAGAGTGGTGATGGGTGATTGCTCATTGTCCCCTTGAAAGTTTCCTTGTGGGGTTTTGCAGGGTTCTTTTTTGTCTCCCCTCTTGTTCAATGTGTATATGAGGCTGCTGGGTGAGGTTATTCAGAGTTTGGGGTTAAGTGTCATCAGTATGCTGAAGGACACCCAGCTCTACCTCTCTTTTTCATTTGACCTAGGCCCTGCAGTCTCATTGCTTACTCGGTGCCTGATTGCTGTTGGGGACTGGATGAGGAAAGCTGATTGAAGCTGAATCCAGACAAGACTGAAGTGATGATGGTTGGCCATCCTGTGACCTGGAACGGATTGGGACTCCTCTGATAAGTCAGGATTGCAGCTTTGGAGTGCTTCTGGACCCCTCACTGAGCCTACATTGTCAGGTTGCGGCAGTGGGTCAGGAGCACTTTTCATCACCTCCATCTGGTGAGGAGGCTGCAGCCTTTTCTTTCTGATTTGGATCTGGCCACCATCATCCATGCTTTCACCACCTCAAGGCTGAAATCCTGCAATGAACTCTACGTGGGGCTGCCCTTTATGGCTGTTTGGAAGCTGCAGCTGGTGCAGAATGCAGTGGCTCAGCTCCTTTCAGGGACAAGTCACCAGGAGCACATTACACCGGTGCTCTGAGATCTGCACTGGCTGCCTATAGCTTTCTGGGCACAATTCAAGGTGCCGGTTTTTACCTTTTAAAGCCCTAAATGGTTTGGACCCCACTTATCTGAAAGACCGACCCCTCTGGTCAGTCAGGTTTGCAGCCTTGGAGTGTTTCTGGACCCCTCGCTGAGCCTGCATTGTCAAGTTGTGGCGGTGGCCTAGAGTGCTTTTCACCAATTCCATCTGGTGAGGAGGCTGCAGCTGTTTCTTTCTGATTTGGATCTGACCACCATCAACCATGCTTTCATCACCACAAAGCTGGATTACTGCAACACACTCTATGTGGGTCTGCCCTTGGTGACAAGTCCTTCCATGCTTCATTGTGACCCATACGATTGGCTGGGAGCACCTTCCTGTGGATACCGACCGTCAGCCTTGTTTGTACGATAAGGCTTGCAGGGATATGTTCTCAGTCATTGTCCCAGTGCTTTGGAACTCCCTTCCCCTGGATATTCAGTTGAGCCCAAGTCTGAGAGTCTTCTGGAGGTGATGCAAGACTTTTTGTTCGAAAAAACATTTCGCAGGCGGGGATTGGGGTGAGTTGTGATGGGTGGTTTGGGGGTAGAGAAATGGTTTGTGGTGGGAAATGGTATTGGGTAGTTCTGGTCAGGGATTGTTGGAGGGTTGACAGTATTTAAAGCTATTTTTATGTAGGAGTTTTACATATTTTTATTGTTGTGAGCCACCTTGAGCTGTTGGGAAAGGTAGCATATAAATTTATATTAAAAATATATAAAAAATAAATTTAATTAAACTACTTCTCTCCACTGTAAAAACTGACCATAGTCCTACCCTTTGTTTCCTACCCTTTAACCCAGGGATGGGAAAGAAGTAGATCGTGATCTACTGGTCTATCACAAGTTAGTCTCCAATAGGTTATTTATTTATTTATTAGATACATTTGTATCCCACCCCTCTCACCACATGGCGACGCAAGGTGGCTAACAAATAACAATATAAAACAGTAAAAACAATAATAAAAATCCATAAATATAAAGGCATAAATCATCACCATAAAATGGTGTTAATTTGAAAAATAATTTACCCACCCTGAAACCCATCTAACTTATCCCGCCCCTGCCGGCAAACGCCTGGCGGGAAAGCTAGGTTTACATTACCATAGGCTTTACATTACCAGCAAAAGGCAAGGAAAAATGGGCAAAGGCGGATCTCCACCGGGACCGCATTCCACAGCAACAGAGTGACCACCAAGAACACCCGCCTGTCCATCTGGACCCACTGATAACACAGGACCTTCAGGAGCACGCTCCCGGATGACTGCAGTGTCTGTCCAGAGCGTGAGTTAGTCTGTCAGATAAGCAGGGGCCAGGCACCGGTTTAATATACTCCCTGCGACCTGTCCCAGTAAGCAGGCGGCCACCACATTTTGCACCAGCTGCAGCCTCCGGACCGTCACCACGGGCAGCCCCACACAAAGCACATTTAGGATCACACCCCCAAATAAATAAATAAGTCGTCCCAATATATGTCAGAAAGCAATTGATAAGTTTCTCATGAAAGACTTGAGGAAATTAAACAGTCATGGGATAGGAGGCAGTGTCCTGTTGTGGATTGGTAACTGGTTAAAGGATAGGAAACAAAGGGTAGGACTAAATAGTCAGTTTTAAAAATGGTGGAAAGTAAATAGTATACTGGGACCGGTGTTGTTTAATATATTCATTATAACCTGGGAAAGGAAGTAAAGAGTAAGCTGACCAAATTAGCGGCTTTGTGCAGGGGCAGGCAAATCCATGCGTGGGGAAGGGACGACATGCATCCTTGGTTCATGTGAATGGGCTGCAAACCCACCCAAGAGACGGACAGGTTTGCTGGAACCATGGAGAAAAGACGCTGTGATGGCCAGAGCAGTACAGCTGCTGGTCCTGCCCACACCCCAACCAGAAACCCTTAAAAAACACACTTGTGAGATTTAACTTGCTGTGGAACTGACCTCACGTCTTCCCTGACTGCCCAACATGGCAGAGACAGTGCTTGTGAGGGATCAGCTGCCTTCGCTTTATGCTCCCTTGTGCCATTGCACCTTCCTGAGCCTTCCAGGCATTCCAGTCCCCTGGTGGGAATGTGTTATACTGTTATTGTGTGCCATCCATTGAACAGAGAGTTTGTTCCCCATCTTGCCATGGTTCATAGCACCCCTTGGTTTGGTTCCACGTGTCTCTTGTGATGCCATGGGTGTGATTATATAGTGGTTTCAGGGCATTCCCCTTGGGCAACACGAGTGTGACCCTACTGTCCCATCTTCATTTACAGTGCATGACATCTGGCTGGAGTAGGACTGGGACCCAAAAACAAAAAGGGGTGAAAAACTCTCTCAACTATCCACCGGATAGTGCAGCACTGAGGCAAAAGAGAGAAGCCCAAAAGCTGTTCTCTAAATGTTATGTGGATGGCCAAAAGCTTAAATGTAAAATATATCAAAATCTTTATTATAACTCAAAGCTGTGCTAAAAAACAAGTTGTAAACAAACTTTGTATGGTGGACATCAAAATTGCAGTATATGATACATGCAATGCAATATATGCATAAATAAATGATAATTACAATGATCCAATTATTAGAAACCAATGGAATACAATAAATGCATATAATGAACAAATAAAAATAATCCAATTGATGGAATCCAAAGTCCAAACGCGTTTCGGGGATTCCTCCCCTTCTTCAGTGGACAATCAAATTTCAGACCTGTGTGGAGCCGCAAAACATCCAGCACACTTCCTTCATGTGCAAATGCTGCAGATGTTATCTCAAGCCCTATGCGCAATGCATGGGATTTACCCCCATGGGCAAAGAACCGGTAAACCACTAACCATTCTCTGGCAAATACTGCAAGACTTGCCCCAAACTCAATCAATTACCTACAGGCACTCTTGTCAGCAGATGGATCAGCAACCTCCTAGTTTGCTCCAAGGCAATCTCTTGTATGTGCTGTGCTTCCTTACATGGGCAAAAAGCTGGATCTCTTATTTCTTTTGATCCCCTCTTGTGCTGGCTTCATACATAACTGACAAACATAAAGGGCGTTCATTTAAGCTCCCTCATATATGAACAACTTTAACGATAATTAATGGGTTATTGGCCTCTCCTCACAGAGGAGACATGAACCCAATATGCTCTGTGCAGCCCTTGCTTATCCCATCCTTATCCACCCGGAGGCTGACCTTTCCAAATTTCTCCCAGTGATGTTGTCCAGCTCACTGTCCACTGGTCACCATCACCTCCCTCGCTGTATACAGCATCAATGCTAGTAGCAGGAAATCACCTAGGAGTGACTCATATCACTCACTATATATCCATGCCAGGCTTGTAATGCCTGCTGACACTACCTGAGCTAATGGGAAATTCTAATTGCCCTACTCTGTGACTAGTTGCTCATCTATCCTAATTGCTTGATTTCCCAGCAAATTGCTGTCACATGGTTTCTTTATATGAAAACCTGCATAATTGGTTTTTCAAATCACCCAGTCAAATGCCTGATATCCCAGGCTGTTAATTGCGCCTCTAGCAAATTCCCATTCATGCGGATCTTCTGCAAATCCACACAAGTGTGAAAATCATCAATAAACATTCTGAAACATGATGCACAATGTAAAATGCCATATCCTATACAATCCTTAATCCATTCTCCCATGGCCACTTACATCCACAATCTACTATCACAACACCATGTATCATACCCCATGTGTTGCAACAATTGGTGTTAATTCACCTTATTACAATGCATATACAACATATTATATTAACCCCATAAACACCATGACCAAATGACCCCTATAGCCTTTTCTGGATTACTACAGAAAACTGTCCAGGAGTTGTTATCATTTAAACCCAATGGATGGAGAGACTACAACCTGAAAATCCAATACGTTTCCCTTCTTTGTAATGCTATTGTATGTTTTCCTCCCCCAGGCACAACCTCAATGCAAAGAAACCTCAATTCTTGCGCAGAATGCTGCTTTTGCACAAAATGTGCAACCAGCAGCTCCTTCATTATCCTGCGTCTGATGTTCCCCAAATGTTCTAAAATTCTTACTTTCACCATTCTAGTAGTATGACCAACATAAATCAACCTGCAAGGGCATACAATTATGCCCTACAGACTTTGTGAAACACGAGAAAAACTGTCTCAGAATGAATTTCCCTCCAGAAGTGAGGTGCTCAAATTCTTTGGTGCATATACTATGTTGGCATGCCATACACCTCCCACATTTGAAATGTCCTATTGGAGGTGAACTAAAAGGCAGAGGGCCCATCACTGGACTATTCTGATTGAATCTTGCCCTTACTAGTGTATCCTTTAATGATTTAGTTTTTTTGTACGCAAACAAAGGTTTTTGTTCGCACCCAGGAACACTCTGAATCAGATGCCAATGCCTGAGCATGGCCGTACGTATCTGCCCGCAGCCAGGGCCAAATGTTAATGGACAAACTACCCTCTTACAGGGTTGTTTTTCCTTTGGCACCATCAATAATTCTCTTGTCTGCCTTAAAGCTCTGTGGAAACTGCTCTTTATTACTTTCTCAGGGTATCCTCTGCTTCTGAAATCGCACATGCACCTCCTGGCCTGCTGTATGAAGTCTGCATCGCTGTTGCAGTGACTCCTAATTCTAAAAAGCTGACTGTATGGCAAGTTATTTCTAAGATGAACAGGATGGTTGCTACTATAATGTAGTAAAGAATTCACATCAGTTTCTTTTTTATAGGAAGACATGGCCATAGACCCTGATCTAAAGGTCAACCTTATATAAAAAAAATGAATGGTACATGGATCATATTTCAAATCAAACTGAATATTGGCCATGCACCCATTTAGATACTGATGGAAGCAAATAAGATCTTGCAGAGTACCAATCCATATGAAAAACAAATCATCAATATACCCTTTTATTAAAAAAAAAAATACATTGAAAAAATGAGTTATGATTGCTATCAAAAATATATTTTCAAATTTACCCATAAATAAATTAGCAACCTCTGGAGCCATGGTGCACCCCATTGCTATTCCTTTGGTCTGAAGGTACAACTGCCCATCAAATTCAAAATAGCTGCGTGTTAACACCAGCTCAGCCAGTTGGTGCAAGAAAGTGGTCTCAGGATGTTGTAATTCCCTAGCGTACAACGGTTCCTCAATTACTTCCAAAGCCACCGTTTGGGAAATGTTTGTGTATAATGATGATACATCCATTGTCACCAAATATAGATCACCTGCAACTGACTGCCAATCTATGTCATTAATGATGTTTACGAAGTCTTGAGCATCCCTCACATATGACAGGAGCTCTGGAATATCTGCAGCATTTGCACATGAAGGAAGTGTGCTGGATGTTTTGCGGCTACACAGGTCTGAAATTTGATTGTCCACTGAAGAAGGGGAGGAATCCCCGAAACGCGTTTGGACTTTGGATTCCATCAATTGGATTATTTTATTTGTTCATTATATGCATTTATTGTATTGCATTGGTTTCTAATAATTGGATCATTGTAATTATCATTTATTTATGCATATATTGCATTGCATGTATCATATACTGCAATTTTGATGTCAACCATATCAAGTTTGTTTACAACAACTTGTTTTTTAGCAACAGCTTTGAGTTATAATAAAGATTTTGATATATTTTACATTGAAGCTTTTGGCCATCCACGCAACATTTAGAGAACAGCTTTTGGGCTCTCTCTTTTGCCTCAGAGCTCCTCCTCAACATCTGCCAGCACCTGCATGACCTGCCCCAGATCCAGAGCGCCAGATGGAGCTGAGCCTGGGGCATGCATCTATGATTCATGTGTTATCTAACCGTTTCCCCATTCCTTCTGTGCTCTGTTCAACTGTTTCCATACCCCTCCACTCCCCATCATGCAGTCGGTGGGGTACTGTGCTGTGGGATCTCTGTAGAACCATGGCACTGCCTGGAGTGTGGCTCAGGGATGATATCCAGAAGCTGCTGACGGATCCCTCATCCATGCATAATGGGTATAACCTACTGTTATGGAGTCTTCCACTCCTGGGACATCATGTATGCAGCTGTGATTGTCAGCTGAAAACGAGTGAGCTAGGGTTCTGTGTTCTCGTGCTCACTGTAGATGGGCCTCTCGTGTGAATGCTGTTACTGTGGGAGGTGAGCAAGAGTGTTGCTTTGCATTAAATTTGTGCCCTCCTGGACTTTCATTTGTGCCTGCCCATCACCTTTGCCAGTATCCTGCTGTGCACCCAGGTTATTGAAGGGATTCGGGAGTGTGAGGACTGTATGTGTAAGCTGCGGTTGCTCACACCCCTAGTTGGGAGTCCCTGCTTGGCCAGGGTACCTGATGCAATGGAGATGGCCGTCCTGTTTGAGAGTTGGACCTGGCCAGATGTCCAACTTGCTCTGGGCAGCAGGAATCCTGCTGGCCCGAACTTCATGGTGGATTGACATATGCGAGCATGAGAGTACCGGAAAGGGATGTTTGCACGGGCAGGGTATGCGCAGTTCCCTACTCTGGCTCCACCGCAGCCATGACCTGGCATTGGAACAATGCTTGGGGACTGTGACCCCCCTCCGTCTCCCACGTTCCTGTGTGTGGAACTCTGCCTGCTTGAATTCACCCTTGGATTATGCTGCCCATCCCTCTGCTGTGACTGCCAGCCCAGACATTGTGCTGCGAGTCACCTGTGTGAATCATCCTGTTTGCAGCACAGGATTCATGGCCCTCACCCCCAGCAGCCACGATCCCCCTCAAACAGGGCCCTGTGAACAGCTGCTGTTTGCCCTGGACTCTGTGCTGTGTGGAGCATGTGTTTGGGACAGGACTGTCAGCATGGCGGGGAGTATGGGGTGTGTGTGGATTGGTACTTGTCTTTTTCTGCTGCTGTCTCATTGGTCTCCCCGATGCATTAAATGCCCCTGTGTTCCTCAGCTGCCTGTGGGTTGCATGACATGCCCTGGGGGTTCCATGTGTGTCAGTCCACCTTCCTCTGCTGTTTCAGATTCCTGCTGCGGGTGGACAGAAGTGGTTGCACTTGCCCACAAACTGGCATGCTTTCACATCATGTGATGGGGGTGTGTTGATGTGGGGGTTGGCTAGTTCTGGGCCCAGCCAGTGAACTAGCTATCTGTCTGAACTGTGGTCCACGCTGGAGGGATGGGGACCATGACCTTCCTGGCGACCACCCACTTGAATCCGTCCCCACTCGCCTGACATGGGTGAGCTGTCTGTGGTTGCTCCACCCAGCACACACGAATCCACCCCCGTCCTGCCTGTTTAAAAACCGCCCTAGTTTTCTCAACTCTCTCATGTCCTAACTTATCACATAGGGAAAAATAATCCTAACTATACTACATACATGGGGTCTATATTAGAGGTTGCTGCTCAGGAAAAGAATCTTGGAATCATTGTGGCTAGTGCATTGAAAACCTTAGCTCAGTGTGTGGCAGTGGTCGAAAAGACAAAACAGTGTCAGGACTTATTTATAAAGGGACAGAAAATAAAACAGAAAATATCATACTACTAACGTATAAATCTACAGTGCTACCACACCTTCACTACTGTTTGCAGTTCTAGTCACCCTACCTCAAAAAAGATTTACTAGAAGAGGAAAAGAGCGAGACGGGTGAGAAAAAGGATTAAGGGCATGGAACGGCTAGTCTACAAAGAGAGGCTTTATAGGCTGGGGCTCTTCAGCGTGGAAGATGACAGAGGTGACATGATAGAAGTTTATCAAATCAGTGCAGTGGCCCAACTAAACAGGGAATTTTTTTACCCTCACAAATACTACTGGAACTAGGGGACACTCCCTGAAACTAACCGGCATTTAAAACAAATTTAAGCAAGTATTTAAAAAAGCAAACAAACAAAAACCTCTCTCCTGAGCCTATTTCTCTTATGCGTTGTTTTGCAACGTATCATTTTTGTCATCCCATCTCTGCTGCAAATACCGCTACCGCTGCAGTAAAGCACTGCTGTTGAGAAGCCTCATTTCCTGCTGGGGACGCAGGGAGTCAATTATTGCAAGCAAGCGCCTGCGCCCGTTGGCTGCCGCTGGGCTTCTCTTCGCACGCAACAGAATGCTTGGCGCGCGCTCTCCCCTGTAACAGCTCGCTCTCCTGGCAAGGTGAGGTCAGGTTATCCGCTACGGCTGCCCACGTGCCCAAGCCGGAAGCGTTGACTACTCTACACCCCCGTTCCGGGAGGCAGAAAAAATCTCAAAATGGTGGAGGTGCCTGAGCATGCGACTTTCTTAAGTTAGGAGCGGAAATGACGTAACAAGCCTCGTCTGGCGCCGCAGCAGCCGCGCTCTCTATGGTTACCTCCCTCCCCCCCACCCACCCCCTTTCCCTCGTCTCTTCCTTCTCGTAGAGAGGAAATGGCCGCCGAGCAGCGTTAAACGACCGGGGCTGCAGGGAGGGAGGTGCCGCCTGCCAGGTGAGGAGGGCCAGGACCCGGCAACGCAGGATCCGGGGACGGGATCGGATCGGGGCGCGGCCAGGTTTGTTGGCAGCTTCGTTGACGGGTTGGCGTCTCTGTTTCGCTGGACTAGGCCGCCGGGCCCGCGGAGGGATAAAATAAACAAAAAAAAAAAACCCACAACCACTTCGGCGCGAGATTCCCCCCCCCTTTCTTTCTTACCTCGCCCCTTCTGAGCCCCAGCCGCGAGCCCCTTTCCCGCCCTGGCCTCGAAACCTGGCCCTGAGCGCCAGGTTCCCTCAGCCCCGCCCCTCGGGCACGAGACCCTGTCCCGAGCAGAGACGCTCCCTTCCCTCGCGCTGGCTGACAGAGAGCGGCTCGCTCTCCCCCCCCGCCTCGGTTTCTTCCCCTGGATTCTTTTGTTGCCCTGAGTCCGTTTGGGGGTTGGGACGAAGAAGGGGCTTTTCGGGCAGCTTCCGGGCTCCATCTCTCTCAGCCGTAGCCTCCTGGAGGCTCTGCGCTGCGAGGCCGTGCTGCTCGCCGGGGCGGGCACCTCTCTTCCCAATCAAGGATGCTGCCACTAGGCCTCTTCCTATGTCTCGGGAACCCTGATGCTGCAACCAGCGCTGATAGGCAGCGGGGGTGGCTGTTCTCTAGGAGCAGCGCAGCGAAGTCTACAGCCTTGTGGGCCGGTGTATTTCCGCAGTGGACAGTTGCCTCTGCCCAAATAGCAGAAATGTACAGACGCTAGGAGATTTGGTTTTCTTTCCACTAGGAAGTCAGGCCAATAAACCTCTCAAGCCTCTTCTCTTACCCCCATCCCCAACAAGAGACTACATCTGTAGCCAGCTGCCTGTAAGTTTTAACGGACTTGGCACTTGTATTTCTCTGTCTCTTCTTAGCTTTGCTCTAGTGCATATGAGGGAAAAGGGACATGTAAAATGCTGAGAAAAGATTTGCTTCAAATATCGACATATCAGAACTGAAAGCTGGGACTGACAGCCTGATCCTAAACCCCATAAGGGTGCACACGCAGTCTCTGTCCAACAAATGCATTTGTGTGTGCAAAATGTGTACATCATGTGGCACCCATGTGCAGGTTAAGGATTGGACCCTAAGTCTCTATCCTGTGAGTTGTGAATTGAGAAACTAAAGAACGCATCGTCCAGTTTGCTTATTACTCGTTCAAAATCAGAAAATGAATGTTATGTCCATTTTCTTTATCTCATAGTGAAGAGAATAATTACAAAAAGAAAAACATATAGGAAATTAAACAAATGATTTCCTTACCTCATTTACATGTTTGTTTAATACAAACTGGTACAAAAATGAAGCAATTATTTTATTCAGTGAATTTTCCTTACATTTTTTTCTATATACACATAAAACGCATTCCTCTCCTTTCTGCTTATTTCTCTATTTAAGTGTATCTGGCCATGTAGAAAAGGAACAAAACATGGGTTTTATTTTATATCCTATATATAGCATTCGCTATACTGAAAATATAGACTTAAAACAGGTTTTATCTACTAAACACTTATGTAGAACTTAGCACTGAAGATATCCAGTGGAAGACTGCTGTTTTCTGAAGAACAGATGCTCATTAAAGAGGGTTATTTTTCTATGTTGCATAGTCACAGCCTAATCCTCAAAGTGCTCAAAGAAGATTCTAATTTCTCCAATCAAGTGTTCACAGCAAATATGAACTATCCCTCACCAGGACTTATAATAACAAATCTATTTTGATAAGGTTTTAACTTTCAGAATGTCATGATAGCTTGCGGCCCTAACTATGCTGCTTAAGCATCTCTTTTTAAAATATGTTGTTTCTTTAAAGCTCAGTATTGTTAGTGCTGATGATGGTTTAGTCTTTTGATTAACTTTTAAACTATTCTGCACCGAAGTTGGTGATGCAACTTCAGTAATAGAGGCAATCGAAGGTGGGTATGCATTTTCTTTGGACATCTGCTTTTATTCCCTGGGGATGAGCCTTTTAGACATGCAAGGTGCCAGGACTTGTCTTAGGCCTCCAAATTCTCTCTTAACCTGAACTGACAGAAGATTCCCATTGCATTTAATGAGAATTGAATAAAGTACTTAAGGGCAGACTTCTCCACCATTAATGTCAATGGGAACTGAGTTGTTGACTTCAATGAATGGAGGGTTGTACACCATTTATGCACAAAGCAGAAATTCACCTGAATTATATAGCTGGAGTCTGTTGTCACGAATGCCAACATCTTGAATATATGCTAAATATGATCATTCCAGAGCCCCGAATATTTATATAGAATTGTGCTGTTTTTCCCCAAAGTACCTATTGTAACGGAACTAGCAGAATCATTCTTATAATAAAATCTTGTAGCTAGTAAAAGTTGAGCCTTTTGCAAAGTGTGTGTGTTTTATCTTAAAAATGTGTACAACCTCCCCCCCCCTCCAAATAAAATAAACACTTGAAGACTCAAGAGTTTAAATTCCTGTTAATGTTTTTGGATATTTCTGAATAACCTTCTGTAGTGCCATTGGGTAATGTATAGCAATCTGGTTATAGATGTTCTTTGTTGTTGTTTTAAAAAGAATGGTTTCCAAACTTTTTAACTTTCCTAAAATCTCCAATTTTGAATACTTAAATATAATCCCATGTCACCAGAGAGCAACGAAGACATATAGAGTTTATTAAATATCAATTAAGATCGTGGGTTTTATCCTTATCCATATCATCCATATTAAGATGTCATGCAGTCCAACGTACAGTTTGGGAACTTCTGTTTAAAAATATTCTGTTAGACCTTACCAAAATTTCTTTTTGTTTTTAGTTAAATATTTTAAAGCAAAACTGTGCCTAAACCAGAACAAAAAAGGTTGACATTCTGACTTAGTATAATCTTTCTGTTTTATAGGCATTAATATCTTTGACGGCATACTTAAAGAACTTTGAAATCTTGTTGACATCAGAAGTTAAGGTAAGAAGTGAAAGTAACATTTGTGTTTTTGAGACGTCTATATTCGTATTATGGTTAGAACTGGGCCTGTTAAAACACACTTAATTGAATGCTGTCATATTTCTAAGACTTTTGTATTTGACAGGATGACAGCATTTTTGTTTACTGTTAAAGTTAGTATGTAAATGTTTTGCATATAGCTAAGTTTACTGTGTGTGTGATGTCAAGTTGAGAAATTCACACTCCCAAAATAAATACACATGCATAAACAGGCAATATCAAACATGGTAAAAATTAGGGTGTTAATGTTTTTACAAAAGGCTGGAAATATGTTACATTATGAATTGTACTATCAAGCCTCCCTTTTGATTCTGGCTAGAAAAATTGATTTGGTCTGCAAGAAAATAAGTTACAGTTACATACATAATATTTTTTGTAAGTTTATCTAATCATATAAATTGCAAGTGAGCAGGCTGCTTTATTCTATTTTTTTTGTTTTCATTTTTTCTCATTTGATGTAAAGCCTATGGCTATTATTTCTGATGATAAACTGTAGCTTTATGCCTGGTAGTAGTTGAGAACGTGAAAAACATTTTACTACATGAGGAAGTTACGTTACCTGGAATGGTAGGACTGAATCTCTGAAGTAACAGGATTAAGCTTCTGGTCCCTGTTTTTGCAGACTTGTATGGTTCATCTAATTATATGCATTTGTTTACAGTAATAGATTTGTTGTAGAACGTTGTAAGGCCACAGTCTTGTAAACTAATAAAAAAAAGTTCTGCTGATCTCCGAGACTACTCATATTAAAGTACATGCTAATAGTGTTTCCAAGGTCAAGGTAAAGGCCTAAGTTCTCTGCAAAACACAAAGAAAATGGATTAGTCTGTGTACATTTTAGATAACATGAAGCCGTTACTTGTAGTTGTGTAGCTACAGTTAAACCCTTATAGCTTTCTATTCACTCCCCTTATGTTGAATTTTGTCTGGAATGATATTACATTTTAAAACTTTGGATAAGAGCCAGAGGCTTCAAATTAAAAATGTTACGCAAAATCAGTCATTGTCTTTCAATAAAGCCCATGCAGGACAAAAAAAAGAACAGAAATTGAGGAACTTGTAGATCACACCAGGGCATTGCAGGACAGAGGTTGCTGATGACTCAAGGTGACCTGAGCCACCCTAAAAAAAAATGCCATAAGAACATAAAAAGTGGCCAATGTTGGTTGCGTGGGAGAAGTCCCCAGCAGTCATAATGGGACGATCCATTCTGTGTTGCTCGCTCCCAGCTCCCGAAAGTCAGACGTTACATCCCCTAAACCTACTTGGCCAATGGCTGTTAATGGACCTGTCCTCTAAGAATTAAACCCAGCTGTACTGCTGGCCTTAACTTGTGGAATTTCTTGCCAGAGGATGTGGTCAATTGTGCATTGAGTGCAAAAATACTTTATTTGTTTTAAATCTGCTACCAGTTAGAACAAGGGGGACACTCCATGAAACTATCCCTATTTACATGTTCCACACCACTCATGATTTTGTAAACTCACATTTCCTCTCAGTTATCTCTTCTCCAAGCTGAAAAGCCCTAACCTATCAAGCCTCTCTTCGTACAGAAGCCGTTCCATACCCTTTATCATTTTTTGTTGCCATTCTCTGTACCTTTTCTAGTTCTATATCTTTTGAGATGGGACGACCAGTACTGCGCACAATATTCAAGGTGTGGTCATACCATAGACTCCCTCTATATATATTATGATATTTTCAGTTTTATTCTGTCCCTTTCAGAATAATTCTTAAATTTGTTTACTTTTTTAAACACTGCTGCACATTAAGCTGAGGTTTTCAGTGAATTGTCCACAGTGATTCCAAGACCCTTTTCCTGCACAGTAACCCCTAATTTAGAACCCAATATTGTGTACCTATACTTTGGATTATTTTCCCCTATGTGCATGACTTTGCACTTGTCAACATTAAATTTCATCAGCTGTCTTAGTTGCCCAATCACCCAGTTTCACAACCTCCGTTGACCAGCCTGAAAGTTATGAAGACCTGAGCAACCCCTAAAGTACGTTGGACCTGTGCTTAGGCTGCTTTAGCTAGTAGTGTTCCTAAATGTGTGTGTATACAAAGTAGCAATTTCACAGATAAATGGGTAGCATTGGTAGATATTTAAATGTTACTTATGATGGTGACTTGCAACATCTAAAAAGCATGTAGCTCAACAGTACACAATTCATGGTACATGTCAATAATGTATAAAAGCTAGTTTTAGTCTTGCATGTGTAGGGTCTAAATATACCCCCTTCTCTTTTTGTACTGTACTTATTTTATGGCCAGAAGTGTTGGGTATTGTGGATCTGCAAAGCCTGGAGCTCTAAATTATTTGTCAGTAGCTTAATTTCCATCAGCTCTTGGACATGTTCTTTGAATTGAATACAATTCAGACTGAGCCATTTAAGAGGAACTGGCATTGTAACCAAGTTATGCTTTTGTTTGGTATATAGTGGCGGGTCCTACTGTAATTGAAACAGAACACTGCATTTAAAATAATACTTAAAAACTCATGGTTTTAAAAAATTTTTTATCTAGCCCAAGCTGTCAGTTTTCCTAGCTAGCCCTCATCTGGAAAGTTTTGTTGAAATAGTTCACAGGGGCCTAAAGTCTACAGAAGTCTATTTTTCAAGGATTAAAGTAAAAATAATTTTAAAAGAAAAACCTCTATTGAATAAAGGAAATGCAATGAGACTAATCCTGTTTGGTCAATTAAATGAAGTGCAAGAAACACAGCACAAACTGCTGTCTTGGTTAAACAACATAATGGAGTTTTTTGCAGTTCTGCAGAGCTCTTTTATGCTTTGGATGTAGAGTTTGGCTTTGTGCCTTTCAGTCAATCAATTTTTATTTTTTTAAAAATGTGTGTATGTATAAATAAGCCAAACCTGCAATTTGAAGTGTTAGCTTTGATGCAAATTGCCCGTGGGAAGCTTTAATTTAGGAGTAGCTCAAACTTGGAATAAGCCCGTTTTGAACTAAAGAAACAACTCCTTTAAAGCTCTCTTACTCGTCCCAAAATGAGGACGACAGTGCTCGATCCAAGGTATATGCATGCACTAAGTGTAGATTGCATACACAAAGTGGACATTACGTGCGCACCAAGTACAGGATGTGTGCCTATGCCATACACTGGGCCCAGGCTGGTAAAGATCTCCCTCTGAGTGGAATCATTGTGTACTGCAGAGGAGCTTTCCCTACCTCACTCTTCTCCTTGGGATATATCCTCCTGGACAGTCAGTAAAACTGTAGGGTTAAATCCCCGCCACTACCAGCAGGAGGCAGACATCCTGTTTTTTCTGGAGCATGCTCAGTGGGGATCTAGCCCCTAAGCTCCAGTTGTTTGTCTTACCTCCATGCTGGTAGGAAGCAGGCTAGCTACCTCCTCGCAGGAAGGATCTGCAGGCAGCTTAGAAAATTTAGAAAACCTCTAGAACTCGTGGAAAAAGCCTCCATGTGTCAGGGAGGGAGGAATTCTCTCCCTGTTCACCCCTTTCCTGAGGAAAGGGTAGGAGGATTGGGATCCAGGTGCTTCCCTCTCCAGCTGGCGTGGGGCCCCCGCAGAGCAGGCTTTGCAGTACCCCAAGGGGTTTTGGCTATTGGTCCCCTGGGACCCTTCCCCTGCTAGGACCTTGAAGGGTGGACAAAACAGACCTACCGCGGCACACAGCCCGACAATGCCAGCCCATCCAGCCCTGGAGTAGGTTCTTTAGACAAGTCCCCACCAGCCCCTGGCCCCACCAGCCCAGGCTGCCACACACGCCCCCCCAACCGAGGCCCCAAAAGAGCCCCCCTCCGGCCCCCCCCAAGCAGGCCGCTCGGGGGTCCAGCAGCATGGCGGTCCCCTCCCACTGGCCCCAGGAGGGTTCAGTGATCAAACGCTGCAGCGGCCAGGCAGGCTCAGCCCTGGCTTGCTCCCTCCCCGCCCAGCAGCTCCATCTGTGGACAAACAGAAACTGCTGCCAGCTCCCGCAGGCATTCTCAGCCCAGCGGGCAGCATCAAGCAAGGCCCTGGCTTGCTCCGTTCTCTTCCCCCCCCGGCTGCTCAGAAAAGTGGCTGCAGGAAAACTGAAAGTAAAAGGAGCAGCATCCAGCTCCGAGATGACTACCACCAGGAGAACAGCGGTGGCAGCGGACACAGGTGCAGCAGCGGGCCAGGTTGCACCTGCACTAACAGTAAGCCCCCCTGCGTGCCCCATCCCCTGACCCACATATGGAGGTCCTCAGGGAGATCTTGTTGGAATTGAAGCGTGACAAGCGCAAAAGACCTCCAATTAAGCCCAAGAAAGGCTGCCCATACAACGCTACTCCAAGGGCGCTGGCAAAGGCAAGCTCCCCCTCTCCAAAAATCCATGCTAGACCCTGGACTCCCACTCCTTTTCAGGGCCAGCCTCTGAGGAGGTGCAGTCCATCCACTCCTCCAAAGAGGAAGAGGCCTTAGCTAGGGGAAAGAAAAGGGGGAGAGGAAAAAAGCTCCCCTCAGAACAACCAGTGAGCGGGAGAAGGAGGAGGTGTCAAGACGCCTACGCCTCAGAGGGGCACCAACCCTCTGAGGAAGAGAAAGTCACTCCTCCCTTGAGGGGGGAGAAATAGAGGAGTCGGGGATTGAAGCCTCCTCTGACCCAGACAGGCAGTTCCTCAGTAAATACAGGGACCAGTTCTTCGAATTGGTCGTAAGGGCTCTTCATCTCAGAGAGAAAAAAGACACTCCTTGGAGTAGGAGAGAGAATATATCCCACGGACTAGAGCCAGAGACGGGGGGATGGTTCTAGGTATTGCATACAAGAAAGTTAACAAAAAGGAATAGCAGCTCCCCAACAAGGCTTGCAAGATGAATAAGACAGTTATCCCTATACTCACTCACTAAGAGCAACGAGTCCTTCCTCACCATCCCTAAAGTGGATGCTGCGGTGGCATCCCTCGCCAGAAACTCTGTTTTCCCAACCGAGGGAGAGTGCTACCCCTGGGACCCTACCGACAAGGGAATAGAAAGTAACTTAAGAAGGAACTTTGAGGAAGTAGCCTCAATCATAAAAATGGCCACCGTCACCACCTACTTTTCAAGGGCTATTTATTTATTTATTTCCTTATATTTATATGCCGCCCCCCATGCCTACGACATCTCGGGGCGGCTTCCAACATAATATAAAACAATTTTTTAACATACATAAGTCTACAACATCTAAATTAAAACAAATTTAACCCCTCCCCCCCCCCCCGAAATTAACCCACCCCACCCACCCTCCCCTCCGAAGGCCTGGGCGAACAGCCAAGTCCTACAAATACGTCGAAAGGCCAACAGCCCCGGGGCCAGGCGAGCCTCCTCCGGGAGGGAGTTCCACAACTGCGACCCCGGCCACCGAGAATGCCCTCTCCATTGTAGCCCCCCGTCTTACATGGGGAACCTCCAGAAAGGTGCCCCTGGAGGACCAAAGGGATCGCTGTGAGGCGCGGAGGGCGAGGCAGTCCCTGAGATATGAGGGGCCCAGACCGTGCAGGGCTTTGTAAATCAATGCTAACACCTTGAATCTGGCTTGGTAAGCTATAGGCAGCCAGCGCAGAGCACGGCGTACCGGTGTTATGTGCTCATGCCGCCCCATCAGGAGACGGGCTGCCGCATTCTGCATTAGCTGCAGCCTCCGAACCAGAAACAAGGGAAGCCCCACATAGAGCGCGTTGCAGTCATCTAACCTCGAGGTGATGAAGGCATGGATGAGAGTGGCCAGATTGGGCCCAGAGAGGTAAGGTGAAGCCCCCGTACCAGATACAACTGGCGAAAGGCGGCTTTAGCCACCGCCTCCACCTGCCGATCCAGACCGAGGCCTGAATCCAAAACCACCTCCAGACTCCGAACCTGAAGAGCAACAGGCGGGTGGCCTATCGGGGGGCCAGCACCTCCCCTGCCCTTCCCACCGCCATCAGGGTCTTATCAGGATTGAGCTTCAGTCTGCTCTGCCGCATCCAATATGCCACGGCCTCCAAACATTGGGAGAGTAACGAGACAGCAGGACCTGGGTCAGCTGAAAATGAGAGGTACAGCTGAGCATCATCAGCATATTGGTGACATCGCACCCCGAACCCTCTCACGATCTCCCCCTGGGGCTGCGTATACACATTGAACAACAGTGGAGACAGAAAGGAACCCTGCGGAACGCGGCAGTTCCAAGGCCCAGGGGCTAGATGTTTCAGCCCCCAGCACCACCTGCTGGCTTCTACCCGAGAGGAATGAGCGGAACCATCCAAGGACAGTCCCGTCCAGACCTCCCAAGTTTCGCAGCCATCCCACAGCAGCCCATGGTCCACAGTATCAAAAGCGGCCGAGAGATCTAGCAGGATCACAAAGGTCGAACATCTTGCGTCCATCTCCTGGCGGAGATCATCCACCAAGGCCACCAACGCCGTCTCAGTACTGTAGCCAGGGTGGAACCCAGATTGAAAAGGGTCAAGGAAACCGATGCTGTCCAAATGCGCCTGGAGCTGCAGTGCCACTGCCCGTTCAATAACCTTCCCTAAAAAGGGAAGATTAGAGATGGGTCGGTAGCTGGCGAGTGCATCCACATCCAAAGATGGCTTCTTCAGCAGGGGGCGCACCACAGCCTTCTTGAAAGTGGGTGACAATCTCCCCTGCTGAAGGGACGCATTCACTACCCTCGCCAGCACCGTCCCCAAGATCTCCCTGGAGGCTTTCACCAACCAGGACGGGCACGAATCTAGTTCACAACTAGTGGCTCTGACAGACCCCAGGACATTCATCGCATCAGTCAGCATCACTTCCTGAAACTCACCCCAGAAAGATCGACCAGACGGTGCCGCCATAACCTCGTGCCCTCGCTTACTGCTTCGAATCTGGTGTGTCAGTTACTCTGGATCTGAGCAATCTTGTCTGCAAAGTAGGTGGCAAACTCCTCACAGCGAGCCTGGGACAAGCCCGTCCAGGCGGAGGGAGGCCGGACTGACCAGCTCCCGCACCACCCGGAACAGCTCCGCTGGACGCGACTTCGCAGACGCTATGAGGGCGGCAAAGAGCTCCTTCTTTGTTGTCCTCACAGCCTCAGCATAGGACCACAAGTGGGTCCTATGGAGAAGTCGGTCAGATTCAGAGCGAGTCTGACGCCAGTTTCGCTCTAGTCTCCTATCTACCTGTTTCATACACCGCAGCCCCTCAGTAAACCAAGCGGCCCTGCGGTGATGAGATGGAGGGAGAAGACGTTGTCATGATTTGCGTTTTTCTCTTATAAATCACAAAGGGAAAGTGAGCTAAGTGGCTTAGCTGAACGAGTCAAGCTAAATTGGGCTGCACTTTTCCCAAATTGTATATTATAAGGTTACACTTCACATTGTTGTCCAGCTAGCAAAGGAAGTATTGTAACGACAATACATTTATAATAAGGGAACATGAGACTTTTGGATTATAAAAATATATGCAAAGTTTACTTAAATATAAATAGAAAACATCAAAGTTACAGGATCTTTAAGATATTTCTATCTTAAGAAAAAGCTTGTAAAAGCTTAACATTTGCACAATACATTGGCT